>JAKSZT010035051.1:413899-429285 GCA_026826555.1 Tolypeutes matacus | reverse complement strand
TTTTTTTTTTTTTTTTTTTTTTTTTTTTTTTTTTTTTAATTTTTTCCTTGTGTCGAGGGCTGACTTTCAATAGATCGCAGCGAGGGAGCTGCTCTGCTACATACGAAACCCCGACCCAGAAGCAGGTCGTCTACGAGTGGTTTAGCACCAGGTTCCCCACGAATGTGCGGTGCGTGACGGGCGAGGGGGCAGCCCCCTTTCCGGCCGCGCCCCGTTTCCCGGGACGACGGGCTCTCCGCACTGGACCCCGGTCCCAACGCGCGGCGGGGGACGCCACTCGCGCGGGCACGCGCGATGGCCCGCCGGCGGGGACGGCGGGGGACCGGCTATCCGAGGCCAACCGAGGCTCCGCGGCGCTGCCATATCGTTCCGCCTGGGTGGGATTCTGACTTAGAGGCGTTCAGTCATATTCCCACAGATGGTAGCTTCGCCCCATTGGCTCCTCAGCCATGGATGAGTCATTCTTAAGATGATGTTTTCTTCTCCTTGGGGCCACATGGGAACCCACCCTTTCCACAGGCTTGCCCAATGGCCATTTTCTTGGTTCCACCCTCATCAAGCATCTGGGTGTCGACCAAGCTCCAGACATCCATCACCCTCCAAGAGTGTTGGGGTGATTGCCACACCTTACCCAATCTTTGGGTTAGAGTCTTAGTCCCCCTAGTACAGTGAGGTGAAGACAACAGTCCCCCTAACCTTTGGCATACAGGTTCAACCCTCTCAAAGCAACGAGTTGACCACCTGGCCTTCCCTAACCTTTGGCATACAGGTTCAACCCTCTCAGAGCAGTGGGTTGACCACCTGGCCTTCTCTAATCCGTGGGGGACAGGAGCACCCCTCTCAGACCTATGGGGTGCTGACCTTAACCGCACTAATCTTTGAGGAATGTGCTCCACCATCTCTGCACCATGGGATGGCAAAACTCTCCTGGAACATCAGGTGGGAACATCCACCCTCTTCATCTGCTGGGGAAAACTCACCCTCTCTGTACACATGGGTGGGGCTCCTCTCTTGGCCCAAGGAGATGTCTTAATTCCAGATCTTGGCTTCCACGGTTTTCTTCTTAAAGCTGTTTTTCCTTCCATCTCTCCTTTCCATGTCCTCTTTTGTCCAAGTTGACAGTGGTTTTGTTCATACAGCTCTCTCAAAAACGTTGTTGGTTTAGCATGCAGGAAGCAGGAGTCCAAGCCATCAGACAGTAAGACTTTCCAAAAGTCTTTCCTAAATAACTGCATCTTCAATTCTGAGTTACGAGTTCCAAGTTTAGTAAAGTCTTCAAATACGGCATTTTCATCTGGGAATCTGATTTCCAGAAACTTGGAAGTTCCAGAATCAGTTTCTGTTTTCTTTGTGCCCACAAGTTCAGTCCTTAGTGTATTTCGCTCATCTAGTATTTTGCTATAAGCTGCAAGGAGAAGCCAAGCCACATTCTCCGAGTTTACCTTGGAAAGTTCTTCAGCTAAATGCTCCAGTTTGCCATTTTCAAATTCTGTCTTCTATATAACACCAAGAGTTAATCTTACTACGTTCTCCACAATTTTAAAACATGGATCGCCTTTCCTCCAGTTCTAATAAGAGTTTCATCATTTACTTCTAAGGCATCATAGAAAGTCTCTCTAGCGTCCATATTACTATCAACAGTCTCTTCAAAGTGATCTAGGCCTTTTCCATCAAGCATTTCACAATTCCTCCAAAAAATTCCCCTTACCCATTTATAAAACCGTTCCAACATTTTGGTATATGCAAAAGCACTTCCCCACTCCTCGGTACCAAATTCTGTCTTAGTCAGCCAAAGGGGTGCTAATGTGAAATACCAAAAATGGGTTGGTCTTTATAAAAGGTATTTATTTGGGGTAGAAGTCCACAGTTACCAGGTCATAAAGTGTACATTTCTTCTCTCACCATAGTCCATTGCTACGTGTTGAGCAAGACAGCTGCGGACGTTTGCCAGGGTTCAGGCTTCTTGGGTTCCTCTCTTCCCGGGGCTGCATTTCTCTCCAGGCTTATCTCCTCTGGTTCCTCCACAAGGTCAGCTGTAGACTGTCAGGTGAATGGCTTGCTTTTCTTCTCCTGGGGCCTTCTCCAACATCAAACTACAACATCAAAACTGCTTCTCAAAAACTGCTTCAACTCTGTTCTTGCCATGCCTTTTATATTTGATTCCCCACCCACCAAGGGGTGGGGCTCAATGCCCTATTGACATGGCCCAGTCAACGCCCTAATCATAACTTAATCATGCCCAGATTAACAGATCAGTTTACAAGCATGATCCAATTATATTTTTGGAAATCATAATTACATCAAATTGCCAAATGGCTACAAGAAGGAACACTATTATGAAGCCAATATCACTCTAATACCAAAGGCAGATAAAGATATTAGAAAAAAAAGAAAACTACAGACCCATTTCTCTAATGAATACGGATGCAAAAATCCTCAACAAAATACCTGCTAATCGAATCCAACAACACATTAAAAGAATTATTCATCATGATCAAGTGGGTTTTATACCAGGCATGCAAGGGTGGTTCAACACAAGAAAATCAATGAGCATAATACACCACAGTAATAAATCAAAGAATAAAAATCACATGATCCTACCAATTGATGCAGAAAAGTTTTTTGACAAAATACAACATCCATTCTTGATAAAAATACGGTAAAAGATAAGAATTGAAGGAAACGTTCTCAACATTAAAAAGGCCATTGTATTAGTCAGGGTTCTCTTGGGAAACAGAATCAACAGGAGATATCTGTCAATAATATGAGATTTTAAGAGTCTCTCACGCGACCGTGGAGATGCACAAATCCAGGTTTCGCAGGCAGGCTGCAAACCAGGGGCTCCGATGAAATTCCGATGAAAGGTCCTTGATGAGTTTCTGGGAGAAGTTGCCTGTCCAAGGACGAGCTGGGAAATTCTCTCTCTAAATGTTGAAATCACTTCCCCTTTTAAGTCATTCAATTTCACTGTCCTGCCTCAGGGATATATCAGCTCTCCAGCCCTATGTCATAATATTGTCCGCAGGGATCTTGATCGTCTCTCCCTCCCACGAGACATCACACTGGTCCATTATATTGATGATATCATGTTGATAAGACCTACTGAGCAAGAAGTAGCAGACTCTAGATTTATTGGTTAGACATTTGCGTTAGAGAGGATGGAAGATAAATCCAACAAAAATACAGAGTCCTTCCACCTCAGTGAAATTTCTAGGTGTCCAGTGGTGTGGGGCCTGTCGAGATATCCCTTCTAAAGTAAAGGATAAGCTGTGGCACCTGGACCCTCCTACAACCAAAAAAGAGGCACAACGCTTAGTTGGCCTCTATGGATTTTGGAGACAACACATTCCTCATTTGGGTGTGCTACTCCGGCCCATTTACCAAGTGACCAGAAAAGCTGCTAGTTTTGGTTGTGGACTGGAACAAGAGGAAGCCCTGAGACAGGTCCAGGCTGCTGTGCAAGCCGCACTACCACTTGGACCATATGATCCAGCAGATCCAATGGTGCTGGAAGTTTCAGTGGCAAATAGAGATGCTGTCTGGAACCTTTGGCAGGCCCCTATAGGGCAATCACAACACAGACCCTTAGGATTTTGGAGCAAAGCCTTGCCATCCTCTGCAAATAACTACTCCCCTTTTGAGAAGCAGCTTTTGGCTTGCTACTGGGCCTTAGTAGACACTGAACGCTTAACCATGGGCCAGCAAGTTACTATGAGACCTGAGTTGCCTATCATGAGCTGGGTATTGTCTGACCCACCAAACCATAAAGTTGGGCGTGCACAGCAACACTCCATAATAAAGTGGAAGTGGTATATACGAGATAGGGCTCGAGCAGGTCCTGAAGTAAGTAAGTTACATGAGGAAGTAGCCCAAATGCCCATGGTCACCACCCCTGCCATGTTACCTCCTCTTTCCCAGCCCACAGCTTTGGCGTCTTGGGGAGTCCCTTACAATCAGTTGACTGAGGATGAGAAAACTCGGGCCTGGTTTACAGATGGTTCTGCATGATATGCAGGTACCACCTGAAAGTGGACAGCTGCAGCACTTCAGCCCTTTTCTGGGACATCCTTGAAGGATAGCAGTGAGGGCAAATCCTCCCAGTGGGCAGAGCTTTGAGCAGTGCATCTAGTTGTTCATTTTGCTTGGAAGAAGAAATGGTCAGAGGTGTGTTTGTACACTGATTGATGGGCTGTTGCCAATGGTTTGGCTGGATGGTCAGGGACTTGGAAGGAACATGATTGGAAAATTGGTGACAAGGAGGTCTGGGGAAGAGCTATGTGGATAGATCTTTCTGAGCGGGCAAAAAACATGAACATATTTGTGTCCCACGTGAATGCTCACCAGAGGGTGACTTCAGCAGAGGAAGAGTTTAATAATCAAGTGGATAAGATGACCCGCTCTGTGGCTAATGCTCAGCCTCTTTCCCCAGCCACTCCTGTCATTGCCCAGTGGGCTCATGAACAAAGTGGCCATGGAGGTAGGGATGGAGGTTATGCATGGGCTCAGCAACATGGACTTCCCCTCACCAAGGCTGACTTGGCTACAGCCACTGCTGAATGCTCAATCTGCCAGCAGCAGAGACCCACACTCAGCCCCAGATATGGCACCATTCCTCGAGGTGACCAGCCTGCTAACTGGTGGCAGGTTGACTACATTGGGCCACTTCCACCATGGAAGGGGCAGCAATTTGTTTTAACTGGAATAGACACATACTCTGGCTATGGGTTTGCATTTCCGGAACACAATGCTTGTTCCAAAACTACCATCCGTGGACTTACCGAATGTCTTATCTACCGCCATGGCATTCCACACAGCATTGCTTCTGATCAAGGAACCCATTTCACAGCAAATGATGTGCGGGAATGGGCACATGCCCATGGAATTCACTGGTCTTACCATGTTCCCCATCACCCTGAAGCAGCTGGATTAATAGAACTGTGGAATGGCCTTTTGAAGACTCAATTATGGCACAAACTAGGTGGCAATACCTTGCAGGGCTGGGGCAATGTTCTCCAGGAAGCTGTGTATGCTCTGAATCAGCGTCCTCTCTATGGTGCTGTTTCTCCCATAGCCAGGATTCATGTGTCCAGGAATCCAGGGGTGGAAATGGGAGTGGCACCACTCACTATTACCCCTAGTGACCCACTAGGAAAATTTTTGCTTCCTGTCCCTGCAACCTTAAGCTCTACTGGTCTACAGGTTTTAGTCCCAAAAGGAGGAGTGCTGCCACCTGGGAACATAACAATGATTCCACTGAACTGGAAGTTAAGACTGCCACCTGGCCACTTTGGGCTCCTCTTACCTGTGAACCAACAGGCAAAGAAGGGAATTACTGTCCTGGCTCGGGTGATTGATCCTGACTATCAAGAGGAAATAGGACTACATCTACATAATGGGGGTAAAGAAGAGTTTGCCTGGAATGCAGGAGATCCTGTAGGGCGTCTCCTAGTACTGCCATGCCCTGTGATTAAAGTCAATGGAAAATTGCAACAGACCAATTCAAGCGGGATTAACAATGGCCCAGAATCTTCAGGAATGAAAGTTTGGGTCACCCCACCAGGCCAAGAACCACGACCAGCTGAAGTGCTTGCTGAAGGTAACGGGAACATGGAATGGTTAGTGGAAGAAGGTAGTGATAAATATGAACTTCGACCAAGTGACCAGTTACAGAAACGAGGACTGTAATAGTAATGAATACTTCTTCCAGGTTTCGTTATGAGTATGATTGTATATGTACACAAAACGAATTCCTGTTTTCTTCCCCAACCTTTTCCCCTATCATGAAAAGTTGTATTAATTCCACATCATAATATTTAAGGATGTCAAGTTTAAGAGTGAATATTACCCAAGGACTTGCACCCTGTTCTGTGGGGAATTAATGAGTTTCTGGTTGTACGCAGGGGAGTTGAACATTGTTAGGCGGAAATATATATGTATGCTTGTCTGTTATTGTTTTTACTTAGAGACTAAGTATGGTTTAGGGTAATGTGTATGATTGCTGAGTTGACAAGGAGTGGACTGTGATGGTTAAGCTAATGTGTCAACTCGGCCAGGTAATTGTGTCCAGGTGTTTGTTCCAGCAAGCACTGGGCTAATTGTAATACAAGAGCATTTATGGACTTCAATCACCAGTGAGTTTACTGCATGGATGGCTGATTACATCTTCATCAATCAGGGAGATTACATCATCAATGGGTGCCGCTTTTATCCAATCAGTTGAATGACTTAAAAGGGGAAGTGATTTCAACATTCAGAGAGAGAATTTCCCAGCTCGTCCTTGGACAGGCAACTTCTCCCAGAAACTCATCAAGGACCTTTCATCGGAATTTCATCGGAGCCCCTGGTTTGCAGCCTGCCTGCAGAACCTGTACTTGTGCATCTCCATGGTCGCGTGAGAGACTCTTTTAAAATCTCATATTATTGACAGATATCTCCTGTTGATTCTGTTTCCCGAGAGAAATTGCCTGTCCAAGGACAAACTGGGAAATTCTCTGAATGTTGAAATCACTTCCCCTTTTAAGTCATTCAACTGATTGGATAAAAGCATCACCCATTGATGATGTAATCTCCCTGATTGATGCAGATGTAGTCAGCCATCCGCGCAGTAAACTCACTGGTGATTGAAGTCCATAAATGCTCTTGTATTACAATTAGCCCAGTGCTTGCTGGAACAAACACCTGAACACAATTACCTGGCCGAGTTGACACATTAGCCTAACCATCACAACCATATATGAAAACCGACAGCTAACATTGTACTCAATGGTGAAAGACTGAAATCTTTCACGTTGGGATCGGGAACAGGACAAGGATGCCGACTGTCACCAATATTGTTCCATATAGTGCTGGAGGTCCTAGCTAGAGCAATCAGAGAGAAGAGAGAAATAAAGGGCATCCAAATCGGAAAAGAAGATGTAGAATTCTCGCTATTTGCAGATGATATGATCTTATACCTAGAAAGTCCCAAGAAAATGACAACAAAGCTGCTAGAGCCAATAGACGATTTCAGTAGAGTGTCAGGGTGCAGGATCAAAACGCAAGGTTCAGTGGTGTTTCTATAGACTATTGATTCACAGTCTGAGGAGGAAGTCAGGAAAAAAATTGCATTTACAATAGTGACTAAAAGAATCAGATATTTAGGAATAAACTTAACTAAGGATGTAAAGCACTTGTATTCAGAAAACTACAATACACTGTTAAAAGAAATCTTAAAAAAGACCTAAATAATTGGAAGAACATTCCATGCTCATAGATTGGAAAACTACATATCATTAAGCTGTTGATTCTACCCAAATTGATAAAGAGATCCAATGCAATTCTGATAAAAATTCCACCAGCATTTTTTAAACAAATGGAAAACACAATCATCAAATTTATTTGGAAGGGTAAGGGCTCCCAAATAGCCAGAAACATCTTAAAAAGGAAAAGCAAAGTTGGAAGACTCTCACTTTCAGACTTTAAATCAAATTAACTAGTTATAGTGGTGGAAAAAAAACAGCATGGTACTGATATAAAGATAGACACATAGACCAATGGAACCAAACTGATGGTTCATAAACAGACCCTCACATCTATGTTCAAGTGATTTTTTACAAGCCTGCCAAACACACCTAGCTCGTGCAGAACAGTCCATTCAACAATTGATGCTGAAAGAACTGGATATCCATAGCCAAAAGAAAGAAAGAGGACCTTTATCTCATACCTTATACAAAAATTAACTCAAAATAGATCAAAGACCTAAATATAAAAGCAAGAACCATAAAGCTCCTAGAAGAAAATGTAGGAAAACATCTTCAAGACCTGGTGGAAGGTGATGCATTCTTAAACCTTACACAGAATGCATGAGCCACGAAAAGAAAACAAGGGTAAATGGGACCTCCTTGAACTTCAACACTTTTGCGAGTCAAAGGATTCATCAAGGAGGTGAAAAGGCAGCCCACTCAATGGGAGAAAATATTTGGAACCACATATCTGATAAGGTTTTGATTTCCATTCTATATAAAGAGATCATACAACTCAACAATAAAAGAGCGGCAATCCAATTAAAAATGGGCAAAAGATTTAAATAGACATTTCTCCAAAGAGGAAATACAAATGGCCAAAAAGCACCCGCAAAAATGTTCCATATCACTGGTTATTAGGGAAATGCAAATCAAAACCACAATGAGATATCATCTCACAGTGCATAGAAGGGCCGTTATTTAAAAAAAAAAACAGAAAACAGTAAGTGCTGGAGAGGATGTGGAGAAATAGGAACACTCCTTAATTGTTGGTGGGATTATAAAATGGTGAAGCCTCTATGGAAGACAGTTTGGTAGTTCCTCAGTAGGCTAAATATAGAACTTCCATATGATCCAGCAATTCCTCTAATAGGAATATATCCAAAAGAATTGAAAACTGACATCTGCACTCTGATGTTCATAGCAGCGTTATTCACAATTGCCAAAAGATGGAAACAACCCAAATGTCCATCAACCAATGAATGGATAAACAAAATATGGTATGTACATATGATGGAATACTATGCTGCAGTAAAAAGAAATGAAATTGGGACACATATGATAACATGGGTGAACCTTGAAGACATTATACTAAGTAAAGTAAGCCTGACACAAAAGGACAAATATTACATAGTCTCATTAATATGAACTAAATATGAAGAATAAATGCATGGACTTAAAACCTAGAGAATAAATTATTAGGAGGTAAGAGGAGGGCTGAGAAGAACTACTGATGCTTAGTGTATGTAGAAGTTTTAATTAATTTTACTGTAAAAGTGTGGTAATAGAGTTGATGGTAACACATTATAGTAAATAGCAGCTGGTTTATAAATGGGAATGTGGATGGAAAGGGTAGTCTAGGGTTGTAAATGTCAATGGAAAGAAAGCTAGAGAATAATCTAGGGACTGAACAACACAGTGAATCCAGAAGGTGATTAGAATTATGGTTGATGGTACAGATGCAAGTGTCTTCTGCTAGCTAGAGTAGATGTACGTCACTATTGCAGGGTGGTGGGAATGTGAAGAAGCATGGGAAAAATACTATTGGTGTGACCTATGGACTGTGGGTAACAGCAATACTGTAATATTCATGCATCTATGCCAAAGATGTACTGTGCTGATAATGGGGGGATATGGAAAAAGTTTGCCAAATGTACGCTGTGGACCATGGTTTGTGGTAATAGTCTGATGATACTACCTTATAATCTGTAACAAATGTTCCACCACAGTGTGGTGTGTTGGTGAAGGGATGTTGTATGGGAATTCTACACATGTACATGATTCTTTAGTAAGTTCACAACTTCTGTAATAAAAACATATTTGAAAAATAATAATAGGATGGATTGAGGGGGGAAATACACCAAATGTAAGATATGGACTATAGTTAGTTGTAAGATTTTGATGACATTCTTTCATAATTTGTAACAAATGTTTCACAATAATGCAAGGTGTTGTTGGTGGGTTGATGTTTGGGACCCCTGTATGATGTTATGCAAGCTTGTTTTGTAAGTTCACAACCTTTACTATATACTTATTATGTATGTTCATGTATGAATGATATATTTCATTTTTTTTAAAGTGAAAAAAGCCTGCATGCTATTGGCACAAGGATAGACATACGACCAATGGAACCGAATTGAGAGTTCAGATTTAGACCTGCACATATATGGCCAACTGATATTTGACAAGGCCACCAAGCCTCCTCAACTGGGACAGAATAGCCTCTTCAACAAATGGTGTTTGGAGAACTGGTTATCCATTTCCAAAAGAATAAGAGAGCATAACCATCTCATGCCCAATGCAATAATTAACTCAATATGCATCAAAGACCTAAATATAAGAGCCAAGCCCATAAAGCTCTTAGACAATAATGTAGGGAAGAATCTACCAGATTTTGTAGTAGGAAATGGTTTCATTAACTCTACACCCAAACTATGAGCAACATTTTAAAAAATAGATGTGGAAACTCCTCAAAATTAGAAACCTTTGAGGGGAGCAGATGTGGCTCAAATGGTTGGGTGCCCACCTCCCACAAGGGAGGTCCGGGGTACAGTTCCCGGTTTCTCCTAAAGAAAACAAACAAACAATGAGCAGACAATGAGCAGACATGGAGCAAAACCAAGCAGACAACAAGCAAAAACAATGAGCAAAACAACAAGCAAACAACGAGCAGGCAAGGAGCAAAAACAAATGAGCAGGGAGCGGATGTGGCTCAAGCAGTTGTGCACCCGCCTCATAAATGGGAAGTCCTGGTTTTAGTTCCCAGTGCCTCCTAAAGAAAAAAACAAACAGACAACAAGCAGACAATGAGCAAAAAACAATGAGCAGACAACGAGTGCAAACAATAAAAAACAAAAAGCAAACAGATGTGGAGCCATCTCGGGGGGAATTAAAAACCTTTGTGCTTCAAAGGAATTTTTTAAGAAAGTGAAAAAGCAGCCTACTCAATTGGAGAAAATATTTGGGAACCACTTATCTGAGAGGTATCTAATATCCAGCATATATAATGAAATCTTACATCTATAAAACAAAAAGACAAATAACCCATTTTAAAAATAGGCAAGAGATTTGAATTGACAGTTTTCCAAAGAGGAAATAAAAATGGCTAAAAAAGCAGATAAAAAGATGTTCAACATCACTAGCTATTAGGGAAATGAAAACCAAAATTACAATGAGATATCATCTTACATCTATTAGACTGGCTGCTATTAAAAAAAAAAAAAAACAGAAAACTACAAGTATTGGAGAGGATATAGAGTAATGGGAACACTCATCCACTGCTGACGGGAATGTAGAATGTTGCATCCATTGTGGAGGACAGTTTCGCAGTTACTCAGGGAGCTAATTATAGAATTGCCATATGATCCAGTAATCCCACTACTGGGTATATACCCAGAAGAATTGAAAGCAGGGACACTAACATATATATGCACACCATTGCTCATAGCGGCATTATTCACTATTGCCAAAAGTTGAAAGCAGACCAAGTGTCCATCAACGGATTAATGGATAAGCAAAATGTGGTATCTACATACAATGGAATATTACTCAGCTGTGTGAAGGAATGAAGTATATAGATGACAAGGTTTTTTGTTTCTTTTTTTTTACTATTGATATAGTATATTACACTAATTGATTTTCTGATGTTAATCCAACCTTACATCCAGGGATAAAGCCCACTTGGTCATAGTATTAGTCAGCCAAAGGGGTGCTGATGCAAAGTACCAGAAATCTGTTATATTTTATAAAGGGTATTTGGTGTAAAAGCTTACAGTTACAAGGCTCTAACGAGTCCAACTCAAGGTACCATAAGAGGTACTTTCTCACCCATCAGTTGCCACGTGTTGAAGCAAGATGGCAGGCGATCTCTGTGAGGGTTCAGCCTTCCTCTTTCTCAGCTATAGGCTGGCATAAGACTAGTTTCTTTCCAGGCCCAGCTGTAAACTATCAAGCAAATGGCTCATCTCACTTCCCAGGACTACAGGATCAAAGTTCTTTTCTCTGCCATGTCTAGGGAGCTCTCTCTCTCTTCCTGTGTATCTTCTTCTGTGTCTTCTTGAGTGAGTTCCCATTTATATCAGCCCATCGAGGGGGCAGGGACTTAACCTGAGGTACACCTTATTGACTGATTGAATCAAAGCCCTAATCTTAACATAATTTAATCAAAGACATTTCAGCTGAATCTAATACAACCAAAGGGTATCACACCCAGAGGAACAGACCAGTTTACAAACATAATCCTTATCTTTTTGGGGTTTCATAAATAATCTCAAATTGCCACAGTCATTATGCATAAATATTTTTATCTGTTGCTGTATTCAGTTTGCTAGTATTTTGTTGAGGACTTTTGAATCCATATTCATATGATTCTGTTATTTTCTTTTCTTGTGATGTCTTTGTCTTACTTTGATAGCATGGTAACATTGGCCTTAAAGAATGATTTTGTAAGCATCCCCTCCTCTTGTATTTTTGGAAGAGTTTGTTAATAATTGGTATTAATAAACGTTTAGTTGAATTCATCAGTGAAACTATCTGGGCCTGGGTTTTACTTTGTGACTAATTATTCAGCATTAATTCAATCTCTTCATTTGTTTTAGATCAACTGATATTGTCAATTTTTTCTTGAGTCATATTCATTAATGTGTCTTTTCAGAAAACTGTTCATTTCATCCAAATTATCTAATTTATTGGCATATAGCCATTCATAGTGTTCCTTTATAATCCTTTTTATTTTTGTAATGTTGTTAACAATGTCCCTTTTTTCGTTTCTAATTCTAGCAATTGAGTCTTCACTCTTTTTTGCTTGGTCAATCTAGATAAAGATTTGCTATTTTTAGACTTTGTTGAATAACCAGATTTTGGTTTCATTGATTTTCTCTATTTTTTTTTCTGTTATCTATTTCATTAATTTCCATGTTAATCTTTGCTATTTTAATATGTCTTCTTGCTTTATGTTTAATTTTACTACATTTTCCAGTGTCATAATTTGTAAGTTTAGATTATTCATCTTTCTTCTTTCTTAATATAGAAATACAGCTATAAATTTCCCTCTAAGCACTATTTTAACTGAATCCCATAAGTTTTGTTAAATTGTGTATTCATTTTCATTCATATCAAAGTATTTCTAATATCCCTTTTGATTTTCTTTGACCCATTGGTTATTTAGAAATGTGTTGTGTAATTAACACATATTTGTGTGTTATCCAATTTCTTTCTGTAATTATTTAGAATTTTTTTTCCATTTTGCAAAGAACATTCCTTGTATTATTTCTATACTTATAAATATATTGAAGCTTGTTTTATGACCTAGCATATGGTCTATCCTAGAGATCATTCCATGCTCACTTGAGGAGAATGTATATTCTACTATAGTTGCAGAGAATTCTATAGTTTCCTGGTATGTCTAGTTGGTTTATAGTGTTGTTCAAGTCTTATGTTTACTTACTGGACTTCTGTCTAACTATTCTATCCATTATTGAAAGTGGAGTATTGAAACCTCAAAATATTATTTTTGAATTGTCTACTTTCCCTCGATTTTTGTCAGTTTTTGCTCATGTATTTTGGGTCCCTGTTGTTACTTGTGAATATATTCATAATTGTTATATCTTCCTGATGGATAGACACTTTAATCATTATAAAATATACCTCTTTATCTCTAGTAACAATTTTACCTTAAAATATATTTTGACTGATATTATTATAGTCACTCAAGCTTTCTTGTGGTACTTGTTTGCATAATATAAGTTTTTCCATTCTTTTATTTTAAATATATAGATTTGAATCCAAAGTGTGACTCTTTTAGACAATATTTAGTTGGATCTTTTCTTTTTGTCCAGTCTGACAAACTCTACCTTTTAATTGGATTGTTTAATCCATTCATATTTAATATTGTTATTGATATAATTGGATTTAAGTCATCCATTTTACATTGTGTTTTCCATATGCCTCATGAATTTTTTGGTCCTCTATTCCTCTTTTCCTGTTTTTGTGCCTTAAGTAAAATATTTTCTAATGTAGCATTTTAATATCTGTTTTGGATTGAATTTTGTCCCCCAAAAAGATATATTCAAGTCCTAAGACCCAGTCCCATTAATGTGATCTCATTTGAAAATAGGATCCTTTTTTATTAGAAGTTGAATGTTAACAGAAAAATCATGCAAAGAAGAGTTCTTATATACCACCTTTCATGTACATGGTTTTCCTTATTATTAACACTTTGCATTAGTATGGCATATTTGTTACAATTGCTGAAAAATATTATCATAATTAATGTATTAATCACAGTCTATAACGTACATTATGGTCCACTGTGATTTACATTCTATGTTTTTTAAAAATTTTTATTCTAGTAAAATACATATAACCTAAAATTTCCCATTTTATCCACATTCAAATATATAATTCAGTGGTGTTAACTACATTCAGAATGTTCAGCTACCATCACCACCATACATTCCCAAAACTTTTCCATTACCCCAAACAGAAACTCTGTACCAATTAAGAATTAATTCCTAATTCTGTAACACCATCCATATCCCTGGTAAACTGTATTTTATTTTCTGATGCCATGAATTTTCTTAATCCAATTATTTCATATCAGTGAGATCATAAAATATTTGTGATTTTGTGTCTGGCTTATTTCACTCAACATGATGTCTTCAAGGTCCAACCATGTTGCTGCATGTATCATGTCACCCCTTCGTATATATTGTATTCATTGTATATATTTTTTGTGAGTTTGAGATTATTTTATGAATCCAAAAAGAGAAATATTATGTTTGTAAACTAATCTATTCCTCTGGGTGTGATACACTTTGATTGCTGGAACAGTTTTATAAATAAATAAGAAGGGGGTATTTTTTGGAGGAATTGTGATCTACTTGATAGAAAAGGCCTAGATTGCTTTGAAGAGACTGTTGCTACAAATACAGACCCTAAAGTTATTTCTGGTGAGGCCTTAGAATGAAATGATGAAACTATTATTGGATACTAGAAAAAAAGTTGATCTTTGCTTTAAAGTTTCAGATAATTTGGCAAAATTGACTCCTGTTGTTAGATGGAAGGCAGAAGTTGAAAATGATGAATTTGGACATTTAGCTGAGGTGATTTCAAAAGTACATGTAGGGGGCCAGGATGGCGTTAGTGTAGGAGGGTGCACACTGCAAGCTCCCAGAGCAAGGCGGATTGTGGACGGGGTCCTGCCCGGGGGTCTGTGCTGTGCACGCGTGGAGTGAGAAGCTTGGGACATCTATCTGCGCGGATCAGCAGCATGGACCGAACGGTGGAGATTCATGAGTTTTGAGGCTGCCAGTGGAGGTTGGCACAGGCGGCTGAGCCCCGCAGTTAGGGAAAAAAAAATAAACCGGCCATTTGGAGCCGTGGGCGGGGCGAAAAAGTTTTATTTTCTGGGGATCTGGCTGCCTGGCGCCCCTTGGACCTTGTGTGAACAGAGCAAACGAGCTAATCAGCACCCGGTGAACCGGAGGGGGGATTTTGGTCGGGAACGCAGCTGATTTCCCTAGCCACCCAGGGATAAGACCCAGGCCGCTGCAGAGCCAGGAGGAAGGGACACTTCCCAAAAAAGGAAGGGTTCGGTTGGAAGACAGGGAAGGGCATTTTATATTTTTAGACATTGATCTGGCTGCCTGCACCGCCCCATAGCTTTGGGGAGCAGATAAGCCGACCTGAAGCACCATTAGGCTGAGAGCAAACGCGAATCTGCACTCAAACTGATTTACTGAGCAGCCCGGTGACGCTGGAGCTCGGAGCCAGAAGGAGCGGAATCCGCCCTCTTTAGCACTCCTCACTGACTAACATCAGAGCTTCAGCTAACCTGGGAAGTCCGGAAAGTGGGACGTGCTTGATTAATTTCCACGGGCCCAGCTA
>JAKSZT010035051.1:276581-413889 GCA_026826555.1 Tolypeutes matacus | reverse complement strand
GTATGATTATTCTGTAACCCCACAAGTTTTGTAATAAAGAAAAAACCTGCACACAAATGTTCATAGCAGATTTACTCATAATTTCTAGAAATTAGAAGCAACCAATTTGCCCATCAAAAGGTGAATTGATAAACGAACTGTGATACATCCAACAATGGGGTATTACTTGGCGAGAAAAGAAGTGAGCTATCAAGCCACACAAAAACGCAAAAATGGATAAACCTTAAATGCATATTGCTACTTGAAAGAGCCAGTCTGAAAGGTTATGTACTGTATGATTTCAACTATAGGATGTTCTGAAAAGGGAAAACTATAGAGACAGTAAAAAGATCAGTGGTTGCCATGGGTTTAAGATAGGGTTGTGGGGAGGGATGAATAGGTGGTGCACAGGGCATTTTTAGGGCAGTGAACCTAGACTGTATAATGCCATAATTGTGGATATATGACAGTATGCATTTGTCAAAACTCAGTATACATTATGAACTGTTCAACACAAAGAGTGAATCCTAATGTAAACTATAGACTTTAGTTACTAATAATGTATTAATATTGGTTCATCAACACTAATGCAAGATGCTAATAATAGGGGAAACTATGTGTGTAGGAGTTATATATAAGAACTCTCTGGACTTTTTGTGCAATTTTCTGTAAATCTAAAACTACTGTAAAAATAAAATTTATTATTAATTTTTTAAAGATCCATTTTATTTATTTATTATTTTAAAACCCCCTCCCCATTTTTGCTGTTTTGTGTTCATTCACTGGGCAATTCTCTGTGTTTATTTCCTGCTCTCTCTTCTCACCCTTCTCCTCCAGCCTTCACCAGGATTTGATCCTGGGGATCTCCGATGTGGGAGAGAGGCATCCTACTGTCTGTGCCACCTCAATTCCTGGTTTTCTTGGTGCCTCTCATCTTGGCTTTCCCCTGTGTCTCTCTCCTGTTACATCATCCTCTTGCTGCGTGGCTCAGCAGGGCCTGGCACGCCCATGCACGGGGCCTGGCGGCATGCGTGTCTTCTCTCTCTCTCTCTCTCTCTCTCTATATATATATATATATATATATATTTTTTTTTTTTTTTTTTACCGGGAGGTCCCAGGGATCAAACCCAGGTCCCTCCATATGGCAGATGGACACCCAACCATTTGAGCCACATCCGCCCCCACAAAGTTTATTATTAAGTAAAAACAGCTGAAACAGAAAAGAATAATCAATAGATACAGACGATACAATTAACAAACAAGATATTAAAATTGATATCATACATATATTCCACCTGTCAAAGAAGCTAGAAGAAAATATGAGCGTGTTTAAGGAGTCTTGTAAGGTTAAAAATAGACACAAATCAAGCTTCTAGAGAAAAAATACAATGTTTGAAATGAGAAATACACTTAATAGGATTAACAGCCGATTATACTCTGCCTAGGGAGGAGGGATGAAGGGATACTCAGGGGAAAGAAGTTACAGAGGTGCATAAGAAAACTGTTTGGGTGATGAATATGTTCATTATCTTGATTTTGACAAGGATCTTTCAGTCATATACATATATCAAACTGTGCCTAACTATATTTTCAACTTGTGCATTTTATATCTCAAAAAAACTGTTTAAAAAAGCACAATGAGATATAAGTACACACATGTTAGAATGGCTAAAATAGTCACTACTGACAATATCAAGTGCTGTCTAACATGCAGAACAACTAGAACCCTCATACATTGTAAGCATGAATGTGAATGGTACAGCCACTTTGAAAAACAGTTCACAGCTTCTTATCAAGTTAAGTATACAATTACTATACAATACCGACTAACTCCTTGCTATTTACCTGGTTGAAAAGAAAGTGTATGTCCATGCTAAAGCCTGCACGGGTATCCTCATATTGCCTTATTCATAATTATCAAAACTTGAAACATCCCAAATAACCCCAACTAGAAAGTGAATAAACAATTAAACAACTGTGGTTCCTCCATACAAGAAATGATAATGAACAACCTACTGATACACAAAACAGCATGGATGAACCTCAAATCATTATGTTCAGTGAAAGAAGTCACACTCAAAAACACAACATATTGTATGATTTCATCTGTATATTTTTGAAAAAGCTAAATTACAGGGTGAGGAAAAAGATCAGTGATTGCCCCAGGTTGTGAATGGAGAAAAGGATTGGCTGCAAAGGGGCATGGGAGAATTTTTTTGGCATGATAGAACACTTGTATAACTTGATTCTGATGGTGGTTACACAACTAAATGCATTTGTCAAGACACACAGAATTGTACACTAAAAGCAGTGAATTTTACTTTAAATTATATCTTGAAAATAATTTTAAAAGCATGCATCTTATTAAGTGAAAAACATAAAGAGCAGATCAGTGTTGTTCTGTGATTCCATTTTGGTATTGAAAAAAACAAATAAATAAATCACTCAATGAATAGACCAGTGTATCTATGCAAGATTGTATATTTGCATATACACAGAAAAATATATGCCAACCACAGAATACATGGTAAGAGTGTAAATTTGGGGGAGTGGGATGGAGGAATGGTAGTCAGGAAAGAGACTTTCACTTTGTACAACTGTGGGGCATAAATTATTTGTATTTACAATCCATTACTAAACAGCATATATGGAAGGTATTCTGATATTTTGATAAGTAGTATTCTCTGAGGAGAATAAAATTATATTCAATATGCACTTAAAACGTATTTGTCTAAGTCTTTGATAACTATCTCCATATGGTTTATGATCTAATAACAAAAAGTATATACTAATTTTCAGTGGAATACAGCTAAAAATTTAAATAAATATGATCTATGCTCTTTCTGAATTATAGCTCAGAAGAGAAAATGCTATGCCCTTGTGAATGATAATATCTTTTAAAGAATATCAGGCCTGCAGAGAGGCGGGGCCTGCAGCGAGCCCGCCGGCGCGGACCGTGACCCCGACCGCGACCCCGACTGGCATGGCCCGGCACGTGTTCCTAACGGGGCCGCCAGGTGTTGGGAAAACAACACTGATCCAGAAAGCCAGTGAGGTTTTAAAGTCCTCTGGCATGCCCGTGGATGGATTTTATACAGAAGAAGTCAGACAAGGAGGGAGAAGAATAGGATTTGATGTCGTCACTCTGTCCGGCACTCGGGGGCCTTTATCTAGAATTGGGTCAGAGCCTCCTGCTGGAAGACGCGAATACCGAGTTGGGCAATACGTAGTTGATCTGGCTTCCTTTGAGCAGTTGGCACTTCCTGTCTTGAGGAACGCAGATTCCAGCAGTGGCCCAGGGCAGAGAGTGTGTGTCATTGATGAAATTGGGAAAATGGAGCTCTTCAGTCAGGCCTTCATCCAAGCTGTTCGTCAGACACTGTCCACCCCAGGAGTCATAATCCTTGGCACGATACCAATCCCTAAAGGAAAACCGCTGGCGCTAGTGGAAGAAATAAGAAACAGAAACGACGTGAAGATGCTTAATGTTACCAAGGAAAACCGAAACAACCTACTGCAAGATATTGTGATGTGGGTGCAGAGCGGGAGGAAGTGAAGATAATTTGTGTTCCTGCTTTTTCTGCATGTGAAGAAATGTGCACAGTTCACGTGGGGCCTGATAGGGACTCTGTCAAGGTTTTAATGCCTTTAGGTTTACAATCACCAAGTTCTTGAAGCCTTGTGGGCTTTTCCAAAGAAAGCTTGACAGCTGTTTTCCATAAAATGTTTAAAAGATCAAATTAGTCATAATGCTGGGTTGACTATACAAGATTAACAATCCATTATGGTTTATTTATGCTTAAAGATTTCTGTTTATTTCCTCTTGCAGTCGTGTGCATGATTTTGGTTAATTATGAAATGAGAAATGGTTTTGAGAGCATTAGATGGAATTTGCCCCCATTGAAATTTATAAATGTGTTCAGGGGATGGGGGAAAAAAGAGCTCACTACTTAATCAGTTTTGCATGTCATGAAAATTATATTCCTATCCAGGTGCAGCTTCAGTCTCAGGCAATTTATAGTGGTATAGTTATTTGATTTTTAAAAATTATTATTCCTAAGAAAACCATTGAAAGCCCTCCCCCTCATCTCTTATTATTTGTTCACATATTGTTTAATAAATATAAAAATAAATCGGAAAAAATAAATAAATAAATAAAGAATATCAGAAGGGTCAGAAACTGGCTGGGTATGATTATAATAGGAAAAATGTCATGGGGGAATATAGGCCTCTTGTCACAAACAGGAGAATTTCTAGCTATTTCAGCTTGTTTCAGATTCAGACAAGAGAACTGGGCCGTGTATCTCAGAGACCTTTGCCCCCCCCTTAGCAAGGCCAGTAGTATGACCAGGAACCCATGAAGGATCAGCTGTTCTCCAACCCTCTTCACTTCGTGCAACACACCCTTACTGGGGTGGGGGAATAATTAGAGTCCCAGACTCTGAATCATGGGCTCCCCTCTTGCCACCAGTCAGCCCCAAGTCCTGCCATGTGTCCCTATTATCACCTTCACCGGTTTCCATAGTAAAGAGGACATGCTGTCACTTCAGAGGCAGGAGAGGTTCAATCCACAAGTCTGCTCCTCATGACTACTCTCTGTTCCCAAGGAAGGTCAACATTTGTACCCCCAGAATCCAATACCCTTAGGGCTGCCAAAAGCAAGCAAATAACGCATATTTACAAACTCTCCAGTGCTTTCCCAGAGGTTGGCAGGTAAAATGCAAATTCCTGATCATGGCCTAAAGGTCTTTGAGTACCGTGGCCCCTACTTCCCTCACCACCCTCATCTAGGGTTCCTTCCTCTCCCACATTTACTCTATCTCCATCCCAAATGAGCCAAGTCAATTCCCACCCCAGGGCCTTTGCACATGCTGCTCACTCTGCCTGGTAAGCTCTCCCACCCCAGCTCTCTCAAGTTCACACTTCAGGTTGCCACTTAAATGTAACTTCTTAGAGGGGATTTCTGTGCCCCGCCCAATCTGAATTTGATCCCCAATACTATTCCTTCTCATGGATGCTGGACTTGGTCTCATGAAGACCACTTGAGCAAAAGTGTTTGACAAACACTCAGAACGTTTGTTTCATACCATCTTAGGCCATAGTGTATTCTCATAGTGAGTGATCCCACTTCACATATATCCTGAGTGAACTATCCTTCTAAAATCCTAGATACAGAAGAGGATAACAAGTACCAAGTCTCTCCCTCTGAGTCTCAGATTCCCTCTCTATGAAATGGGGATAGCCAGGCTTATCACAGCGATGCTATGACATTAAAGAGATAGCACCTGCACAAGCAGATGCACATGTAGCCCTGTTGTTATTGGTGGTCTGGAAAGTGTGTCTGTATTCAGGGAAGTTTTTATTCCCACTGCCTCCTGCCCCCACTTGGGACTCTGGGGGTTATATGAAGGAAGTGGTACCAGGAAAGAGCTGAATGAGTTTCCAAAAGAGTGGGAAATTTTGGAAACCCATAGCCTTGTACTACAACTACAGTTGACCACTCCTTCTATAGTACAGAGATAGTTCCAATCTTCCTCCCTAATGTAAAGCATTCCCAGGGACCACTGGGTTATTGAATGGGCCTCTAGGGCTTGGATCAAGGAAATATGACCCTTGTCTCTGATAGAGAAGAAAGGATGAGGGATATGGAGGGTGTGAGACTGTGTGTAAGTAGGTAGTGTCTTAAGGATTGTGGGACTCATTCAGCAGAATTGGCAGTATTTTTCTCTTTATCCATGACCACAATCCTTGGTAGAATTATAGGTTTATGACTGTGGGTCTGCAGGAAGGAACACTGACACAAGAGTCAGGAGTCCTGAGCCATCCCAGGGTGAGTTCCTTCCCCTGCCTTGGCCTGCACCATCAAACAGGTGTTCACTGAGCAGTCCTCACTGTTCACACCCCTAAGTGGCCCAGGGACTGGAGAAGTCATGGAAATCATCACACAAGACCCATGTCCTTGTGGAAGTTACTGTGACCTCTGAGAAGGGAGGCCTCACTGGAAATGTCAGAGACCCCTCAAAGAGGAACTGGATTTGGTACAATGGGCAGGTTTCATGGGGGGGCTGGATGGGAGGAAGGGACCCGGGAGCCCAAACTGACTGGAGTGAAGAGTGGGAGTCTCCCAGGTAAACAGTCAGGGCTCCGAGATAGCTAATCAGAAATCCAGGGCTCTGAGGACATCCAGACTGGTTGGATGGTCGGGTGATGGTTACCAGACTGGATGGTCACTAAGGCTTCATTTGTGAAAAAAACAATCCCTAAGTGTTGACCAGGTGTCAGGTTTTGCACTGGCAATAAGAACATCTTGTGGATCCCATTCTCAATGATGACATTCTGCAGAGGAAGAGTAGGGTTCTGGGGCACTCTAACTACTGGTCTTCCTCAGGTCATGCCTTTTACTCTATCTTTTCCAATGCCCAGAAAGCAGTGCCCTTCTATCGTCGCATCATCACCTTTCTTTGATGCAGGTTAGGGTGATAAGAACAGCCAGACACCACTTCTTTCCACTTTATTTTATTTTGTTGGGACTGGGGACAGTGTCTAATCTTTCTTGATCTAGGTTTGAGGTTTCTGTCCTGGGATATAGCCACTGGGGGGGGGGGGGGGGGGGGGTGTGTGAAGTGTTCACCTCCAATCACTGGCTCTCTCCAGATCAGAAGTTACAGGAGAATGGGATTACAAGGGATGGTGAATGGAGGAGAAGTCTGTGATCATTGAGGGCATGGTGCCATTAAAGGCTTAGATCAGCCAAGTGGGATCAGGGAAATTCATATTTAGGAAGACAAGCAGCAGTTATGCACTAGGGCTGAAGGTGGAGCCTACAAGCAGGGAACCCAGGGCAAGGATATCTGATCAGTTTGGAGACAAATGCTGGGACAAAGTGTTGGGAGCAGAGAGTAATACATGGAAGCCAGAGATATTCTGAGGAAAGGTGCACATGTTAATTAGAGAAAAGGGCTTCATGAAGGCCACCCCCCCAGAGTTTCTGCAGCTGTTTCAGGGGATCCTTCCTTACAGAAGCTCACAGTCTATGGCCCTGTCTGGCCCCACCCCTACCAGCAACTCTTGTAAGAAGTGCACCTCGTTGGAGGTGCCCTTGAGCTTGATGTCTTTGTACATAATGGGCAGGAAGAGAAGCACATATGAGAAATAATGCTGCCCTTCAAAGCTAAGCCCATGTGAGTTCCACAGTCCCAGACTCCCTGCCACCCTGTCCCTAAGCTCAGTGTGCCAGGGCCTGAGGGAATAGCAGTTTCAGCTGGACCCTCCTGGATGGGACTCCCATTTGCTGCCTTCTGTTCTAATCAGCCCTCCCACCCCACACTCTATACCATACCACAGACAATCTACCCACGCCTTGGCACAAGCATCTAGAATGGAATCTGACCCTCTCAGATCTTTGATTAGCATGGAGTTAAAACACTGTGGAAACAAGGAGTTACTGGGCTTAGGAATCCCTGCACTGACACCCTGGGATGGCCAGCGAATTAAGGACCATCTTACTATCATTGTTCTCTAGCCAAAAGACCACCTATAGACAGGCAAAGCTGGGGATTTTACTCATTGCAGCAAAGGAAAATGCACACCACAGAGATCCATGGAGTGTCTCAGTAAGAGGGGGTTACAAATGATTTATTATGGGATTTGGGCTTGTGTGAGGTATTTTGGGGGAGGGTTCAAGAAACGGATTTGCTCTAGAGTTTGTGTTGTCAAGAAACAAGAATAATTCTATGATTGGGTATCTTAATGAATTTTATCTAGAAGCAGAGAAGAATGGAGCAAAGCTAAAGCTGTATTTGGTAAAGGAACAACAGTCATATTAGCCAGGAGAAGGGGGTGTTTAGTCATTTTTGTGTTTTGTACAGTGGTCTTGATTTTTATTTCACTTCATTACAGTCACAGAGTGACTTTGTCTGAAGTGGGTTTCTGTGAGATGGCTTACGTTCAACAGGAGAACACCACCACCCAGCTGTGAACAAGCCACTTCATGATGGGGAATGACAGGATTGGCAGGCAAGGCAAACCTGAGAGACTGTGACAAATTAAGGGTACAGACAGAGTACTGGACTAGACAAGGCAGGTGTAGATGGAACTAATAAGGATGACCAGACCAGTTACACAGAGATAAAAACACTACATGTTTTTTCATATCTGAGTGCATAATGGGCAAACTTGGACACCACTGTGCTGGAAGGTAATGGAACCAGCACTTAAACCCAAATCTACCTCACTCTTGTGTGCTCTCTCCTAACCACTGAGATTTGGTGCTATCTTCTTTTACAGCATCTTTTACAGATGAGGCCATCACAGGGGAAGGGACTCACTTCATCCAGGGGATGTCTGCGTGTGTAAGAAAGTGGGCCAACAAGCAGAACATAAACTGTGGCAGCCAGTAAAGGACCCGGTGGGGATAAGTAAGGTGTGGCTGTTGAAACTCATATCATACACACCTATCATACCCACCTGAGATTTCCACAGGGGAAAGCTCGCCATGAGTGAAGTTTGCAGACTTTTTCTTCTCATACTGTTTAGTGTTCAATATACTAAAGTATGAGTATATCATTCTTCCTCCAGTAGAAAGTAAATTTTCTTTGTTATAAACATTCACCTCTGTACTTTAACAGGCTTTACTCATGCCTTCTGCCAAATCATTTCTTTTCCAAGCACCTCAAATTGAATTGTCTCCATGGGAGGAAAATGATTGATTTGCATTCAGTCATATTTGTTTTGAGAATGTAATGAATGGTATGCATATGGGGTTTTGGTGGATCACAAAGTTAGGCCAATTCAGGAGTTTTGTTCAAGTTTCCCATGAGTATGTATGAAAGCAATTTCATATTAGTCTCAATTCCTATCTGTATTACCTATAAGCAAATATGTTGGAAGGCAGATTTTAATTGTAATTTGCTTTAAAATGAAACACTTTGTGAGAAAACAAGGAACAATGTTCCTTGAAAGTTTCTGCCAGGGTTTAGCAATGATATTCTTGCAACAGTTAATTCATTTTGAAACATAAATAATACATAATTTTCTTTTAAAACCAGTATTCATGTAATTGTTTTAAAATTGCAGAAGTGAAGAAAAATAGTTGCCCTAAATGTCACAGTAAATTGAAACTAGCTTTTAAATAGTTTTCAACTGTCCTGATTCTGTGATAATCAGGGTGGGCTAAACATTCGCTATATTAGAAACCATGCATTTGTCCCCAGACCTCGTTTTCCTCCCTAGGTCTGGTTTTTAGAATGCTGGTGATAAACTAAGCCTGATTTATTATATGTCCATCCTGTATGGGAAAAGACTGTAACTCCAGGTATCTCTGGTCAACCTTAAGAGATATAGCAGGGGGCTATATCTGGTTGGCATCCATCTCCCATATGGAGGGACCTGGGTTCAATCCCCGGGACCTCCTGGTAAAAATTTAAAAAATATATAGAAGGTGCGTGGGCCGCCAGGCCCTGTGCGCGGGTGCACCACCAGTTCCCGCGAGCCACACAGCAAGATGATGACATAATAGGAGAGTGACACAAGGGAGAGGCAAGATGAGACGCACCGAAAAACCAGCAACTAAGGTTGCGCGGGCAGGATGCCTCTCTCCTACATCAGAGATTCCAAGGATTGAATCCCAGTGAAGACAGGAGGAGAAGGATGAGAAGAGAGGGCAGAAAATGGACACAGAGTTGCCCAGCGAATGGACACAGAAACAGCAAAAACGGGGGGGGGGGAGGGGGAAGGGGTGTAAAAATGGATAAAAGTAAATAAATAAATAAATCCTTAAAAAAAAAATAAAATAAAATAAAATAAATAAATAAATAAATAGTTTTCAAGTGTCAGAAAAGGAACCTAAAATTATAACTGTTTGTCAGTGGGTTGTGGGATTGCCAGTTAATGGAACTTTCCCCTCCATTGTTGAATGTGTTTTCCATATTGTCTAAAATGAGTGCAAATTCCTCTATGGTCAGAAACAAAGCCCATAAAATTATATCCAATAATCAAGGCATGGCCAGGTGAAGCAGTAGAATGAGTTTGGGGTCAGAAAGACATGGATTCCATTCTTACTCTGCTAATGACGTTTGGCAGGTTAGGACACTTAAGGTCCCTGAGCCTCAGGATCCTGATCCAGGGAGTGAAGAGAGGAGTCCCTCCCTCAGAGGTTCCTTGTGGGGATATGATGAAATCACAAAGGTCATGAAGATCACGCAGATGTTTTGACTTCAGCCATGCCTGCAATCTGCCACTCAGTTTCCTCATCTGTAAATGGGAAAGCAGCACATCGACCTTGCAGCTGAGCCAAATGGATTAAATGTTATATAGATTGAAAGATAAGTCATTGTCATATCATGTACACAGTTAATGGGAATATATAAATGATGATATCTAGTAAGGGATTAATGAAACTTTTTGCTTGCATCTTTAATTTTTTCCCTCTTTTCCAAATCCACCCAAATATTTTAAAAAATATTTAAAAGAGAATTTCATAAAGTAAGTTGTTTAAAACTTCCAAACCTGCAGTTCTACCTCAAGAAGATTCATATAGACTTTGCCATGCAAAACTGCTAAAAAGAAGAGACTGCCATATCAATCTCTCATGGGATCTTTCAGAGGAGCAAGCATCAATCCTCAGTCTTCTTCCGTCTTAATAGCTTCTCTGAAGTACATGTTCCAGGTGTTCTCTATGGAGGGATTCTGGGGTTCCATTGCTGACCTGATCTGTGTCCCGGGTATCTACCTCAAAAGTGGGAAAGGTGAATCCAGGGACAAGTCTTTAAACAAGATATTTGAAAGCTCTAGAGTTCAGTCCATTGTGTGAAGCCACTGTCCATAAGAAATTTTGAGCTCACAGTCATTGGATCCTTTCAAACAAAACAAAGTGTATCTGGAGATGGCGAAGCTGGAGGAGTTATTAGATGTATAATGGTAATCAGTCCACTAGGGTGTGTCTAGGGAGGATTCCGAAAGTAAATGCTGTTTAAAAACTGAGACCCGAGGGATAAGGAAGCTTTAGCCAGGTAAAAAGGAGAGGGCAGCGCTAATCTAAGACGCTAGCCAGGTAGAACTCTATGACCTGGTTTATCTATGTCAGGAAAAGTCCTGTGTGGAAATCTATTACCTGGCAGTTGGGCATGTCTGGAAAACTGTGTGAAACATAACAAGACAAATGTAGAAGTACCTGAACTCCCCTCTTTTTTCTTATACTAGGTCTGTACTATCCACTGGCCCTCTCGGCAAAGTGCGATACTATTACTATGATTTATATCTGTGAAACCATAGAAGAAAGCTACCTTGTAAAGATATTTGGCTATCATTTTATTTTACATACTCTTTCACCATTTGCGATACTAAATAAATTTTTTTCTTCATTTTCCCAAATTATATTTTTCATTAAAGAAAATTCAGAAATTGGAGGTCAGTGACAATTTAGTGACCAGAACCAGAATGGCTATTTGGAGATAACTTAGCAGGAAGCCTTGAAAAGAGGAAGGGATGGAGCCCATCAGAGGAACTTTCTGGAAGTTTATATGGCAAAGGAAGCATTAAAAGATGAGTCAAACAAAGTCTATGAACATTAAACCATTTGTCAGGAAATGCTTTTTAGCCCCTCCTCCCCAACATTTATCAGAAATTTATGCATGTGTAGTGTGCATCTGTGAAAGAATATTGTGAAACACACACAAACATACACACACACAGTTGAGACACATAACATACTGTGGTAGTTTGAAGCTATATGCACCCCAGAAAAGTATGTCCTTAAAGTTAATCCATTCCTGTGGGTATAGACCCTTGTAAGTAGGATCTTTTGGTGAATAAGATCTTAAATTAAGATGTGACGCACCTCATTCAGGGTGGGTCTTAATCCTCTTATTGGAATTCTTTATAATAGAATGAGATTCAGACAAACAGAGAAAAAGTCACAGAAACAAGAAGCTGAAAGCAATGAAACCCAGAAGAGAATGGAGAGACCAGTAGGCACTACCATATGCCTTGCCATGTGATAGAGGAGTCCAGGATCAACAGCAGGTCTTCAGAGAGAAAGCATTTGCCTGATGATGCCTTGATTTGGACATTTTTCTCAGCCTTGAAACTGTAAGTTTGTAAGCTAATAAATTCCCTGTTAAAAGCCCAACCATTTTATGATATCTGCTTTTGGCATCCTAGCAAACTAAAACACATACATATTATTTTTGTGATGAAATTCCCAACCTGGAATATATGTTATAAATTTTTATATTAGTTATTCTTTTATTTTGAAATTAACATATTTGTTCCAGAATTTGTGCAGAAATGTGTATTTTTTAGAGAAAATTTCCTCATATATTTCTTCCATTCTTTTATACAGCAAGATGCCCATCCTTTGTAATTTAATTTATATTCTCCAGATGTTTCTATCTTCAAAAGAAGAATATATAAACTGTTCCTCAATACACACACATGTACATATATAATTGTTTTTTGTACTTCTTCAATCTTTACATGTTTGACTGTGATGCATAATTCTTATTTGAATGATTCTACTGTAGACTTTGAACAGTACTCTTCTAGGTAATCAGATTTATTTATATAAACATTTCTGTATAAAATATTTTCCACATATTTTTCCAGTATTTCATATTTCTTTACATGTGACACTTGTTTGAGATAGACAAGGTCTTTTTTTAAAACTTTCCCTTAATTTTTCTAGTTAAATCTGTACCATAGTTTAAAGCTTTTCCAGGGTCACACATGTATAAGTTTTCCTGGAGTCTATGTCATGCCCATATAGTACTCAATCAACCCCCACCTTGGTGGTAAAGATGATGGTGGGTGTAGAATCCTGCCCTGAAGGCCTAGAGTCCTAGAAGTAGAGCCACATTGATTAGACTGTGCTGGAGATGGTGTGTGGGGTCCAAGCAGGAAGCACAGAAAGGTGACCTCCATGGAGAAGGGATCAGTATATAGAGAATTACTTTAAGCCAGAGACACTTTACATGGTATCTCCTTTAACCTAAACAAGTATTCAATTATCCCCACTAATCACAAATACAGAATTAGGTCTAAAGTGTTTTTTTCATTGTGTCCCAAAGCCTTCAAGGTTTGAATACAGGAATCCTCAGAGGTCTGATAATTGATGCAACACTGTGTATTATTCAATTTTTTTCTGCTATAAGCTGTATTTTTTTAAGGGGGTACCAAAGATTGAACTTGGGACCTCATATATGGGAAGCAGGCAATCAACAACTGAGCTACACCCACTCCCCAAGTTGTATTATTTTTAAATAAAAATATCAATGAAAATTTAAAGTCAATTTCTGTACAACCAAAAGAAAAAAGTTAAAAGTGTGAAAAGTTGAGAGTGATACTGCCAAGAGGGCCCATTTGCCTGATGTGCACAGAAGCCAGTATCGAGTCAACAGGATTTCGAGAAAAGAGTTTATTGCGTAGGAGACCAGAGGTAAGCCTCAGATCAGTCTCCCTGAACAAAATGGGCACTGGGGTTTTATACATCTGGGGAAGGCAGACTTAAGGGAGAGGCTAAGGATGGGGTGAGATGATGTGGGCCAATCCAGTTTGGGAAAAGCAGGGTTAACCAGAGCATTCTCAGTTGAAAGTTATGCTTGGTCTTAAAATGGAAGCCTAGGGGGAGCAGATGTGGCTCAAGCAGTTGTGCACCTGCCTCCCATTTGGGAGGTCCTGGGTTCGGTTCCCGGTGCCTCCTAAAGAAGACAAACAAACAATGAACAGACAATGAGCAGACATCGTGCAAAAACAACAAGCAGATAATGAGCAAAAACAATGAGCAAGACAACGAGCAGGCAACTAGCAAAAAAGAAAAACAAAGGAGCAGGGAGCATATGTGGCTCAAGCAGTTGAGCACCCGCCTCCCACACAGGAGGTCCCGGATTTGGTTCCTAGTGCCTCCTTAAAAAAAGAAAACAAACAAACAAACAAACAAAAAACAAGCAGACAATGAGCAAAAACAATGAGCAGACTAGAGAGCCAAGGGGTGGGGGTGGTGGGAGGCCTAGCATGCTCAGTGACTTGAACCAGTTGGAGCCAACTTTAGCAGGTGCTGCAAGGGGGAGAAGAAACAGTAACTTATCTTGCAAGGCAACAAGCCTCTTATGAGTAAATATAAGGAGGTGGGCATTTGAATGAAAGGGAAGTAGGAACTTCTAGAAACTCCTACAAATCAGTAAGGGAGGGACTTCTCTGAAGAGTGGGTTAGTAATAAGTGGCACTTTCAAGGGGGTTGGTAAATGGCAGTCTCAGGAGTAAATATTTTCAAATATTATTACAGAATTTGTGCTAATATGCATGAACATTAAGGACTTTTGCTAATCAGTAGAGAAAAGGACAAGAGATATGAACAAATAATTCACCTAAGAAATAAAATGCTTCTCCAATAAACATCTGGACAGATGCCAAACCACATTAGTTGAAGAAATGAAAATGTGGAGAAGTTATAATAAGTGGAAAAACCCATTTGTAGAAAATTATTTATATGATTGCAAATTCAAAAGGCATATTATTCATATAAAACAAAAATGTTTTAAGGTAGGTAAACACATTATCTAAATAGAAGCACATCTGGAAAAAAAGTGCACCTATTTGCACTAGATATCTGTACGTCAGGGTGAGGCGATCATATAGATGGAAGATAAAGAACGATTTCGTTTTCTAAATATACATTTTTCAATTGATTTATTTTTTCTTTTGGTGTACAGTTCTATATGGGAGAGAGGCACCCTGCCAGCTGGGCCACCTCAGTTCCTGGTTTCTGTCATGTCTTGCCTTGACTCTCCCCTACGTCTCTCTTTTGTTGCGTCGTCATCTTGCTGCGCGGCTCGCTATGCGGGCCCAGCTTGCCTGCTCGCCTTTTTTACCAGGAGGTCCCGGGGATCAAACCTGGGTCCTCCCATATGGTAGATGGATGCTCAATCACCTAAGCCACATCCGCTTCCCTAAATATACATTTTTATTGTCTAATATTCTGTAAATAGGCAAATTTATTGAAACACTTAAAATATCTAATAATCAATTGACAAAAAGTTCACACATATTTACCTTTTTAGAAAAATGTTCACACAATACTGTTTTATAAAAAATTTTAAAAATTACAACTATACTTGACACAATCTGTATCTGTGTGTTTCTGTACTCTCAAGTACAGCTTTCTCTTCAGCTCAGGGATTGGACTTCTCTCAGAGCACAGAGACCCAGGAAGGGATTGATGCCTGGGGATGGAAAATTCCAGAAACTTCTGGCTGATGCACTAGAGCCCAGGCCCCTCCTTCTCTCCTTCCCCTTGCAAAGACCCCTTGCTGGAGACTTTTAGAGTTACAATTATGGTTCTGACCACGAGGGGGCATTGGTCTATTTGGCTATATCTCTCTCCTCTCTTTAAAGGAAAAAGCATATATATTTTTTCTAACCTCATTCCAGTGACCCACCAAACTCTTTTTGCTATTTCCTTTATACATTCCAGGTCTGTTCCTATAATCCCCTCTCTTGGATGAGCCGGAGTTATTTCCTGCCACTTGGAAATTCAGATCTTTCTGTTACTTTTCCCTTCCTTAAGAAAATCCCATATATTGCAGTGATACTTTATTAAAACTATGCATGGCAGGATCATGCCCACTCAATAAAGCTCAGTTCCAGTCTCTAAACCTCCACCTAGTCTCTGAATTACCCCTCAGACAAGCTCCTGCATCTCACAGAGCCTCAGCAACCTCAGAGAGGGCAAGGAACTGGTGATTTTGCAATCACAGTCCCCTTGTGAGGAACACATGAAAAAAGATATGTAATGTAGCAAGTGCAGAACCTACACCCTCAACAGGTCCTCAGAGTTCTCTAGGTTTGCAGAATGAAGAGACACAATGTAATGCAGCAAAGAGCCTGGACCCAGAGCAGACACTACCCGTTCTCTGGGTTTGCAGCTACAAGAACCTGGGACCCAGCCTTCCTGACTAGTTAACCACCGCTGCAGGTGTGGCTCCTTTGGAAACAGTTTCCTGGGTGTTTGGCTATTATCAAACTTAGGGGGCAGTAAGAACAGGAAGTTCAGGCTCCTCTTTCCCCCTGGGCTCTCCTCTCTACACCCTTGGGGAAGGGACTTCCTGTGAGGACTCCATCTTGTTCTTATGGCCCTGACAAGGTGGTTTGGAGCCTGCTCTGGCCTTCCTCTATAGCCTTTCTCAATCTACCCCAACCCTCTGGCTCGAGACCCCACAGATTCTCCCAACGAGCACCCTGTGAGGACAGTGGTGACAGCTCTCTGCCCACAGGCCTCACCATGGGTGAGTTGACCAGCGCCAGGCCTCAGTCTCAGGCCCCCACATGGCAGGAGGGGTTCTGGGCACCTCCCCCACCCCACCTGACAGGCACCCAGCTGGTCCCCCTTTAGTTGGGGGTGGTGGTGAGGGCCCAGGCTGACTTTTCCACTGTTCCTGAGGTTGTGAGCCCAGTAGGCCCTGACACCCCTGTCATAGCTCCACATGGAAAACCTCCTTTCCTGTGGCTGTGGTCATGGCTGAGGTAAAATTGACCTCCTGGTTGAGGGGAAAAGGCCTGAGTCACGTGATCTTCTCAGGTCCAGGGTTTGGATGATGTGGAGGGTCACCTGGGGTAGGGGGTGTTGGGAATTAAAGTTCTTGGGATTCATACTAGAGGTGGGGGGCAGGGAACCCACCATTACCTCTGAATCCTTGCTCTTACCATTCATAGTAAATTGAATTGCCCCTGTAGAAACTTCTCAAGTTTTGCTTTATGGCCAAAATATGGCCTATTCTGGAATGTTCCATGTATACTTGTTATGTGCTATGCCAGTTAAGTAAATTTTATGTTGTTTAAATCATCTCCATTTAACTGCTTTTTTTGGCTGCCTGTTTATCTGTCGTTCAGTGAGGTATGTTATAATGTCTCACTGGGACTGTGGATTTGTCCATTTCTCCATTTACTTCTGTCAATTTTTGCTGTAGCATATTTCTCCTCTATGTTAAGAGGTGCACACAAATTTCGAATTGTTTTATTAGTATCTTCTTTTGTAATTGAACCTTTTAATATTATGAAATCTCCCTTTTTGCCTCTGGTAATATTTTTTCTTTAAATAATATTTTTCTCTCATTAATATGGTTACACCAGCTTTCAGTCAGTGTTTAAACGGCAAATTTTGCCATCTTTTTTTAGTTTTCAAATTTTGTATATCTTAAAATTTACATGTCTCTTAAGGAGAATTTGAATGTTTTTCATCAAGTCTGATAATATCTACTTTTGTGTTTTTCTGTGTTTGCTTGTCTTTTCTTTAGGCAGCACCAGGAACTGATCCCGTACCTTCCAGAGTGGGAGAAAGGCGCTCAATCTCTTGCGCCACCTCAGCTTCCTGGTCTACTAAGTCTCTTATTGTCTCTCCTCTGTGTCTTTTTTTGTTGTGTAATCTTGTTGCGTCAGCTCTATGCGCAGGCCAGCACTCCATGTGGGCCAGCACTCCACATAGGCCAGCTTGCTTTTCACCAGGAGGCCCTGGGAATCGAACCCTGGGCCTCCTCTGTGGTAGATGGGAGCCCAATCGCTTGAGCCTCATCCATTTCCCTACATTACTTCTTTTTTTAAAAAACAATTTATTGAAGTATATCATTCATACATGAACATACATAAACAGTAAGTGTTTAGTAAACACTGTGAACTTACAAAACAAACATGCATAACATCATACAGGGCTCCCGCACATCACCCCACCACAAATACTTTGCATTGGTCTGAAACATTTGTTAACAAATTATGAAAGAGCATCGTCAAAGTATTACTACTAACTATAGTCCGTATCTTACTCCTCTATATATTTTTTTAGGGATTTATTTATTTACTTATTTATTTATTTATTTTTATCCATTTTTACCCCCTGCCCCCATTTTTGCTGTTTTTGTGTCCATTCACTGGGCAACTCTCTGTATCCCTTTCCTGTCTTCTCTTCTCATCCTCCTCTTCCTGTCTTCACTGGGATTCGATCCTTGGAACCTCCAAAGTGGGAGAGGTGTCCTACTGCCTGCGCCACCTTAATTCCTAGTTTTTTGGCTCGTCTTGTCTTGGCTCTCCCTTGTGTCATTCTCCTGTTACATCATCATCTTGCTGCATGGCTCGTGGGACCTGGTGGTGCACCTGTGCACAGGGCCTGGCGGCACACCTGCTCACGGGGCCTGGCGGCCCGCATGCTGTTTATATTTTTCTTTTATTTAATTTTTACTGGGAGGTCCCAGAGATCAAACCCAGGTCCCTTCACATGGGAGATGGACGCCCAACCATTTGAACCACATCCGTCCCCCTGCTATATCTCTTAAGGTTGACCAAAGATACCTAGAGTTACAGACATTTTCCATACAGGATGGTCATATAATAAATCAGGCTTAGTTTATCACCAGCATTCTAAAAACCAGACCTAGGGAGAAAAACTAGGTCTGGGGACACATGCATGGTTTCTAATATAGAAAATGTTTAGCCTACCCTGGTTATCACAAAATCAGGATGGCGAGAATATTCGTACTACATTAGTTCTTTTACACCTTCACATACAACTCAGGGACTTTCAAACACATTATTCCACTTGACTTATTGCCATGGATTTTAATTCTGAATATATTTAAAACCCCAGAAGAAATTATTATTACTGTACTATACAGTTTTTGCCAATGTCATTATACTTTCTTTCCTGCATCTATGTGCTTCCACCTGGGATTGTATTTCTTTTATCTGAAGAAGAACCATGAGTATCCCCTTTGAGTCTTTTGATACCAAATTTACTTAGAGTTTGTTAAATTAACGTTTCTCTGTCTTCCAAAATTGAAAGCTAACTTCTTTCTATGTATGGAATTTTAGGTTAGCAGTTATTTGCCTTCTGCAGTTTGAAATATAATTTCACTCTCTTCAAGCTACATTATTTCTGTTCAAACACTAGATGCCAGTCTGTTGCTCCTTTAAGGGTATCTGTCTTTTTTCCTCTGCCACCTTTGAATATTTTCTCTCTTTCTTTGTGTTTCAGCAGTCTTACTATGATAGGCCTAGGTTTGGTTTTCTTCATATCCCTCTAGGCTTGGCATACATAGTGCTTCATGAGTCTATGACTTGATATGTTTTGTCACTTTTGGAAACTTCTCAGCCATGATCTCTTCAAACACTGCTTCTGCACTGTTCTCTCTCCTTCATTCTGGGAATCTGATTAAACATGTTTTTGTATTTTTTTTTCACTGTATCACCTTTCTTTTCAGTATTCTCTATCATTTTTTTTCATCAGGCTTAATTCTGTATATTTTCTTCAGACTTATCTTTCATTTCTCCTAGTCTCCATTTATGTGGGGAACTCGGCTTTGAACTTTACAACATAACACCACATATTCAGAGTAGATTGTATAGCCACCTAGAGTACAGGAGAAAATTGAGGGTTACAACTATTAAGCAACTTGTCCCAGGTTACTCAGCCTAAAAATGGCATAGGAGAGACTAACATCCCAGAATGGGCACTCTGCCCAAGCCCTTCCCACTACCCTTGCTCTCTCCTGTGAATGCTCCCCACCTCTCATCTCCCAGGAGGCAAAACCAAGTTGGAGTTTCCCAACTTTTAAGCACTGTGCTATATGTCTTTTTAAGATTATAAAAATCATTGATATTTCTTCATTAACCTTCATAGTATTACAGGACATTGTTCTTTTATTCAGATCGTCAATAATATCTTTTCTACCTTGCTTTGGTTTGAGTTTTGTTTATTTTATTCTGTTCTTTCTAATTTCAGAGTACAATGACAGACATACTTCCTTTCAAAGAAGGGCAAGAGGCTGGGGTATTTTCCATAGAAGGTATAGAAACTGGTATGACCAAGGCAGTTCTGGCATTCATCCTTCATCTCACCAGGAACAAGACGGAGATATGGCAATGAGTGGGGCCTACATGGGATCCCAAGTACGATAGTAAGTGACCTGTCAGCATGGCTGCCATGTACCAGCCAGTGGAATAAATAACCCTGTAGTTAACTATGTCATTTTTCTCCTTCTCTACAACCTGGCAGAGTGAGAAATGCTAGGACCAGATTAATAGTTGAGCAAACTTTATTGTAGCCTTGGTATCAGTGGGGCAAGTAGAAGACTTTCTTAGCATTCATGGACTCCTTCCTTCCATCCACTTCCTCACAGCACCCCCTATGCAAAGAGATCCTACCCTAGGAGTGGCCAATGGCATTATCAATGCCACATCCGTGCTAAAATGGACTTGTGGAAAGAGAGAATTCCTCCAGAGAGAGCAGCGGGGGAGGAGAAGCAGGATGGAACCCCAGCAAGCTGGTACAAGATCACAGTGAGTATCCTGGCAAAAGTGTGGGACATGCAGGAGATACTGATCAGGGGGGGTTATAGTAATGTCATATAGAGATGCCAGGGACTTTTCTGGGGACAGGTGGAGTTTGTAATCTGTCTTATTGCTAGGAATTAACATCCTTGATCATCTAAAGGTAGGTTCAGAGAATCAATATAAATGGAAAAGGCTGACTGATGGAAGGCTAGGGGAAGTTGTCTAAAGGCAAAGTTGGAAATTACTGCCAAGGAGTTGAGACAACTTCCTACTAGATTCCTCAGTTTTGCTTTAGGGCAACTTCCTATTAGATGCCTCAGTTTTGCTTTAGCCGTGTGTATGGGGGGACAGGCATTGAGTTTCTAGAGTCCTTGATCAGAGGGGCAGGCAGGGTCTGCATTAGATAGGCTCTCTAAGAACCTTATAAAAGGAAAATCTTGTCTAACACCTTAAGTTGATTAACTGCAGGAGAGCTTTTGAATGGAGAGAAAGGGGATTTAAGAAATCCATATTTGGCACAGATAAGAAACTGGGCCACTGGTCATTTTTTTAGAAAGAGGTCTGTTTTCCAGCCTTAATTCCATGTTGTAACTCTTGTCTTCCATCATTTCTTTTGCCCCTAGGTTCCTTATGGGAGAAAGTATAACAAGACGTGGCTACTGGATTCAATCCAGAGCCGTTGCAGTGTCCCCTTCATGCCGGTTGATGTAAGAGAGGATGGTGAAGCCAGATGAGTGGGCACAGGAAAAGGGGGCCTTGATGAACAGGAGGTTTCAGGCCTCTGACAATATTGTTGTCGCTTCCTCTTGATAGTTTCACTATGTGAAAAATCGGGCCCAGTTCTTTGTTCAGGATTCTAGCATTGCTTCTGCGTTGAAGGATGTCAACTACAAGATTTGTGATGAGGAGAACCGCAAGGTGTGTGCCGAGGACATTAATCATGCCTAGCCTGGGTGCATGGGTTGTCTTGGGTTATCTTCTTTGGGATTAGAGTTCCTGATACTTACCCTGCCTCTCTTTCCTGCAGATATCCATCTTTGTCAACCCTTCTGCTATTCCACACTCTGTGCAAAATAAGTTGAATCCAGAACAAATGGAGCAGCTAAAGGTAATACAAACTCAAGACCTGTTGTGAGTCTACATCCAGACTTACTGCTTCTCCCCCCTCCCCCCTCCCGACAGTTTCCCCATCACCCCTGTCACAACAGCCTTCAGAGCTGTGTCTGTCTCTGCAGCTGACTATGTACAAACGATATGATGTCTTCCAGCAAGCTCTTGACCTCCAGAGCTTGCGCTTTGACCCAGGTATGGCTGACAGCAGTGATTCTAGGGTAGCTGAGGACAGAGGGGTGTGCTTGTCAGGCAGACTTAGGGATGGTAAATTGTGGAAGGGTTGTTGCTGGGGTCCCCTCAGCTTTCTCATCCCCTTCCCTTGGCTTCCTGAAGACTTGGTGGGCCATGATATTGACATGATTCTGAATCGAAGAAACTGCATGGCTGCCACCCTGAAGGTCATTGAGGAGGATTTCCCTAAGGTGAGGCCTCAAGCTCAGTGCTAGTATTTAGGTAGAGGGGTGGAATAAGTGGATAGAGGGCAGATTTTTCTCCGAGGCCCAAGACAGTAACTGTCACTAACTCTTCTTCCCCAAAAGCTGTTGTCCTTGAACTTACGCAGCAACAAACTGTACCAGCTGGATGGTCTGTCTGGCATTATACAGAAGGCCCCCAAAGTCAAGATCCTGAACCTCTCCAAAAATGAGGTGAGAAGTGGAAACCAGATTAAATTTGGGGTGAGGGTGGGGGTTAATGCTCATGGAGTGATGACAAGAGACAGGTGAAGGTACTTGTGGGTGAGGGCGGGGTTTGGAGGTACAGGGGCCCAGATGTCTCTCTTTCCCTGGAACTCCTTTTCCCTCATTCCTCACAGCTGAAGTCAGCGTGGGAGTTGGACAAGATGAAAGGGCTGAAGCTGGAAGAGCTGTGGCTAGAAGGGAACCCATTGTGCAACAACTTCTCAAACCAGTCCACCTACTTAAGGTCAGTGGTATCCACTGTTGCCCCCACCATGGGAAGTTTGCCCTCTGAGAAGACTGAGCTCTCCCTGACAATGCCCATCTGCAGGAGACATCAGCCCTCATCTTCTGGGAGGACCACATGCCGTACCCTCGCTTCTCTGTGTCCCTCAGTGTGCTTAGATCCCCTGGCCTTCCTGTGGCCTGCTCACCTGCCCCTCTGGGACTGGGGTCTCTTTCCCACCCCTCCACACCCAGCCTTCTCTAGCAAGCCCTCCTGTGAGTGTGCTCCAGGAGACAGGCTCCCCCTTCCTCAAGAGGAACCAGGGGGTATCCAGCCTCAATCCAGATCCTGCTGCTCCAGATTGAGAAAAGTCCTCTGTCCCATGGCCTCCCACTGACAAAGGCCTTCCTGCCTCTGTGCTGAGATGGGGGCTTCCTTCCCATGGGCTGCAATGACTTTCTCTTGTCCCATAGCAGTCCACCACCTGTCCCAGAGTGAGGTGGGATCTTTCTTGCCTTGTGGTGAGAGGCCAAACCCCAGGACAAATGCTGTCATGGCATCTCTTCTTCTGTCCTCTGGCCCAATGCCAGGAGCTGGGGCTCCCTGAGGAGAAGGTTCACTGAGTCAAGGGAAGAGAGATGGACACTGCCAGTGAGCAGAGGGCATCCAGAGGCCAGCACCAAATGAGGAAGGAAGGGTGGAGAGCCAGAGGTAGAGGAGGAGACAGGAGGACAGCCCTCTGAGGGTCACTGCCCCTCTGCTACTCCTCACATCACAGAATCCTTCAGAGGAGCACTGCATAGCCCAAGGTGGGTGGGATTCCTCAGGCAAGGAACCTACTAACACAGCCACAGTGGCACCGGGGCCATCAGGAGAGAATGTGGTGATCATAAGAGGGGACAGAGACCCTCAACCCCATGCTGTGTGGGGGACTTGGCCCTCTCCTCCTTCTAGGAGAGCATCCCCAGGGCTGTGCCTTTTCCCATGCCCAGCTCACACTGGAATAGATCACACAGGTGACAAAGGCTCAACCACTGGGCACAACCCAACAAGTGCATGTTTTCCATTCTTCCTGGGGCCCCAAGACCAGTGGAAGCAGATGATCAAAAGGCCTGCAGCAGGGGAGCCATTTCCCTGTTCACCTCTTTTCTTGCCTAACCCACCACCTCTATGGTAGAGCTTCTTTCCCTATGCTTTCCTTTGCTTTCTCTTTCTCTTTTGTCTGTACTCTCCTACATCTCCCCCATCTCTGCCTCCCCTACTTTCACTCCCTTTCTGTCACCACCCCCTGCCTGCATCATTCCCTCCCTGTCTCCCGAGCCCTGCCTCACTCATCTCCTGGCCCCAGCTTCCTGGGCCATCCCTGGGGGGTGTCCTGGTCTCTTCCAGGGCCAGGCCTGGCCGAATGCTGGACACCTGGTGAGGTCACAGAGCCCTGGGGTCCCACCCATTCCCACTTGCCTCCGGAGCCTTGAGGGAGAGAAGGGAGCCAGGGAGGGGAAGGAAACTCTGGAGCCTGGACTACAAATGCTACTTCTTGTGGCCCTGGAGGTGGGAGTCAGGGCAGTCCATGCTGGAGCTGCCCAAGAGGAGAGAGAGGGGAGAGGGAGAGAGGGAGAGAGGGAGAAGGGAGAGAAAGAGCGCTCTCCTCCTGGGTCTGACAATCGTGGGTTCCCAGGGTCCCTGGAGGGTAGGTGGCCCTGGAGTGAAAGTGGGACACAGGGGCCTGTGTCTCAGGTGTAGGTGTGCTTGCTTCCATGAGGCAGAGTAGCTCCACAGTTACACTTTTTTTTTTCTCTGTTTGGTCTGAATTTTTGACAGCTCCATCCTGGAATTGTTCCCCAAGTTATTACGCCTGGTAAGTATATTAGTTTCTCACTGACAATGATGCTGCCCATGACCTCCCCTGAAGCCCTTTAGATCATGCCCAGGTTACCTTTCTGTTTCTGACCCTCATTGGGAACAGACTCATGTGGGAACCTGATAAAGCTTAAGACCTTCTCCACTGACTTCCAGCATCCCCTGGTGAAGACCCGGACTGTAGTCTTGCCCATGGAATTTCCACGGCACTTTGATACCTGATCTCTGACCCTCACTCTCTTTCAGACCCATTTAGCTCACTGCTCATCCAGTGCCATCTCCCTGATCTACAGTACTTACTTCCTCTTCCCTTCCCCAGGATGGCCAGGAGTTAGCAACACCAATCACCACTGGCATTGAATCCCCCAAGAAGCTTCCAACCGGCCAGGTGAGGAGGCAGCATCAAGCAGGGTTGGGGTGATGCACATTGAGGGGTGATCAGCTGTGGTCCTGAGGACTTTTTCAATTCCAGGGAAGCTTCTTTGGATCTGAGACCCTGAAGAGTCTCGTGCTGCAATTTCTGCACCAGTGAGTACCCTTGGGGTCCCAGGGCAGGGAGGGCTGGGACAGGACAGGCTGGTCCAAGCTCAGGTCTATTTATGGGAAGGAGGGTAATTTAAGTCCCCTTAGGGGCTGAGACCACAGAAATAGCCTGCCCCTTTGCTTCCCTGCAGGTATTACTTGATCTATGACTATGGAGACCGACAGAGTCTCCTCAGTGCATACCATGATGAGGCTTGCTTCTCCCTGACCACTGTCTTCCAACCCCAGGGCACAGCCCTGTGAGTATCAACAGCCCAGATTCTGGTCCTGGGCCATGTGGCTTCCCAGCAGACTCAGACAAGCCCCTGGCAGTGCCCACCCTGGCCAGACCACCAGCTCCCATTCCTCTTTTTCTCCTAGAAGCAGCTTAAGTGAGTACTTCAAGGTCAGCAGGAATATGAAGGAGCTCAAGGAGTCTGGTGAGTCTGTGATGGGGGAAGATTGGATGGATGGAAAAGAGGGTGTGAAGGGTCAGTCATAGGGGCCAGGGTAAGTGTGGCAGCCGCTCACCTTCCCTTTACCTCCCCACAGACCTGAGGATTCAGCTGCTGAAGCACACAAAACATGACATCATTGACTCCCTCAGTGTGCTGCCCAAAACCCAGCATGATGTTGCATCCTTCGTGGTGGACATGTGCATACAGATGGTGAGCACCTGCTTCCTCCCTCACTCAGGTCCAGAAAGCCCAAGGTATGAAGGAGGTTTAGGCAGATTATGAGAGCCTGAATTTTTGCCTTCCAGGAAACGATGCTCTGCTTTTCTGTGAACGGGGTGTTCCAGGAAGGTGGGTGTCTGTAGATCCCCTTTCCAAAGTCCCCCTCTGTTCCCTCCTCCTGGCCAAGTTCCCGCTCAGAACTCTCCCAGCATTGCTGATCCCATCCCTTCCTTTCCTATTCCCTCTGTGTTCTCCTGCCCCCATTCTGTCCCCCACCATTATATGACCTACATTCATGCCTGCCTGCCCCAACTTACCCCAGGAGTTAGGGACTCAGGCTGTGACGTTTGATGGCTCTCTTCCTAGATCCTTACTCTGCAACCTTGAGCCGGTTATTTCAGGTTCTTCCCTTCTCAAGTTCTTCATCTGCAAATGGGGCTAGTAATACCCAGCTCCTGGGCTGCTGTGAAAAATGAATTAAGAGAATTGTGAGGTGTTTTCACAGGGCCTGTCACATGTAGAGGTCCTATCAATGGGAGTTGATTGTTCTTACTGTTGCCCTCCCCATCCCTGACACCCTCCTGGTTCCCAGTGAACAATTGTCCCCATCTGGCCCCCTTCAGGGTGCCACGTGAATATTAAGTAAGACCCTGAGTGGAGAACACTGCTTATGAGCATGTAAAGCATGTGCAGCTCTAAGGGGGAATTGTTTTTTGTTGTTGTTAAAGTGGAAGGAAATTCTCAAGGCTCTGTTCGTGCCTTCACCCAGACTTTCATCACTATTCCTGGCAGCAATTCCAGGTAAGTGCTGGGTTGAGGACACCACGTGGGAACACCTATCCCACCTGTGGCCAGCAGTGTGGGAATGTGATGGTGCTGTCCTCGGGACTTTCTCAATATTGTGGAATGCCAAACAGTCAATCCAAGCAGCAGTCTAACCGCGTGTTTAAGAGCATGGACTCTGGATTTGGAAGACCAGGTTCTCCCTGACCCCAACACTCACTAGCTATGTGACCTTGGTCAAACTACATGACCTGACTGTGACTCAAGGCCTTCCTCTGAAAATGAAGATTAGAGTATCCACTATTTGGACTGTTGTGGAGGGTAAATGTGGGTGTAAATCTGTTCCTGGGTTGGGATAAACCTAGTTTTGTGAAGCTGGTAGACAGTCTCTCCATACATGAGTTTTATGAGAGGGCCAAAGGGTAGCAGCCAAGGATCTGGGAAGTAGGCAGAGTAGTGATGTGGAAAGAATCTGATTGCTGGTGGCAATGGGAGCAGGATCAGTGTTGAGGATGTGGGGTTGTCTGTCTGTTCAGCTGTTAGAGGTCTCATTTTTCCTCCAGTCTGTGCATCGTGAATGAGGAGCTGTTTGTGAGGAACACAAGCTACAAAGAGACCCAGAGTGCCTTCTCCATCCCAATGCCCATCCTCTCCCAAGAGCAGCAGGAAATGGTGCAGGCTTCCTCTACCCAGTCTGGGATGAACCTCAAATTGTCTCAGAAGTGAGTGGGCAGAGATATGGGAGAGCTGGAATGAGTGGGGAATGAATTGTGGGAACTTGCAGGTCATTTGCTTTGCTTTTTTATTTCACTCATTATCACACTGAGTATCTTCCCCCTTCAGTACACATTAAGCTACCTTTTTCTTTAGGCAGGTGCACAGTACTTTTCTGAATTACATGGACCCTGTTTCATTATTGACAGACATTTCGGTTTTCAAGTTTTTACCATTACACACTGTGCCAGTGTTCCTTCTGGTGCATGTGACACAGCAAACTTAGAGCCGTGTTCTGTGGCATAGATTAGGAAATAAAATTACATGGTCAGTGTCTCCACTTTGGTCCTAATGGGTATCACCGATCCTTCCTCCACCCCAGGTACCTCCATGACAATGACTGGGACTACAACAGAGCTGCACAGATTTTTCGCTCTGCCCAAGGTGAGGTCTGGGAATTCAGGCCAAATGAGCAGAGGGCAGGGGGATGAGACCCAGCCCTCCTGGCTCTGCTGATTTCACAACTCTTTCCCTTCACTTCCCCCAGGCCAAGGACAAGATCCCAGAGGAAACCCTCATGGAATGATCTAAGATTCAGAGAATGAAGCCCCAAGAAGAATCCATTAGGCATCTTCATCCTCATCATCTCTGTTGTGGCTTTCCTCCAGTCTGAGTATATCCCTGTGCCTGACCTTGGAGGTCTGGCTGGGTCCAGGAAGCCAAAGCTCACCTCATAGGGTGACACTCATTTACCCAAAGGGCCAATTGTTCTCTCTATTTGCCTTATGCCCCAAGTTGTCTTCTTTCTTTGCTTAATAAAGTGTGGTGTTGCATATTATATCAAAGTCCTGTAAAATCCATCCAAGGTTAACATAATTGTCACAGGAGGAAAGGGAAAGTCAGAGAGAGTAAGCAACTTCCTGGGAAACTGCAGAGTACAGACTCCAATCCTGGGCCCACCCTAAAGCACAAGCTGTGCTCCACAGGGTTGTGCAGCTTCCAAGGTGGGGGGTGCACTTTAACCATAGTAAACCTGGGAGCTGGGGATTTATTTCCCTAGTGTATTAGTCAATTATTTTTTATACAGGGAACAGTATTACTTTCATAGCCATACAAATCTACTCAAATTGTAAAACAATCCCTTTGGGGGAAAATAGCATTAAAGAGCACCTGAAACGCTGGGAAGAAAGAAGTGTCAACATATACAACTGACATAGGATTAATATCCTTGATATATAAAGAAATCAGTAAAGAGATACAAAAATAATATCAAGCTAGAATTCTAATTAAAAGCAATAGTAGGGGGATGGATGTGGCTCAAATGGTTGGGTGTCCGTCTCCCATATAGAGACCTGGGTTGGATCCTCAGGACCTCCCGGTAAAAAAAAAAAAAGCGATAGTAATGCCCAACAAATCTATGAAAACCTATCCAATCATAACAACTACAAAATGCAACTGCAAACTTTGAGATAAGATACTAAATGAGAAAACAAAGCTAAAGATGTCTTTCAGAAAAATACATTATTTGTATGTGCATATAATGATATACCATGTATAATATATGTATAAAAATTATTACTTATAAAAGTATGTCATGTCTGGTAAAAAAACATCTTGGACATCAACACCCTTCCAGAAGGTAAACATTTTGTTCTGTACCTCAGCATCCCTCTCTCTGGTGTGTAGGATGCTTTTCAGAGGCTGGGGGTGATGGAGAATCATTTATATGAGGCAGGCCCTTCAGGGTCAGTTGTGTAAGGGGTCCACAAGTAGATCTTCCCCTGGGGCCCAGGAAGCAAAAAGGCGGGGACTCAGATGGAGGAGCAGCCCTGATGCCCCTGGAAGGGGAGAGAGCTGGTAAGAGCACAGCCCTTCAGCCCCTACACCTCTTGGGAAGCCTCCAGATTGCTGCTGTCTGTAGCTGAGAACCAGGAATATTTTTGTGTGAGAAACTTCCTAGGGTGATGAAAGGCCCAGCACAGGGCCTGGTACCCAGAGAGGGCCCAATACTTCTCTGCTTACTTCACCCACTCCACCAGCCCCGTGGGGTGGGGCTCACGCCTACCTAACATAATAACTGGCAGTATAATCCCCACTCCTATCATTCACACTTTGGATGGCTGGTAGAAATAACATTAATAATCAAAGAGCCCAACAAATATAGAGCACATCGTAGATAAATTCCTTGATCAAGTTCATGCAACAGCAATAGTGGTTCCCAGTATCAAATCCCAGTCCTTCTGACCCCTAAAGCTCCTAACCACTGTTTCATTTTCAGTGTCCTATGTTAGGGCTGAGGCCAGCACAGGGAAAGGGACTCACTAAGCTCCTGTGATGAGTTAATGGATCTGGAACCTGGGACACAGGTTTGAGGACATCCATCTTATGTCTAGCCACCTTGTATTATTCTTTACTCTTTTATATTATTTCTTCTTTACGGGGCTCAATAAGGAATTTTTTCACCCATGCCAAACTAGAAGGAAAATAAGGAGACAAGAAAGCACATGGAATAAAAGACAATGATGATATGGGACCAAAGTTCACTTCTTTCCAGATGCTCTCTGATTCAAATGTGCTATTTTATGGAACCTAGTAGGCAGGGTAGACCAGGAGTTGCATGTATCAAAGTGCTACTATATGCCAGGCATTCTTTTAGGTTTCTCCTTTTCTTCATATAAGAAATCTGTGCAAAGACATCATTAGTCCCGTTTTACAGGTGATGAGGCTCAGGTTCACAGAAAGTTCATAAATTTTCCAGAGTCAAACATCTATCCTTTGCCCTTTGCACAGAACAACCAGCAGCCTCCTATTTAGATGATGGATTTCCAGGGCTGAAGGCCTGAAATTCTCATGGTATGGAGCATGGGCTCTGTCATGCCCCATTGGCAATCAGTCAACAACCCCACCTAGTGATGAAGATGATGATGGAGATGACATCCTACCCCATGGGCTAAGAGGCCTCTGTGTGGGGGCTACATGGATTGGCTGACTGCTGAGGTGGTAAACTGGACAAAAGCAGCAGCATATGCTGTTGCCCTTGGGAAGGACATCTGAAAGGTGGGATATTACCATTTACAAAACTACTATATGAAGAGTATTTTATGTGTTTTCTCATTTAATCCTAAAATTTTTTTGTTATCAATAATTATAAAGAATAAAATTCCATCTTCATAGAAAAAATATAAAATAAAAAGCCCTGTGAAAATCTGGGAGATATTATTTACAACCTACATTCAGACATAGGGTTTACACCAAACATATCAATACATATATGAAAAGCAATATAAATCCACAGCAAACACTTGTAAACCAAAATTGCAATTCTGACGCTGATCAACAAGGTGACAATCTTATCCATTTTCTTCTAGTTATTTTTATTTATTTATTTTTTTATTCATTTATCCCCCCCTTGCTGCTTGTGCTCGCTGGGCCAGCCAACCGCACCGTGCGGGCCGGCCTGCCTTCACCAGGAGGCCCCGGGAACCGAACCCGGGGCCTCCCATATGGTAAACGGGAGCCCCACTGATTGAGCCACAGCTGCTTCCCTCTTCTAGTTATTTTTTACCCAAAGAAAAGGCATACTTTTTAAAAACAGAAACAAAATGTTTTCTTCAAAAGAGATTATAAAACAATAAATATGGTGCGATCCCAACTCTCTGATAAATTTCATGTATTGCAAAAGACTAAAATGACATATACGTCCTTTTTTTCCTGGTTGCTCCTACATCTACGTCTAATTTATTTATCCAATGTGTTTTGGGTGTCCACTGTGCACTAATCACTGTCCATATAACTCCATACCTGCAATCCACACCCTCCCTCTCTTGATCTCTTGATCTGCCTATCTGGAAATGCCCACAGGTAGCAAGATGGATGTTAATGTCCACACCACAGTATATGACCTCAAATGGGCTCCATTCCAAGCAAGTTTAGTCCAAACTTCTCTGGTAAGTCCTGGAAACACAGCATCGAAACAGAATGCCACATGATAGAGTAGGAAGAGAATGCTACCTTTGGAAACGGAGGTACCTTATAACCTACACCTCAGCCCTCTTGCACAGAGCTGGCATGCTACTACCTTTTACTGATGAGATTGTAATCCCAGATAGAGTGAAGAATAAGGTAACCCTTGTGTGGATTCAGTCTTTGTTCTTCACACGGGCGAGAACTAGAGTTTTTACAATCTCTTAAGTCCCTTGCTAGGTCAGAGTAGAAGACTTTTATATGTGTTTCTGTCTGCTTTATCCTTAGGAGAATGGTCCCTTCCCATTTAATTGCATGAGGGGCCTATCTCAGGTGATACGGCATTTCTGTTTCATGAAGACCTACACTCTCAGTTGAAGGAATCTGAACCCAGTGCAAAGGAAACAGAAAAGAGTAGCGACTTATTTCTCAAAGACAAGCACTGGACCAGGGCCTCTATCCCATCAGCTAATTTCTCTTGATTTAGTGTAATGGTTTTCACAGATGTCTCAGATAACGGTCACCTCCCATCAGGGTTCCCCTTAGATAGTACGTGAGGAAATAGGCATCTCATTCATTGCTGGTGGTAATGTAAAATGGTACAACCCCTATATAGGGGATTTGATACTAACCAGAAAAATTACATAGGTATTTACTCTTGTAACCAGTAGTCTCTTCTAAGAATCAATCCCAAAGAAGCAATGCAAAATACAAAAAGGCATAAGCACAAGACTATTTCTGTCCTGGCAGAATAATTCACAATAGCGGAAGACTAGAAACTACTAATAGGGGGATGATTGAATAATGTATGGTACAACTACATCATAGAGTACTATACAGCTATAAAAAGCAATAATGAAAGGAATGACATGCTGATACATGCCACAATATGGATGAAACTTGAAGACATCATATTGAGTAAAATAAGCCAGATCAGATTCAAAAGAATATTGCATGATCTCACATATATGAAATAACTAGAATATGCAGACAGAAGGTAAATTAAAAGGTACCAGGGACAGTGGCGGGGTATGGGAAGTTAATGCTAACTGAGAGTTAATGGGTAGAGTTTCTGCTTGGGGGAAATGAAAAAGTCTTGCTAATGGATGGTAGTTACAGTAGCACAACATTGTAAATTGAATTAACGCCACTGATTGTATACTTCAAAGTGATTAAAATGGGAAACATTATATTGTATTTATGTTACCACAATAAAAAACAAATTTTAAAGCAATGATCTGGAGTGATCTCCACGGTAGATTGTTCAGTGAATAAAGCAAAGGGCAAAAAATTATGTAGATCTGCTCCTGTCAAATGCTGTAGCCACTAGCCACATGTGACTATTTAAGTTTATATTAATGAAAATTAAATGAAATTTAAAATTCAGTTCCTCAGTTGCACCAGCCACAGATTGCTTCCCTACATGGGATCACATTTTTTTTTTTTTAAGATTTTATTTATTTATTTATTTATTCATTTATCCCCCCTTGCTGCTTGTGCTCACTGGGTCAGCTAACCACGCTATGCGGGCAGGCTTGCCTTCACCAGGAGGCCCCGGGAACCGAACCCAGGGCCTCCCATATGGTAAACGGGAGCCCTACTGATTGAGCCACAGCCGCTTCCCGGGATCACATTTAAACTCCGCAATATTCCAGGGTAGCTGGGAGGATCAGGTATTAGTATCCTGTTGTATAAAAGAGGCTGATGGAAGAATAGTAACTGACCTAAAATGACCCAATGATGGAACAATAATCTCTTCACTCTTGCTCCAGTAACTTGTCTAGCAGACTCAACATCATGTTTAGCTCAGAGTCCATACCCTTCTCTGATGTTACACCGAAAGCAAGACAGAGAGGGTAAGAACAAGACAAAGAGGATAAGAAAGCACATTAAATAGAGAGGAAACCAAGAGGATGGGCAAGCACGTGAAATGGAGGGGAAAGGGGTAAAGATTTTGTTTGCATGTTCCCACTCAGTTAATTGGAAGCCATGCAACGATGCTTTCTCCTTTCCCCAGCTCCATCAGACAAACTCCTCTGGCACAAAGAACGAAAATACAGGTTTACCCTTCTTGCTCTTACACTTACAAGTATTCTCGCTAGGAGTTATGCTATCATATAATGTCAAGAGGCATCAATCACATTTACAGGATAAAAGAGGCAAAGTAGGAATAGGGAACTAATGTGCTGAGAGCATACTAAATGCTGCATGCTGTAGGTTGTTATTTTCAGATTTTTCCTCTTTAAATTCTCAAAGCAATGCTCCAAGGAAGGCCTCATTACTTCCTTTTTACAGATGGAGAAATAGTCAGGATCAAAGAGCAAAGTAGGTGTTCAGTGACGTGTCAAATGGACACAGAGATCAACTTGAAGGAGTTTCCATAGGTCGATTCTGGAACAATTTGAGCACTAAAATAAATATTGATAGTAATTGATGACAACATTTTGAGAAAAATAGGAATCTATGAGTTATACAGATATAAATAAATACAGGAAGGGAGGGAGGGAGGGAGGGAGAAACAAAAGCACTAACCTGCAGGCAAATGCCAATTAATAATTCTAGAGGAACGACAGAATGAGAAAAACAATATTGGAAAACTATCATAATAATAAGTGATTTGAGCAAGAATCATAACGTTCAGTATGTCCCAAATCCCACAAGGTTCACTTAACCAACATGGTACTCACGCTGGCCAAGTAAACCTTGCTAAAAACAAGAACAACAGATGTGATACTTAATATGGGCTAGGAACTAAATAGGACTAATATGATGCACAGTAACTAACTTCAAGTATTCCTCATAAAAAATACTCCAGGAAGTGGCTATAATTCACACACACACACACACACACGACACACACACATGCATATGTATATGAATTAAGCTATGAAACAATGACAGAGGGAGAACTGGAAAATTCACAAATATGCAGAAATTAAACATACTCTTAAACATCCAATTGGTCAAAGAAGAAATCACAAGGGAAATTAGGAAATATGGTGAGAGAAATGAAAAAAAAAAAAAAACCAGACAACACACCAAAACGTATGGGATGCAGCAAGGGCAGTACTCAGAGGAAAATTTATAGCTCTAAAAGATTACATTAAAAAAGGAGAAAGATCTCAAATCAGTGACTTAACCACGCACACACAGGGACTACAAAGAGAAGAAATAAAATCCAAGGTAAGCAGAAGGAAGGAAAAACAAAGATTAGAGCAGAGATAAATGAAATCAAGAATAGGAAAATATTTAAGAGAATCAATGAAACCAAAAGTTGGTTGTTGAAAAGATCAATAAAATTGACAAATCTTAAACTAGACTGACAAAGAAAAAAAGAGAGATAACACAAATAACTAAAATCAGAAATGAAAGGGAGGGACATTACTACTGACAACACAGAAAATAAAAAGGATTATAAAAGCAATTGTATGACAATATATTAGATAACCTAGATTAAATGGACTAATTCCTAGAAACACACAAGCTACCTACACTGACTGAAGAAGAAATAGAAGATCTCAGCAAGAATAACAAGCAAAGATGTTGAATCAGTAATCAAAACCTCTCAATGAAGAAAAGGCCAAGACTAGATGGCTTAATTGATGAATTTTACTAAACATTCAGAGAAGAATTAACACCAATCCTTCCCAATTTCTTCTAAAAAGTTGAAGAGTGACTACTTCCTAATTCATTCTATATGGCCATCATCACCCTAATATCAAAGAAAGATAAAGATATCACAAGAAAAGAAACTTACAGACCAATATCCCTCATGAATATAGATACAAAAATCCTCAACAAAATACTACCAAACTGAAAGCAACTGCACATTAAAAGGATCATATACTATAATCAAGTGGGATTTATCCCAGATATGCAAGGGTGGTTCAACATAAGAAAATCAATTAACGTAGAACACCACAAAATAGAATGAAAGGATAAAACTACATGATCATCTCAATTGATGCAGACAAAGCACTTGACAAAATCCAGCACCCTTTCTTGATAAAAACTCAGAAAAATAGGAATGAAAGAGAACTTCCTCAAAATGAAAACTGCATATATGAAAAACCCACAGCTAACATCATACTCAGGAATAAGAAACAAAGGAACAAGACAAGGATGTCCACTGCCACCATTGTTATCCAACACTGTAATGGAAGTGAGAGCCAGAGTAATTATGCAAGAAAAATAAATAAAAAAACATCCAAATTGGAGCAGGTGCTCAAACAGACATCCGCACACCAATGTTCATAGTGGCATTACTCACAATTACCAAAAGATAGAAACAACACAGGTTTCCATCCACTGATTTATGGATAAACAAACTGTGGTAAATACACATGATGGAATATTATTCAGCTGTAAGAAGAAATGAAGTCATGAAGCATGTGACAATGTGGATGAACTTGGAGGACATGATGTTGACTGAAGCAAGCCAGGCACAGAAGGACAAATATTGTATGATTTCGCTGTTATGAACTGTATAAAATGAGCCAACCCATGGAGTTAATAGTTAGAATATAGGTCACCAAAAAACAGAATGTGGTTAGAGAATGGAAAGCTGAGGCTTAATCTGTGCAAAACTGGTAAAAAGCTTGTTTGTAAATGTTTGGAAATGAATAGAAATGGTGAACGCACATCATAGGATTTGTAATTAGTAGCACTAACATATGGGTATGATAGGGGTTGAAAGGGAAAAGTCTAAAGACGTGTATATCACTAGAAGAAAAGCTAAAAAATGAAACAAGGGGCTTTATAGCACAGTGAATCCTTTTGTGAAAAATGACTACAGTGAATAATGCATATATAAGAATGTTTTACTCTGAAACAGAACAAATGTATGTTAATGTTACAAGAGGTTAATACCAAGATGATATTTGGGAAAAAATACAACCAAAACAAATTAGTTTAATACTGACATTACTATACAATACTGAAATATAAAAATAACAATTGCTGAAGAGGGTGACGATAAATATGAACCTTTGTACATTGTTGGTGGAAATATAAATTACTCCAGCTGCTGGGGAAAACAGTTTGGTGGTGCCTCGTAAACTTAAACACAGAACTACCCTATGACCAGACAATCCCATTTCTAGGTACATACTCAAAAGAATTGAAAGCAATGACTTACAAAGATATTTGTATACCAATATTCATACCAGCATTATACACAATAGTTAAAAGGTGGAAGCAACTTAAATATCCATTAGCAGATGAATGGCTAAAAAAATGTGGTATATAAATAGAATGGAATATTATTCATCCTTAAAAAAGAATGAAGTTCTAATGTCTACTATGACATGGATGAACATGGAAGGCATCATGTTGAATGAAATAACTCAGACACACACAAGAGGATAGATATTGTATGATTCCACTTGTATGAAATAGATGGAATATGCAAATTCACAGAGACAGAAAGTGAAATACAGATTACCAAGGTTGGGGAGGAGGGGAATGGAAAGTTAATGCAAAATGAGTGCATGATTTCTATTTGCGGTGACTGGAAAAATCAATTTTATTGAGCTACGTTGTTGGCTGTGCCCAGCTGGGGAAATGGGAACAACCAGGGGAGCAAGAGAACAGGAATCACCTCCATGGTAAAACTTGTACCAGGAATCCATGAACAAGAGCGTTTGAGTGCAGAGAAAGGAGGGCTGCTCGGCAGGAGGTGAGCTGGCCCTGAAACAGGGCAGGTTGCGAAGATGAGGGACACAGCCAGGGTCAGCAGAGAAATGCAGGGGACCTGGCCTGTGAGGATTTCTGATAGAACCAGTGCCAGCTAGGTCCAAATGGGCTTAAGGTGCTGATGGGGCAATGCTTGTTTTCATTGCACAGAGAAGGCAGGTTATACAGGCCCTATACCTGAATCCTGGAAATCTCCCCCACCCCCAAAAAAATGGCCCGGGTTTTCTTTGAAGCTCTTTGTTGGCTTCACTGCCCTGATTGCCCTCTCGTCTCCCTTCCAGCAGTCAACTTACCCCAAAAACCTGCAGAGCAGATTACCTGTTTCCAGACCGGCAACTTCTCCCCCTCGTATAAACTCTGATTCTGCCTTTGTATCTTGATTACCAACTGTCATTACTACATGTGAGAAAACACTCTACCGGGCAAACTGACTTAACTAACTTCCTCTGGGTTAGACTTTGACGAGCTCACCCAGGTTGCTGAGGAAGCCATCTCCACACAGCCAGGGCAGCTCCACACAGCCAGGGCAGCTCTCCAGCTTGTGATCCCTGGTGGGCCACCATGCTGAAGCAGCAGCAAGTGGGGGTTCATGAAAAGGATACCTAGAACAGGCCAGATGGGACCCCACCCTACCCCACCGACCTCAGGCATCCTCTGGTTCCAAGCTGTAAAGCCCTGGATTGACGGTGGCATCCAGCAGCCTGGTCGGCTAGGACAGGTGGATCCTGCCCTCACATACAGAAGCTCACAAAGGCACTGGAGTGTCCCACAAAGAAGCATGTGTCTCTCCCGCTCAGAAGATAGGTAGCAGAAGCCCTTGTCAAAGTTGGAAAGGACATGGGAGACTTGTGGGGGAAAGAGAAGTTTGGGGTGAGGGCTTGGGTACTTCTCCCTCTGTTTGTCCATCTTCTCAACAGATACTTCATCAGGGACTTATTTGGCACCAGGCCTTGTTCTAGGCACTGGGGATACAGAGGGGAAGAAAGCTCTGGTGGAGCCAACATGGTAACAGGGGATCCTGACTCTGAATGATATCAATGGTGATAAGGGGCAGAGAGCATCCTGCAAGGAGACAGGGGTTGTAAAGTGAGTCAGGGAAGGCACACTGAGATGACATTTGAGCAGGGACTTGCAGGAGAAGGAGCCATGTGGGGATCTAGAGGAAGAATGCTCCAGAGAGATTGTACAGCCGTGCTAAGGCCCTGAGGTTCGAGGGTGCCAGGAGCAGGTAAGAAAGGTAAGGGAAGTAGGAGGTGGGGTCAGGGAGGTAACAGGAGCAGACTGTTCAGGGCTTGTAGTTCCATCTTCTTCAGAGATGGAACCACAGGAGGGTCATGAGAAGGGGGGAGTTGTGATCTGCATCACTTTTCAATGGAATCTTTCTGGATGGTGTGTCTGTGGAGAAAGGGCTACAGGCAGAAGAGAGAGACCATCTTAGATGTTACTTCAGTAACTGCAATACAACGATTATGAAAGCACAGGTCCAAGGGGCAGCCAGGCCTTGAATCAGGTCCTACATGCCTTAGTGGGGCTTTGGGCCAGTCACCTAACTGCCTTGTGCCTCAGTTTCCTCAACTTTGGAATGGGGATAGGGCAAGGACTTTGGTTCATCCCTGCAATCCCAGCACCAAGGTCATGCCTGGCACGCAGTGGGTGCTTGATAAATGTATGTTCAGCAAATAGGCTGTTGTGCTAATGAAATGAATTCATATATAAGACCCTTGGAACAGGGCTTAAGATGGAGTGAGAATTGTTAGCTGTGATTACAGGATATCCAGCAGTGATGAAAGCTGCTAAGGGAAAGTGAGCAGAATGGGAGGCTGGAGTGTGTGCACCTCTGAGTGGGCCAGGGGTGATCAGCGTGGCAGTCTACACACACTACCCAGTCTACCTGGTCCACTGAAGGGCCGGGTTGGGGAGGCCAAGAACTTGAGCACTTCGTTTTCATACACACCCAGGAGGCATGCCCTGAGCCGGTAGAGGCAGGTGCATTACTCTCGGGTGCCCTACCTGCCAGGTTGCAGTGAGCCTCAATGCCCCTGTCACCTACCCCACTTTCTGGGTTGAGGTGGGTAGATGCTAAGGGCTATGCTTCCCAGCATCTTGATGAGGGTCCCACACAGCCAGGGAATCTCTGAGGGAGGAGTACAGGTGCTCCTTGGGTAAAGGTGGGGAGAGGAATGTGACTGCTCCTACAACACAACAACAAAAAGACAAACAGCTCAATTAAAAAATAGGCAAAGGTCTTAAAAAGACATTTCACAAACAAGATATACAAATGAACAGCATCAAAAGATATTCAATAAAACATCTTAGTGAGTATAACTAACACTTCTGATTTATAAATTCGATTGTGGTTCAAAGGAGTAGTCTGGTTGTAAATGTCAGTTGAAAGGAAACTAAAGAATAATCTAGGGAATGCATAACATAGTGATTTCATTGGTGGCTAAAGACTGTGGTTAATAGTATAAATATAAGAATGCTCCTCTTTTACAAATTGCTAAGAATATGGTAATACATGGGAAAATTACAACTAATGTAACTTATGGATGATCGTTAACAGTAATAGTGTACTATTTTCCAGCCATGGCAAGAAGATATTATTTCAATCCTAAGGGACAATAGGGGTTTATAAGAGTGTATGGGATTTTTCCATTTGAATTAATGAAAACATTCTAAAGTTGACTTGAGGGTGATGACTGTACAACTCTGTGATGATAATGAGAGCCACTGAGTAAACACTTTGAATGTGCTGTACAAAGCATGGGGCTGTATAACACAGGGAATCCAGTGGTAGAAGATGGACTGTGGATAACCAGAAAATATGAGAACATTCTCTCATGAATGATAAGAAATATATAATACTAATACCGGGTGTTAATATTGGGTGGGTTGGGAGAAAATACATCAAATGTAAGATATGGGCTATAGTTGGTAGTAGCATTTTGACAATACTTTCATACTTTGTCACAAATGTTTCACAACAATGCAAGGTGGTGGTGGTGGTGGGGAGGTGTATGGGAGCCCTGTATGATGATATGCATGTTTGTTTCGTAAATTCACAAATTTTACTATATACTTATTGTTTATGTATGTTCACGTATGAATGATATACTTCAATATTTTATTTTAAAAAAAAAACACAACGTATTAGAGTTTCTGGGTGTGTTTGTGTATGCACATGTGCGGGAGTTTCTACATCTCTACCATCTTCACACCAATTATTCACACACAAATCCTGCAGCTTTCTGTTCAGTTCATATATCGGTTAAATATCCACCCAGGGCTTATATCCCAGGGTAGTTATGAATATAAAAAGATCACTGCCAGTTGTGGAAAATTCCAGAAAGCTTTGGAGTATACAATGGAATCCATGTACTTTCCTCACCACTCTCCAGATCCTAATGCCTTCGCGAGCCCCCTATTTGAGGCTTTCAAAGCTGTAATTCTAAGTGATCACCAGGTGGCATCATTCTCCATTTTCTTCTGGTTATTTTTTCCCCAAAGAAAAAGCATTATTATTTTTTTAATAAACAGAAATAAAAGGTTTTCTTCAAAGCAAATTACAACAAAATGACTACAGAGGTATCACAACTTTCTCTGAAAAATTCATATGTATATCAAAAGACTGAAAGGACATATACTTAGTTTTGTTTCCTTACTAGTCTTCCATGTATATCTTATTTCTTTATTCAATGTGTATTGGGTGTCTACTCTGCGCCAGGCATTGCCATTCCAATTCCATATCTGCATCCCACACCTTTCCTCTCTTGATCTTAAACCTTCATAACTGGAAACGTCCACAGAGAGCAAGATGGATGTTAGTACCCATCCCAGGGTGTATGACCTCAAATGGACTCTACTTCAAGTAAGCTTTGTTCAAATTTCCCCAAGTTCAGAAACCCCCAATCTAAAAGCTATGTAGTGGAGTACTATGCATCTCTGAAAAGCAATGAGGATTCCCTCTCTATACTGCTATAGAGTGATCTCCAGGATAGAATGCTCAGTGAAAAAAAAGCAAGGTACAGCCAAAAAACACATACAAAAATGTTCCATATCACTAGCTATTAGGGAAATGCAAATCAAAATGACAATGATGTATCATCTCACACTGCATAGAATGGTCATTTAAAAAACAACAACAACAATAAGTGCTGGAGAGGATATGGAGAAATAGGAATATTCCTTCACTGTTGGTGGGATTGTAAAATGGTGCAGCCTCTGTGGAAGACAGTTTGGAGGTTCCTCGGGAAGCTAAATATAGAACTGCCATATGATTCAGCAATTCCTCTACTAGGAATATATCAAGAAGAACTGAAAACTGTGACATGAACAGACATCTGCACACCGATGTTCATAATGGCATTACTCACAATTACCAAAAGATGGAAACAACCTAAGTGTAAATCAACAGATGAATGGATAAATAAAATGTGGTATATACATATGATGGAACACTATGCTGCAATAAGAAGAAATGAAATTGGGACACATATGATAACATGAATGAATCTCGAAGACATTATGCTAAGTGAAGTAACCCAGACACAAAGGGACAAATATTGCATGGTCTCACTAATATGAACTAAATAGGAAGAATAAACACGTGGAGTTAAAACCTAGAGTATAGGTTATTAGGAAATAAGAGGAGGGCTGAGAAGGACTACTGATGTTTAATGTATGTAGAAGTTTTAATTAACTTGACTGTAAAAGTGTGAAAATAGATAGAGTTGATGGTAACACATTATAGTGAGTAGCAGCTGGTTTATAAATGGGATTGTGGCTGAAAAGGGTAGTCTAGGGATATAAATGTCAATTAAAAGAAAGCTACGGAATAATCTAGGGACTGAATAACACAGTATACCCAGAGGTGGTTGAGAATTGTGGTGGATGGTACAGATGCAAGAGTGTCCTTTGTGAGCTAGAGCAGATGTACATCACTATTGCAGGGTGGTGGGAATGTGGGGAAGCATGGGAAAAATACAATTAATGTAACTATGGACTATAGTTAACAGCAACACTGTAATATTCTCGCATCAATGCCAAAGATGTACTGTGTTAATAATAGAGGAGTATGGAAAAAATATGCCAAATGTATGCTATGGACCATAGTTAGTGATAATAGTGTGAAGATATTATCTCATAATCTGTAACAAATGTTCCACCACGGTGTGCTGTGTTGGTGAAGGGGTGTTGTATGAGAATTTTACACATGTGCATGATTGTTTTGTAAGTTCACAACTTCTGTAATAAAAATATATTAAAAAAAAAAGCAAGGTGCAGGAAATTGTGTCAAGCTGCTGCTGTTTAAATTTATTCTAAGTAAAATGAAATGAAATGAAAAATTCAGTTCCTCAGTTGCACTGGCTACATCTCAGACTCTCAACATCCACATGTAGCAAGTGGCTGCTGTGTGGGAGAGCACTGGTACAGAACGTTTCCATCTCCACTGAAATTTCTATTGGATAGTGCTGGTATAGAATATGCCAAATTTACCTGTGGAAGGGGGAGAAAACCAATATATATATTATATTTGCTTATACTTTGAAAGAGAGGAAAGCTAAAACAAAAGCTGATAAAAAACAATTAAAACACATCAAATACATAAATCATAAAACAAACAAACAAATAAAACAAACAGACTCACTGCTCACCTCTGGAGTATCCTAGGGAAACCTTTTGAAAAGTGGAAATCCTGCAAAAGAATAATACAGTTATCCTACCCTTTCTGTATGTACCACACCCCAGTGTAACTATCAGTTGTTCACAGGAAGTTTCTTTTATAGAAGAATTCCGGCTAATAAATGCAGAAGAAATTGTAGAATTAGAATATCACCATTTTGTAACCTTTAATAAAATACAGATCTAGTCAACAATCTTCACAGGCTGCAAAAAACATGATATGAAAAGCAGATGGGCAATTCTATAACGGATGAAGCAGACTGACAAAACCTGAACCCATTCTTCAATCTTAATGTCACAAGAGAAGAGCCAACCAGATACAATGAGCCTCCTAGTGTAGTACTATAGGAATTACACAGCATGATATATTGCATTAGGGAAATGCAAATGAAAACTACAATGGAATACTACTTCACACCTACTAGGATGACTATATTTTAAAAACGGAAAATAAGTGGTGTTGGCAAGGATGCAGAGAAAGAGCTAACTTTGTCACATTGTTGGTGGAAATATAAAATAGTGCAGCCACTGTGGAAAACAGATTGGCAGTTCCTCAGAAAGTTTAAGTATAGAATTACCACATGACCTGGTAATTCCACTTCTAGGTATATTCCCAAGAGTTGAAATCAGGGATTGGACCAGATATTTGTACACCAATGTTCAGAGCAGCATTATTCACAATAGCCAAAACAAAGAAACAAATTAAATGTCCATCAACAGATGACTGGATAAACAAAATGTGGTATATACATACAATGGAATATTATGCAACCGTAAAAAGGAATGAAGTTCTGATATATGCTACAACAGAGATGAAGTTGAAGACATCATGTTGCATGGAATATGTCAGACACAAAAAGACAAATATTGTATGATTCCACTTATATTCATACCTAGAATATGCAAATTCACAGAGACAGTACATTACAGGTTACCAGGGGCAAGGGGAAGGGAGAATGGGGAGTTATTGCTTAATTAGTACAGAGCTTCTGTTCGGGGGTATTGAAATTTTTTTGGTAATGGATGGTGGTGATGGGAGCACAACACTGTGAATGTAATTAATACCACTGAATTGTATACTTGAAGACTGGTTAAAATGGGGAAATTTTATGCGGTATATTGGTTACCACAATTTTTAAAAATCTTAGCAAGGTTTTTTCAGAAGTTGACAAGCCAATTCTAAAATCCATATGGAAAAAAAAAGCTTAACATTAGAAATTTTTAAAATTCATATGGAAATACAATAGATCTCAGGTACCCAATACAATGTCAAAAAGAAGAACAGAGTTGGAAGACAAGCGCTACTTGATTGCAAGATGTATTATAAACCTACACTAATCAAGACAGTGTGCTATTGACAGAAAGGCAGACAAACAGATCAATGGAACAAAATAAAGTGTCTAGAAACAGACCCACACATATATGGACAACTGATTATTGACAAAGGTGTAAAACCAATTCAGTAGATAAAGTGGTGAAATGAAAGTGGCAAATAGCGCTGGGACAGGTGGATATCCATATGCACAAAAATAAACTTTGATCCATATATTTAACCATATGCAAAAATTGACTCAAAATGGATCATAGACCTATGATCCTAAACACTAAAACCATAAAACTTATAAAAGAAACCATGAGAGACATTCCTTATGATCTGGGGTTAGATGAAGATTTCTTAGATATGACACCAAAAGCAAAATCCAAACAATAAAAAATTAATTAGTTGATTGGACTTTCACAAAATTAAAATGTCTCCTCTTCCAAAGATACTATTGAGAGAATGAAAATACAAGGCACTATCTGGCTTTGCCAAATAATAAATCTGCTAAAGGAATTGTAAACAGAATATATAAAATCTCACAAAAGTCAATAAGAAGAAAACAGACACTACAATAAATAAATGGGTAAAGATTTGAACAGAGACAAAACCACAGAGGATAAACAATTGCAAATAAGCACATGAAATGATGCTCAACATCACTAGTCTTTAGAAAAATATAAATTAAAATTACACGAGACACCACTACACCTCCGAGAGAATGGCTAAAATTAAAAAGACTGACCATACCAAGTATTGGCAAGACTGTGGAGGATGGAACGCCCATACACTGCTGGTAGGAAAGAAAAATGGTACATCCACATTGGCAAACAGTTTGGCACTTTCTTACAATATTAATCATACATCTACCATATGATCCACACATTGCACTCCTACATATTTATCCTAGAGAAAGAAAGCATATGTCCCTACAAAGACTTATACAAATGTTCATAAAGGCTTTTAATAAAAGATCCCCATACTGGAAACAGCCCAAATGTCCATAAACAGGTGAATGGATAAAACAAAGAGTGGTATAACCATACAATGGAATACTATCCAGCAATAAAAAAAGAATGAACTATTGATACATGCAAGAAAAATCTAAAAACAATTAGGCAAGGAGCCAGATGAAAAAAAAATACATACTGTATGATCCATTTACATAAAATTCCACAAAATTAAAATTAATCTATAGGAAAATTAGTCACTGCTTGAGAATGGAGCACAGTAAGTGGAAGAAGGGAGGCTGGAGACAGGTGTGAAAAAATTACCAAGGATCATGAGAAAGCTATTGGGGGTGATGGATATGTTCATTATCTTGACTGGACTGTTAGTATCATGGATATGTACATAGGTCAAAACATATTAAAGCATATATTTTATATACATGCAGTGTATTTATGTCAATCATATCTCAATAAAGCATTTGAAGTATATTCGTACTTTTCAAATTTCTAATCATTCAGGAGTACAATTCCCATTAATATGCACTTGTCATATTAACAGGCATATACTATGTCTTATAAAATGGGTCCACACTAAATACGACCAAAAAAGAAATAATTCTTTGCAATGAGTTATAGCTAAATATTAGGGGAAGTTGCCCATTTTCCTTCTAAAGTACAGAACTGAAAATGTTATATCCTGGGATAATAGTCGTGTTATTTAATAGTATCTGGTTATTTTAGGGAATGTGGTAGGGAATCATTACAATAGGGTGGCTCTAGGTTAATTATTATTTTTGAAAATACTCAGTTGTTGTAATGGACATGTTAGACTAGCACTTGGACATTTTCTTGCTTCTTAAAAAATTTCATTACAGAATGAATAAAAACATGGCTATCAGGGAAAATCTGTATTACAATCTCAAATTGCTAGGAAGACCTTTAAAACAACTGTATATTTCAACACCCATCTGAAAGAAAACTAGAACTATTACTTACACAGTCAGAAAAATATACGTAAATTTATGCAGCTGCACGTTAAAGATCAAGTTCCTTCCTCAAGCTGGACTATTCATTGCTTTCAGATGAAAGAAGGCATCTCTAAGATGGGCCTCCAGGGTTACTATAAAACATGTAGCTGCTGATAAAATGAAATTTCATAAGCTAAACCTCTTCTCCAATGATGAGATTACAGGAGCTTCTCTACTTTTAGGCTATTTTGTGAAATTCCCGGATCTATTCCACAACATACTTTTTGTTCAGATCTATGAACTCCTTGAGTCTGGCGTCATTTCCCACCAGGATTGCAAAGTGTTGGGGTCTCCTCAGGACTGCTGTCCTCCGAATCTGGACTTGAAGTATCAACAGCTATCACTTTAGAGATTGTCAGAAACCATCTCCTTTCAGTCACCTAATATGAACTCAGACACTGGCATGAAGAGCTGCACAAGGAGAGTGATGTCTATACTTCATTGGAGTAACTGTTCCCCACACCATGCTAGGCAATGGCTAAGGGACCAATAACATTGAAGCAAATGGATAGTGATCGTGACATCCAGAAGGTACGATGGTTTCTCACCAGGGCCTTTGGCTTCTCCTTTCCGCCTCTATTCCTTTACTACAAATTTGAAAAGGAAATGTCCTGAATTCATGCAGGCATTCCTAATCCCGCAATAACCATAAGACTATCCCTCACCCGTGCCTTTGGCTGGAAGGTACCTCCAGGACACTCCTGGAGCAGGACACTACACTCCCTGGGGCGGGGCAGGACCACAAGGACCCATTCCCTCTCCCTTACATACAGCCGGGGCACTGAGTCCCAAAGTGAGAAAGAGGCGCCTTGGACCTGGGATCCCTTTTTCTCCCCACACCCCGGGGCGGTTCAGCCCCCACGGCAGAAGCACCCCCACCCTCAGCAGAGGCCCCAATACCTGAAGACTCAACCGTGCTTTCCTCGCCAGATCATGTTGGTCTCTATTAAAAATAAATTCGTCACGGTCGCCATTTTGACATCATTATGCGCCGGCTTGTCGACACAGGAAATGTAACTGCACAGCCATCCCTGCGTCAGTCGCCTTTGCTAAAAACAAAACACCTTCACTCTTCAGGCCACCTCCTCACAAAGCATACAAGTTAGAGGAACTAGGCTGGCATTAAGACCACTGGCAGAATTCTGCACAGTTTGGTGGAACAAATCACGTTCCTTTTGTCAGGAATTTTGTTTGCTTTAAAAAGGGATGACATTGTAATGATGGATACAGGCCACTATGCATTTTGTCATAACCTATAAATTTGTGCGGGGCAGAGTGTAAAGTATAATGTAAACTGTAGTCCATGCTTAGTGGCAATGCTTCAATATGTGTCTATCAATTGTAACAAATATACCACCCTAAGGAAGGATGTTGTTAATGTGGGAGAGTATGGGAGGGGAGGAGGTGGGCCATATGGGAATCTCCTATATTTTTTATGTAAATTTATGTAATCTAAAGCTTCTTTAAAAATAAAAAAGAAAAATTTTTAATTAAAAAAAAATGGGGATGGTAAGAGAATATTATCAGTATACATTAGGGTTTTTTAACAAGGGGTCAAGCTTGAATTTAAATTAAAAAAAAAAAAAACATTTTGTGGGGACATGTTGGTGCAGGTGTGATATATTTATTAAATAATACACAGTATAGTGTGGACTTAGTAAGGGGTCTGTGGTTTTCACCTGACTGGCAAAGGGGTCCATGGAACAAAAAAGATTAAGAACTCCTGGTATACAGAGTCCCAGTGAGATATTCTAGTGTTTTTACAGATCAGATTACCTTCTGAGGTTGAACATGGAAAAGTCACACACCACGCAGAGCAGGTAGTAGCTATCTGTGGCAGAAAAATAAGAGACAGTCGTGACTGAATGATCTAGAAACACCACAAAATGCCATTTAAAGTATCTAAGAGTTATTTCAGGGAGACAAGCATAAACTATTATACTCATTTATTAGGTAGAAACTTAGTGAACCATTCCATGGTCTGTCTTAGCCTCAATTCCTGATTTTCTTCCATGTGGACAAACCATCTGTATTAGTCAGCCAAAGGGATGCTAATGTGAAATACAAAAAATGGGTTGGTCTTTATAAAGGGTATTTATTTGGGGTAGAAGTCCACAGATACCAGGCCATAAAGCATTAAGTTTCTTCTCTCACCAAATCCATTGCCACGTGTTGGAGCAAGACAGCTGCTGACGTTTGCCAGGGTTCAGGCTTCTTGGTTTCCTCTCTTCCCGAGGCTGCATTTCTCTCTGGGTTCAGCACCTCTGTTTCCTCCACAAGGTCAGCTGTAGACTTTCAGGCAAACAGCTCGCTTCTCTTCTCCTGGGGCCTTCTCTCCAACATCAAAACTGCAACATCAAAACTCCAACTTCAGAACTGCAACTCAAAAACTGCTACCTCTATCCTTTGCCTTGCCTTTTATATTCAATTCCCCCACCCACCAAGGGGTGGGGCTCAACACCCTACAGACGTGGCCCAGTCAACACCCTAATCATAATTTAATCATGCCCAGATTAACAGATCAGTTTACAAGCATGATCCAGTTATATTTTTGGAATTCATAATTACATTAAATTGCCCAACGGCTACACCATCCATGACCATAACACTTCTGGCTTCTTTATCACAGGAACACTTTTCTGATTAGTGAATTTGGGAGGAGAAACAGGGATTGCATAGCCCAGGCCCTCTCCCTTGGACACTCTTGGTAGCAAGCTGCCTTTGGGGAGCATATGTTCTGCTCAGCTCCACAGGTGTGGTACCCAATATGGGCCCACAATTCTTTACCCCTTCAATATTTCTCACTGGATCCCCAACTATTCCGATGGTTTTGTTCAGAATTGTTTGGGTATTTTAGGGCCCCCAAAATATACCCCTGGTCCATGTCTCAGATCTGAACCAACTAAGAAATATGGCAAAAGAATAAGTAGAACAATACATTGATTTTATACCTTATGAAGGTGATATTGCAGAATGTGGCTTCTGCAGGCAAGTGGGCTTCCTAATGCTGAACCCAGAATTGAACAGATGCATCCACCCAGAAGTACTGGATTAGGACAGTCACAAAGGCCAAGGACTGCAATCTTATCCATCTGCTGTCTGGTGAAGGAGTTCTATCAAGTTGTGCTCAAGGAAATTGGCTTCCCTGCCAAAGGCTATCCTGTATCAGGAGAAAGAGTTTGGGGTACTTTCTTCAAGAAAACATCTCAAAGGGGATAAAAGCCACTTGTTGTGATTGCATGCTAACCCAGCCACCTGGTGAGGGTATGGATCTCCATATGGCTTATGGAGCAGTTTGTGGCAACTGAGGTATTGCAGTGGAGGCTCATCTTATGGAGGGGGATTAGAATTAGGTTCTAAATTTCAAGAGTAGAGTGAAAATCATTTACTATGAAAATTTCCCTTGGCAATCCCTTCAAGAAGGAATTGAGGAAACCTTCAGAAATCTCTACATGCAGACAAACACAGAGACTATAGCCACAATTATAACAAAGTCCTATCAAGCCTTCAAGTTTCAGTGAATCCCGTCTTATCTAATGATAAATAGACCAAAAAAAAAAAAAAAAAAAGACCAAACAAACCAAAAAACCCACATGTTTTGGGTATCTATTGCTGACTAGGCTCAGCTGGGTGTTTTTCTGCTCCATGTGTGTTGCTGTTCTGGAACTGAGTCCATGAAAATGGTGCCACAGATGAGAAAAAATGAGACAGAGAAGAGATAGCCGGGGTCAGGGAACCCTCCATCCAAAAGGAGGAGAGTACCGCTGCATAAAACATCGTGACTTTTATTTAGCTTTAGGACAAAGAAAATATGTGTGCACATGTGCAAGGGTAATAAATAGGTGACAGTTTACACTTTACTAAAGTCAGCAAGTTTTAAGGGTTAATGGTTCAGTTCTCTTTACATTCCTGCACGTAGCAGACCTTGTAAATCTTTGTCTGACATATACCAGACACTCTCTTTGAAGCACAGGATGTTTCTCCACCAGGCTCCTACCAGATCTTATTTCAGTGTCTTGAGACTAGAGACACCTGTCTCCTACATACCAAGGTGGCCTGCTTTCTGTCAGTTGTCATGGCCTTTAATTGAAACTCCATCACATGTGGTGTCTGTCATGTGCGGCAGCAGTCATCTGGAGTCTCTGATTTCGCTGGAACATACAAGAGAGTTCATACACCTGGATGATCATTGTTGCTGGCTGTGGGCTGGGAGCTCAGCCGGGGCTGTTGTCCAAAGCATCTTGTTCTCCCCTACATAGCCCTCCCTGTGTAAAGTTGCCAGATAAAATTTAGGACACCCAGTTAAAACTGAATTCCAGATAAGCAATGGAATTTTTTTAAGTGTAAGAATGTCACATATGATATTATTTTGTTTATCTGAAATTCAAATTCAACTGGGTGTTCTGAATTTTTATTTGCTAAATCTGGCAACCCTAGGGGAGGAGCCTGTAAATCAGTAATTTTAATGATCATCTGAGAACACTCTTCCAATGGGACAGGTCTGGGAAAAACGAGCAGACTGGATTGGCATTAAAGACAAAGCTGCAATACATAGTGTTGGTGGAAAGAACGGGAAACAGGCACTCGCATGCACTGTTGATGCCAGATGGGTGTATTGTTTTCTGAGGCCCATATTATTATGGCTTAATAACTTGAATGGCCTTTGATATGTGAATCCTGTTTGCACCAACAAGGGAGTTTTAGGTGAGGGTTTAGAAAAGGATTCCAAAGGTGTTTCTGACCTGCAACCTGGTTAAAGTGCCCTGCTGAAGGGGCAGGTCATGGAGCCATATGAGTTCCCTTCTCTGGGGAGGAAAGGCAGCTGATATCATGGAGCAGATTGTTTAGCCCTGACAAGTGCCAGGTTCTCCATGTTATTGGCTGGATTTATTCCTCAGACAACCTTGCTAATGAGATCTTGCTAGCCTCTCTTCATGGATCTTGTGACTTCAAAGCATGTCTGATTCTTTTTAGCTTATTTAATTGGGGTGGCCTTTTAGAATTAATGCTGCTTTTCAGAACCTTAGAGCTAGTTAACTTTAGCTCTGAGTTCCAGGTGTCACACAGGCATTTCAAATTCTAGGGAGCTATTAGGTTATACACAAAGAGTAAAGCATCTCAGGATTTAGGAATAACAATTAGAGATTAGAGCTCAGGAATAAATGTTACTGCTGCAAGAGTTTACAATCTAGGCTCTAATTTCCTTATGAGCATTTTGAATAAAGCTGTTCCTAGAGACCATTAACTACAGACCATTTTACCTTTACTCTTTTTTCTTAAAGATTTATTTATTCATTTTACTTTTATCCATTTTTAACCCCACTCCCCGTTTTTGCTATTTTTGTGACCATTCGCTGGACAATTCTCTGTGTCTGTTTCCTGCCCTCTCTTCTCATCCTTCTCCTCCTGTCTTCACTGGGATTCAATCCTGGGAACCTCCGGTGTGGGAGAGAGGCATTCTGCCACTGTGCCACCTTAATTCCTGTGTTTTTTTTTTTGGTGCATCTCGTCTCCCTTTGTGTCACTCTCCTGTCACATCATCATCTTGCTGCGTGGCTTGGCGGGGCCTGGCATGCCAGCACGCGGGGCCTGGGAGCTTGCCCACCCGCCGGGCCTGGTGGTGTGCCTTCTATATTTTTCTTCATTTTACCAGGAGGTCGTGGGGATCAAACCCAGGTCCCTCCATATGGGAGACAGATGCCCAACCATTTGAGCCACATCGGCCCCCTTACCTTTACTCTTTTACAAAGATTATGTTAATCAACAGGTAAAACATAACTTATAGACTTGTCTTGCTTTTCCTTTAAAGTCTCTTTTTGTTGAAAATGACATGACATGCTTTTTCAGAGAAGCATCAGAGCAGAACAGTGTAACTGATAAGGGATTTTGGTTGTTTTTATAACATCAAATTCTTCTAAGAATAACAAACTATTACCAACAATACCATCATGCAGATCAGTATTAAGATGGAAACTGACTATGTTTTTAAGGGTCTTGAAAGTATTTTACTTTAGATTTAAAAAATGAACAGCTTTATCAAAGCCTGATGAAGGAAAATGCATAGCATGAATTATTTGAATCTGTATTTTTTTTATTGTGATTTAAAGTTTTAGACACAGGGACATTTATTCGGGAGAAACAGGGCAAAACTCCTGTTTGTAAGATAAGTTTTTCAGATAAAGCATATAAATCTAAATAGTAGCATTATTGTATAGTATTTGGACTATGCTTTGATAAGTTATGGTTTATACTTAAGATTAGAATTATGAGCAAATTGTTTTTGATGCATAAATTTTATTTAATCCAAATATATGGATGGGTACATTATAAAGACACAAATTGAAAACTAAATTCTTGAATAGTAAATAACTTGGTCAGTGTTATTAAAATGTTGATTCATTGACTTTTGTTTTATGATAAAGAAAATAAGTGATTGCTTTCTTTCCTAGAAACAAAGTGCTATCATTATTCACTGTTTTCTGTGTTTCTGTAGAGTAAGTTTGTCAAAAGGCTTAAATATTCATTTTTATTCAAAGTTGTGGTTTTGTTATAAGTGGAATCTTTGAAAGTTCCGCCAAAAATGCATGCAAATATGAACATTCTGAAGTTTCTCTTAATTCTGATTTGTGCTTAAGTTTTTGGCTTTAAAGAAGTTATAACAATGGTAGTTGCCTCCTTCAGTATTTGTTATATGTGTGAAGTACTGATAAATGACACAATGATGGTTTTAGTTTTTAGATTATTATTGTTGGTAGGGTAGTACTTACCACAAGTGAGTCATTTTTTTAAATGTGCATTTTTTAATGAGTGGATTTTACAGATGCATCATAATAAACTGTACTGCTACATTTTAAAAAAATAGGGGATGATCTGGGAGAGGAAGGGGGGTACATGGGAATCCCTCAAACTTTTGGTGTAACTTTTCTGAAATCTAAAACCTTTTTAAAAATAAAGTTTATTATATTTAAAAAAATGGAGGAAGCAAGATGGCGTCAGTTTAGGAGGGTACTCACTGACTGGCTCTCTGGGGACGGCTGATTGTGGACGGGATCCTGTCCGAGGGTCTGTGCTGTGGGTGCACGGAGTGAGAAGCTTGGGTCATCTAGCAGCGGGCAGATCCACGGCGTGGAGTGATCGGTGGAGATTCTTGAGTTTTGAGCCTGCCTGTGGTGGTTAACACAGACGGCTGAGCCCCACCCGCAGGGAAAACGGCTGGTTTGAGCCACGAATCCTTCACCTGCGTCTCCCGCTCCAGTGTGGGAAAGCATACTTTGGGGGAGGGAGGGCTCTAACAGAGGGTGGAGAGGGGTTTAACTTCTGTGGATTTGGCTGCCTGGACCCCCTCATAGCTTTTGGGAGCAGATAAGCCGGCTTGAAACAGCGTCAGGCTGAGGGGAGAGGCGAATCTGCTGAGGAAACCTGATTTACCCAGCAGCCTGCTGACACTGAGGCTTGGCTCCAGAGGGGGCAGAATCAGCCAATATTATCGCTCTGCACTTACAAGCATCAGAACTTCAACTCCCAGGGCGAGGCCAGGAAGTGGGAAGGGCTTGATTAGTTTCCACGAGCCTATTTAGGGTCCCCTCAGTGGAGGGGGTGATCTAGCAGAGGACTTCTTTTGGGTCCCTTATATCGTCAAAAAAAAAAAAAAAAAAAAGAAGACAGTCACTTTAAAAAATGAATTCCTGTTCTTAATTTAGTTTAATACCTAAAATCTGCCTCAAAACCTGCAGATAGAACCCTGAACGGAAATTGATAAATGCAAGCAGGATCCACAAGGACCCTAGAAGGAACACTTCCTCCTTAGCTTTGTTTGACCGCTTGCTGATGTCGTTGTTTGGTTTTGCTCTGTTTATTTGTTATCTTTTGCTTTTCTTTCCTCTTTTCTCCCCCCTTTCTGTTTTCCTTCATTTTTTTTAATTAGGTGCTGCTAGCTTATCTCTTCTTTGCTGTGCTTCTTCTTCAGTGATTTTCCATTCTCTGTCTATATTGATATTGTATCCCAAGCTATCAATTATCCTTCCTTCATCTCTCTGCCTTCTGCTTTCTGTTGTGGTTCTTAGACACCATGCTTTTTCATTAGCCCACAACTTAAGGGTGTCAATTTCTATTCTATCTCTTTTGTTTTATTCTTTTTTTAATTAATATTAGCTTTTTCCTTTTAGCCCCTTCTTTACTCTTTCTCTCCCTCCTCATCATTCTAGCCTTCTAAATCATTATATATATATATATATTCCTCTATTTGGTTTCCCAGTCCTTTGTAGGTACTCCACTTTCTTTCCTATTACTCTACACTGCCTACACAAGTTAAATATTCATTTCACTAAGTCCTATTTGGCCCCCTTTCTAACTTTTATCAATATTACTATTATCCTTCTTCCTTTCTCACATCTTTCAATTCCTCTGGCACTAATTTTTTGCCTTCAAGGTAACATAGAAAGAAGCAAGGAAACAAAATAAGAGGAAAAAGTGTGAAAGAGAAAACTTAACACACACACAGAACCACCAGCTAAATAAAACTCTAGAGGAGACAAAGAAGCTAATCAACTGAATAAACCCAACAAAATAAAATGATGACTAGAGGGCAACAAAAAATTACAAATCACACTGAGAAACAGGAAGACATGGACCACTCCAGTGAACAAACTAAAAACCAGGAATATATGCAGAACATCAAACAACTAATCAAAGATTCCCAAACAAACATCATGAACAACTTAATGAAGTGAAGGAAGAAATTAAGAATATAAAGAAGACACTGGGAGAACATACTGAAGAAATTGTAAACATACGCAAAATGTTACTGGATATGATGGTGATCAATGGCACAATCCAAGAAATCAAAAAGACACTGGAATCACATCACAGCAGATTTGAACAGGCAGAAGAAAGAATTAGTGATGTGGAAGACAATACAGCTGAAATCAAACAGATGGTAGAACAGATAGACAAAAAAATAGAAAAAATCCAGCAGGGACTCAGGGATTTAACTGACAACACAAAACACACAAACATACACATTATGGGCATCTCAGAAGGAGAAGAGAAGGGAAAGGGAACAGAAGGAGTGTTGAAGGAAATAACGGCTGAAAACTTCCCAACCCTATTGAGAGAGATGGATGTGCAGATCCAAGAAGCAAAGTGCACCCCAAACAGTATAAATCCCAACAGGCGAACTCCAAACCATATACTTGTCAAAATGTCCAATGCTCAAGACAAAGAGAAAATTCTCAAGGCAGCAAGAGAAAAGAGAACCATCACATACAAGGGAAGCACAATAAGATTAAGTGCTGATTTCTTATCTGAACCCATGGAAGAAAGAAGACAGGGGTATGACATAGTCAAAGTACTAAAAGAAAAAAACTTCCAGCCACGAATTCCCTATCCAGCAAAACTGGCATTCAAAAATGATGGAGAGTCCAAAATATTCACAGAAAAACAGAAATTAAGAGAGATGTCAATAAGAAACTGGCACTTCAAGAAATAATAAAGGAAGTTCTACAAGGTGAAAGGAAAAATCAAGGGAGAGAGAGTTGGAGGAGAGTTTAAAAACAACTAAAAAGACAAAAACAGAAACAAAACAACATATGACATACATTAATCCAAAGAAAATATGGCTGAAGTAAGAAATTCGTTGTGAGGAATAACACTGAATGTTAATGGCTTAAATTCACCACTCAAGAGACACAGACTGGCAGAATGGATAAAGAAATATGATCCATCTATATGCTGTCTACAAGAAACCCACCTTCGACCCAGGGATTCAAGGAAGCTGAAAGTAAATGGCTGGAAAACAATTTTACAAGCTAACAATAGCCAAAAAAGGGCAGGAGTAGCTATTCTAATATCAGACAAAATAGACTTTAAATGCAAAACTATTGTAAGAGACAAAGATGGACACTATATATTAGTAAAAGGGGTAATCTCTCAAGAAGAGAGAACAATCGTGAACATTTATGCACCTAATTGGGGTGCCTCAAAATACGTGAGGCAAACTCTGGAAAAGTTAAGCGGAGAAATAAATGCCTCTACAATTATAGTGGGAGACTTTAATACACCATTATCATCATTAGACAGAACATCTAGACAGAGAATCAACAAAGAAACAAAGACTCTGAACAATACATTAGAGGACCTGGACTTAATAGACATATACAGAACACTACGCCCAAATACAGCAGGATTTACATTCTTCTCGAGTGCACATGGATCATACTCCAAGATAGACAACATGCTAGGCCACAGAAAAACTCTCAATGAATTCAGAAAGATTGAGATTATACAAAGTAATTTCTCTGATCACAATGGAATGAAATTGGAAATCACTAAGGGCCAGAGAAACAGGTTAGGCACAAGGATATGGAAGTTAAACAACACACTCTTAGACAAACAGTGGGTCAAGGAGGAAATCTCAAAAGAAATCAGTAACTACCTTGAAACTAATGTAAACAACAACACAACATATCAAAACCTATGGGATGCAGCAAAAGCAGTCCTGAGAGGAAAGTTCATAGCCATAAATACATATATTAAAGAAGAAAGAGCTAAAATTGAAGACCTAACTGCACACTTGGAGGAATTGGAAAAACAAAAACAAACTAAACCTAAAGGAAGTACAAAGAAGGAAATAACAAAGATTAGAGCAAAACTAAATGAAATAGAGAATAAGAAAGCACTAGAAAAAATAAACAAAACCAAAAGCTGGTTCTTTGAGAAGATCAATAAAATTGACAAACCCTTAGCCAGACTAACAAAGAAAAAGAGAAAACAGATGCAAATACACAAAATAAAGAATGAGCAAGGGGATATCACTACTGACCCCACAGAAATAAAAAGTATCATAAGAGGATACTTTGAAAAATTATATGCCAACAAGAATGATAATTTAGAGGAAACGGGCAAGTTTCTAGAAATGCACAAACAGCCTATATTGATGAAAGAAGAAATTGATGAACTCAACAGCCCAATTACAAGTAAAGAGATTGACTCGGTCATCAAAAACCTCCCAACTAAGACAAGCCCAGGACCAGATGGCTTCAGAGCTGAATTCTACCAAACATTCCGGAAGGAACTAACACCAATTCTACTTAAGCTCTTCCAAAAAACAGAAGTAGAAGGAATATTGCCTAACTCATTCTACGATGCCAACATTACCCTAATACCAAAACCAAACAAAGATACCACTAGAAAGGAAAATTACAGACCAATTTCTCTAATGAACCTAGATGCTACAATCCTCAACAAAATACTTGCTAATCGCATTCAACAACATATCAAAAGGATTATATGGTGTATATGGTGTACAATCCATGGTGGATCAAGTGGGTTTCATCCCAGGTATGCAAGGATGGTTCAATATAAAAAAAACAATCAATGTAATATACCACATAAACAAACTGAAAGAAAAAAAATCACACGATCATCTCTATAGATGCAGAAAAAGCATTCGACAAAATACAGCACTCTTTCCTGATAAAAACACTGCAAAACATAGGAATAGAAGGAAACTTTCTGAACATGATAAAGGGTATATATGAAAAACCCAAAGCTAACATCATCTTCAATGGTGAAATCCTAAAAGCCTTCTCTCTGAGATCGGGAACAAGACAAGGATGCCCACTATCACCACTCCTATTTAACATTGTCTTAGAAGTACTTGCTCGAGCACTGAGGCAAAAAAGAATATAAAAGGCATCCAGATTGGAAAAGAAAAAGTAAAACTTTCATTATTTGCAGATGACATGATCCTATACATAGAAAGCCCAGAGAAATCTACAACAAAGCTTTTAGAACTTATAAAGGAGTTCAGTAATGTTGCAGGCTATAAGATCAATGCTCAAAAATCAGTAGCATTTCTTTTTTTTTTTTTTTTTACCAGGAGGTACCGGGGATCGAACCCCAGTTGCTCCATATGGTAGACGGACGCCGAACCTCTTGAGCCACATCCGTTTCCCAGTAGCATTTCTGTACACCAATAACGAGCAATTGGAGGAGGAAATCAAGGGAAAAAAAAGCCATTTTCAATAGTAACTAAAAGAATCAAATACCTAGGAATAAATTTAACTAAAGATGTAAAGGACTTATATATAGAAAACTACACAACACTGTTAAAGGAAATCAAAAAAGACTTAAATAAACGGAAAAATATTCCCTGTTCATGGATGGGAAGACTAAACATCATCAAGATGTCTATCCTACCCAAACTAATCTACAGATTTAATGAAATCCCAATAAAAATCAACACTATATTTTTTAAGGAACTGGAAAAACTAACCACGAAATATATTTGGAAAGGTAAGAGGCCCCAAATTGCGAAAGACATATTGAAAAGGAAAAATGAAGTTGGAGGTATCACATTACCGGACTTTAAAACATACTACAAAGCTACAGTGATCAAAACTGCATGGTATTGGCACAAGGATAGACCTACTGACCAATGGAATCAAATTGAGAGTTCTGATATAGATCCTCGCATATACAGTCATCTGATATTCGACAAGGCTACCAAGACCACTCAGTTGGGAGAGAGTGGCCTCTTTAACAAGTGGTGCTTGGAGAACTGGATATCCATATCCAAAAGAATGAGAGAAGAATACCATCTCACACCTTATACAAAAATCAACTCAAGATGGATCAAAGATCAAAATATAAGAGCCAAAACCATAAAGACCTTGGAAGATAATGTAGGAAAGCATCTACAGAACCTTGTAATAGGAAATGGTTTCATGAACTTCACAGCCAAAGCACTAGCAGCAAGAGAAAAAATAGATAAATGGTATCTCATCAAAATTTAAAACTTCTGCACCTCAAAGGACGTTATTAAGAAAATAAAAAGGCAGCCTACCCAATGGGAGAAAATATTTGGCAACCATATATCTGATAAGAGCCTAATATCCTGCATATATAAAGAAATCCTACACCTTGAAAATAAAAAGACAAACAATCCATTTAAAAAATGGGCAAGTGAACTGAAAAGACACTTCTCCAAGGAAGAAATACAAATGGCTAAAAAGCACATGAAAAAATGCTCGACATCACTTGCTATCAGGGAAATGCAAATCAAAACCACAATGAGATACCATCTTATACCCATCAGAATGGCAGTTATTAAAAAAACAGCAGACTCTGTTGGAGAGGACGTGGAGGAATAGGAACCCTCATCCACTGCTGGTGGGACTGTGGAATGGTCCAGCCACTGTGGAGGACAGTTTGGCGGTTCCTCAGAAAACTAACACTAGATCTTCTGTATGATCCAGCAATTCCACTGCTGGGTATATATCCAGAAGAACTGAAAGCAAAGACACGAACAGATATATCCACACCAATATTCATAGCGGCATTGTTCACCATTTCCAAAAGTTGGAATCAGCCCCGGTGCCCATCAACAGATGAATGGATAAGCAAAATGTGGTACATACATACAATGGAATATTACTCAGCTGTAAGAAGGAATAAAGTACTAACACACGGAATAACGTGGATGAATCTTGAAGACCTTATGTTGAGTGAAGCAAGCCAGGTATTGAAGGATGAACAGTATATGACCTAACTGATTTGAACTGAGGAAAATGAGCAGTCTCTGAGAACCATTGTCTGAAAGATAGGTTAACAAGGGAGAGAAAGAGAAGAGTAGGCTTTGAGCCATCACCCATATGGACATAATCTATGGTAAAGTGATAGAGTATAGTTGCATATTGAAGGATTGGACAGGTGGGTAGTGATATTACTGGGTTTGGTGGTTCAGGCTTGACAGGTGGGTAGATTAGGAAGTGTGGGTTAGAATACCCAGGATACTGGGGGGAGAGATGGGAGGAGGATTAGGTGAACATGGGATTTGTGGGTATGATGTTGAAAGTGCAGGAATGGGAATGATCTTATGGCAATAGGACAAGGTAGTGTCACTGGTTTAGGGTGTAGGTTGGGGGGGCATTCAGGATGGGGTGCATCTGGCATAGGCTTCTGGGGAGTGTGTGAGTGTTCATCACGTCATAATCTGTTGTGTCAGGGATTGGAGACCCACACGGTGAGTGGGAAGGAGATGGACCCCCATCTTTGGGAGGACCGATTCACCCAGAAACTGACAGGTGGGTGTCTCTTAGGAGCAAGGGTGGATCCTAATAGGGGAGATAATCAGCGTGTCAAGACCTCTTGTTGCATGTAACTATGTATCTATGGTAAAGGGATAGAGTATAGTTGCATATTGAAGGATAGGACAGATGGGTAGTGATATTATTGGGTTTGGTGGTGCAGCGTTGACAGGTGGGTAGATTAGGAAGGGCAGGTTGGAATACCCAGTGCATGTAACTATGAATCTTGATATTCCATGAGTCAAGACAAGGGAGTGTCATATGCCCCAGGGGGGTGGGGAGGAAGGAACAGTTAAGATCAAATGGGGTATTTAGTGTTCATGGGAAAGGTTTTTCATTACCTTACAGTAATGGACACAGGACATGGTAAATATCATCAAAAATTATTAAACTGTACCATCTAAAATGTAAACTATACTGTAAACCATTAACAATGTTTAGTTGCTATATTTTACTATCTGTATAACAGTTATAACAATGCTAAGATCCATTAAAAAAATAAAAGGTTTTTAATATGGGGTGGGGAAGCGGGAGGGAGGTTGGGTATGTGGGAGTGTCTAGTATTCCGTGTGTGACTTTGCTGTGATCTAAAACTTCTTTGAAAATTCAATGAAAATTTGGGAGACAGCGGGGAATGAGAGGGGGAAGGTGTCACGGTACACTGGACATCCAATATTACAGTGATAAAAGGAAAAAAGAATATTTTTTTTTAAAATGATTTTTTTTGTTTTTTTCCCATTTTTTTAAATGTCCCAATCTGCTAATTATATTTTATTTTTAGTTTAGTTTTTTTTTTTCTTCTGAGTTTCCTTGTACTCATCTCTTGCATTTAAGCTTATCATTTTTATTTCTTTTTCCTATTAATTGTATTTGGTTATTATATGGGCTTCATGTTCAAGGAAGGTTTAGATCACAGAAGGGTTACAATGGGGGCTGCAGAGGATCATTGGTGGGGGGTGTCTGGGATGGGGGATTCATGGGAGTAAGTTCATTTGAATATACATGAAAGATATATAAAATTGTTCAAATGATCAAGGGGTGGGGCATGGTCACGGTGGGTAGACAATCACTTAATAAATGAGGGAATCTGAATTCCCAGCCTGTAGAGCTCTGCCACATTCTCCAAGGGAGCAGCAACAGTCCCCTGAGTGCAGGGGCAGTGTCTGGCAAAAGAGGATGGCCCACTGATGGGTTCTTGTTATTGATGACTAGCCTTATGAGTCTTTGCTCTTGTAATTGAAACTTAGCCTACTGTTATGGGGTGCCTAAGGGTTGCCACCTGAGAGCATCCTTGTTGCTCAAATGTGGACTCTCTCTAAGCCAAACTCAGCATATGAATGCATTACCTTCCCCCCAACGTGGGACATAACTCCCGGGCATGAGCCTCCCTGGCAACGAGGGATTAATACCAAGTGCCAACTGGCAACACGATTGGAAAAAGACCTTGAATAAAGGGGGGGGGGGGAAGTAAAGAGAAATGAGTTCATGTGGCTAAGAGACTTCAAAGAGAGTCGGGAGGTCATCCCAGAGGTAAAGCTTACGCACACCTCAGTAGGATCTCATAGAACACCAAAGTGGATATCACCCCACACAGAGGAGCTCCTGAGGGCTCTGGAGACACCCAGGTCCTATATAAGGGGGGATAGCCTCAGAGATTGATACCTTATTAGTGGGCTCTACTTTGGAATCTGTGTTCCTGAGAGTGACAGAGTTGGACTCAAATAAGTCCTCCCTACACATGGTCCAACAGTCCCTTCTATTCAAACCTATATGTGATGCTGGAGTTTTTAGGTGTACTTCCAGAGACTGGAGCCTCTGGCCTACCTATGTACCAGCTGTGCCTGGAATCTCGGTGGAGCTGCAACTCCTATCCTACAGCTCAATGGACTCATCCAAGTCACCTGGTGAGGAGACGATGATGGGCAACGGCCATCCCAGGGAATGGAGAGGGCCTGCAGCTGCAGGCAGGATAATCCCATCCACCGTATCCATGGGATATAAGCCCTCTCTCACTTGGAGGTGGAATGGACATCACCATCCCAGTCCCCTCAGGATTGGGGGAAGAACTATGGACTAGAGTGGACTTAATGGTATTCTGTTGTAGACATATTGTGATTCAAGCAATGGAAGAAATTATAACAGTGAGGTGGAGCCGGTGGCCACTGGACACTCTCGGGGCAGGGAGGGGAAGGGCAGTTGAAATACAGGGGCTTTTTCGGGACTTGGGGGTTGTCCTGAGTGGCGTTTCGGCGACAGATGTAGGCCATTTTACATCAGCATATACCATGCAGAACTGTGTGGGAGAGAGTGTGGTCTACGATGTGAGCTGTGGTCTATGGTTGGTGGCAAGGCCCCAGGATGTGTATATCCATTGCAGATGATGTGCCACACTGATGAAGGATGTTTGTGTGGGATGTTGTGGGAGGTGTGGGAGGTGGGCAACATGGGAATCCCTGTAATTACTGTGTAATATCCAGGTAATCTAAGCACCTTTTAAAAAATATATATATATATATATAAATAACATTTATGTAAGCAAATGCACATATATGCATATATATTTATACGTCATTTTACAAACATTGGTATGTATTGTGAAACATTTGATTTTTACCCACAAAAAAAAATTAAACAAAAATGAACAGCTTTTGCACTGCTCATTGTAAGATATATAGTGTTCACAAATACAATGTTGGTCATTTGAAGAAATGTGCACATTTAATTTCTCCTTCATGGTTTTTGTTTTAGAAAGATACAGTCTACCCCCCAAAAAAACTTAAGCAATACCAGAAAAAAACTATTTTCCTAGTAATTTCTGAAAACCTAAGATCCCCAGTGGAATCAAGATTATTGTCCTGCTACCACCACCTTAATATAATCACATGCCTATTGGAACACTAATATTTGTACCCTAAGAGTACATTTACATTCAACAATGGGGGTGATTTTTTTAAACTTGTGTGGTAAATGTAACTTGGATCTCTGCAAGTATTAAGTGTCTGAAATAGGCAGCTAACACTGGATTTAATATCATTTTATAAATAATAGTTCCCTTAGAAGTAAATATAAGTTTACACATTCACAATAGTTCTAGGAAATAAATCTCCACATCTCGATCAGAATAAAATGTGACTCCAAATTTAGAACACTGTAAAAATAACATAACATTTAAAATCTTCCACAGTTTACACAAGTATTATGAGTTTCCACTTTTGGTATATACTTTTCTGTTGCAAATTTAAAATACGGACATATTGAAAATGTTCATTTCAGTGACGACATCAATTTTGGTCTTACTTTAGCATTACTTTCTTTATAAAAAGTTGCCCTAAGTGTCCGTTAATCAATATTTCATAACTGTATATATTTTAACACCTCACTTCCTGTAAGGTGAATGAACAAATTCTTTGTAACAGTTTGAAATTAAAGATATCCGTAAGGGTTTTATTAGACTATTAAAAGTTATCAGGTTTGAACATTATGTTTAAACAGGCCACTAATTTATTTAGTGACAAACAAATTAGTAAAATGGTAAAAGACTTTAATTTCCAAAATAGCAGCGGCTCTGTATATTTTAAAACCATTAGATCCGTCTGGCGCGCCCTGGTAGTGGCGGGTAACTCTTCTCCGACGCTGCGTCTTTGGTGGTGGGAGAAGCCAGTGAGAAATGGCAGGAAATCGGCTTGTGAGCCGGCAAGGGTAGATCTAATATTCACCGCTGATATGCTTGTGTCTTGGGAAATGAAAGGGAGGTGCGCGTGGTGGCAGGGCAGGCGAGGGGCCCGAGGTAGCGGTGTCCCCGGGGACTGCTGCACACTTCCATTTGTTTAATCACTGGACAATAACTGGGCACTTCTATGGGCCAGACACTGTTCTCATGGAAATACAAACATCAAAGTAGTATTCTGCCCATAAATTTCTCAGAGTTAAGTGAGGATAAGGAGGGGGAAGCAAGCTGCAAACCCAGATAGAAGTGGACCAGTGTCAATAGCCAGTGAGAAGAAGAGGAGATGCACTGGGCTAAGGGCACAGCTCTTGTTCAGCAGACCTGCCACATTCCATTGGTGCTCCACCAAACTGCCACTCCTTCCTTAACAAGAATCCTGGTTTCAATTTTATTCAGCAATGCACAACAATGCATGGAAGAACTGGGGGCGGAAACACGAGTTTGATCTTCCAGAGTTGGTGACGGCGATGCTAAACTTCCAAGGTTTTGACACTAGAGTTGCCCAAGCTAACTGAGGGAATCACAAGGAAGAGCTCTTGTGTTCTGGGCAGCTGTCAGGACAAACTATAGAGTTAATTATGTTATAGAACCCAAGGAACCTAAATTATTTGGTATTCAAGGGACAAATTGGACTAAACTTTGGCAGCTCATATTGAACTGCTAGAGAACAGGGTTGGCTTTAAGCATTTTTAAAGTGCTGTAGGTTTGGTGGTAGGACTTTTAAATCTTAGTTGTTTGCCTAAACTTGCCCAAATATACATGTCACAGAATGAAGCCAAGTCATAAGTTTCCATATCCTTAATTAAGATAAAGTTACCATTTCTGGGGAAGTGGAAGTATGTGATGTTTGTACTTAATTAAACTTAATTAAATGTAAAAAAAAACAAAAATTCATCTAGGGAATCTCAACCTTCCATCTAGCTCCAAAGTCTGAAGTTGTAGAAAGGGTCATGTGCCCCAGCTCTGGTCAAGGAGACATAAGAAGCAGGCTGCTGGGGTTTTTCCTCAGCTTACAACATGTTCAAGCTGAATGTTCTCTTCCAGCCTTTTGAGGCCAGGGTGTAGGGATGTGGCACCACAAACTGCTTGCAGTCATCTATGATGAGAAAGTGACAAGTCAAAGGAAAGAGGCCTGTTATACAGAGAATGGAAGAGCAGAAAGACAAAGAGCCTGTTATCTTTGGCAATGTCATTGAGCCTCTGCATTGATCAGTTCTGGAATCGCCTACATCAGGACTTCTGGTCACATGAGGTTATAGATGTTAATATTTGTATAATTTTGAGTTGGCTCTTTTGTTGCTGAGTGACAGACATTTCACAGAGATCATGTATTAGTATAACACGTTACTCCAAAACTTAATGGCTTAAAACATACTAACTAACTAACTAACTAAATAGGTTCTTGTTCAATCCTTGTGTTGGTCCATAATTAATTTAATGTTATTTGATTATCAGCAAAATTTCTTTCTACATATAAAATCAATTTTCTTTAGATTTTACATATCATAATTATCTCTAAAATGAAGGAATTTCTGACTTGCTGTAATTGATATGATTATTATTTTGTATTATTTTTCTCAATAATATGCTATTAAATTATTTGATTGTTAAAATAAATAAATAAATAAATAAAAATAAAACCATTAAGGATATGGTAAGGCCCACATGAAGTATATGAAGCCATTCTGATAAGACACAGATTCTTTGTTCTTTATATATATTATTTCAAAAGGACTTTTATATCCTTTCACATAAAACAGATCAACCATTTAAGAAAACGGTGTTACTTTATCACAAAGAGAAAGTCAAACTTTAGATCTGCATCAGTGATACCAAGCAAATGCAGGTTCCTTCTCCCTGATGCACTCTGAAGTCTGATTTCTAAGACACTGGGGTTTCAAAGAGAGAAAGAGTTTATTTGGTTGTGCAAGGAAAGGAGCACAGTGGCCTAATGGCCCCAAACTGCCCTCTGGATCTGCAGATATTCTAATATTTTATAACATCAAGATACTATTGAGTAATTGGGGTGGAGCTAGCACACATTTCTTCATTATTAATAAACATTAAAGAGCTGAAAAGGATGGGGGTGGACACGATGCCAAACCAGGGTCAGTCACAAGTATCTGGGATAGGCTTATATAGAATAAAGGTCATGTACAAAAGTTTTTCATATGGATATTAAACAGAGGAAGGTGTAGTGGTTACCATCCCAATATTAAGCCTACACAAGGGTGAGCCTAATCCATAAACAAGGGTAAGGTCAATCTAGAATGACAATCACAAAGGTAAGCTAACACAAGGGTAAGGCTAAGTCCAGAGTAATCATAAACAGGGGTGAGACCACTCTAGCCAGCTTCAGTAATTTCAGGTATTAACCTTTTGCTATTTTATAATATAAAGGCATCTATATAATGATTTAGTAATCATAATTATTTAATTCTTAACCCTTGGTTACATCAGTATACCATTTGGTAAACAAATCCTAGTTAGCATACATCATAACAGATTTGAGGTGGCATCCGACAGGTTTTTCTGCTATAAAATTACTTTTTGTTTTCAATATCAACTCCTAGATTTCTACTTAATAATGATTTCCCAGAATCAGCCACTTACATTGAAATCTCTCAGTTTAGAAAATGCTTTTGCAACTTCCTACAACTTATAATTTCCTATAACCTTTTGTAACCATTTATAAACATATAAACTAGTTACTTTACCTTAAGAAAAATGTCACCTTTAAATAAGCTTATTGAATTAGTCAGCAACAAGCAAAATTTACTTCTACAACCTTTCTACAAATTTCCATATCCATTCAAATCTTGTCCTACTTATTTCCACCCTGATTTTATGAAAACAAGCCATCTTACCTTAGGGCAAAATACACTCCTTTAAACAAGCTTTCACAAAACCTCCTACTTCTTTCCACATCCATTTAAGTCTTGTCTTATATCCCTCATTCTGTTCTGTGAAAAACTAGTCATTTCACTTTAGGAAAAACTACATTCCCTTCTTCAACAAAGCATATTGTGCACACTTAAAATATACACATGCATACTGCATTCTTTAAGTTCCCAAAAAGATCTTTGAACTGTTTTCATATATCCTATAAAACAATTATTTGCAAAAATGTTTGTAAAAATAATAATTTTGTTGACCAAAAACTTACAATTTTCATCATTGTAAATATTTAACAAACTTAATGCTACCTTATTTTATTAATATTCATATAAACCTGGGGAGATTACACCCAAGTAGAATAAAGTTAAAATAATGATAGTTTATGTAAAAAAATGTTTTCTTTTTCTTTTCCTCCATAGATTAATACCTCTTTGTTTTCATAATACCTTAAAATTATAAATCACCCCAAAAGCATACTGACTATCAGGCTCTGGTAAATATATTATAACTCTTTTATTTGTTTTAATCATAATTTAGAAAAACATTTTCATAGCTTTCAAGGATGTTTTCTTTACTTACTGAAAAGTGGCCACTGGGTTTTTAATTACTCTCATCTCAAGACTTTAAATTTTTTTTAATTGGGGAATTACAGGACAAATTATGCAAAACAAGGTTTATTCTGTAATATTCGGCCTGTCCCTATCATTTTTGATTTCCAAGCCTAGTAGACAGAATTCTGAACTAAACTCACATCTCCCCTATCTTTCCACACCCAGGCTTCCCCCATAGTTTCCATCAACCAGTTTTAATTAGAGCCTTGAATTCAGTCAAAGTTAGAAGGCTCTGGGAGTGGGCAGTAGGTTAAGAGCCTAGGGAAAAGCTCTTTTTTTTTCAATAGTTCCTCTATTCAGATTTCTATGACTTTTTCAATTAGAAAAAAAACAATTGTTCAAGGACTGAGTATTTAGATTATAAGCTTTAAAAGAGCACCAGAGGTCCATGCTTAGTGGCAAAGCCCCAGGATGTGTATATCTATTGCAGGTGATGTGCCACACTAATGAAAGGTGTTTATGTGGGATGTTATGGAAGGTGTGGGAGGTGGGAAACATGGGAATCCCTGTAATTTTTGTGTAACATTTATGTAATCTAAGCATCTTAAAAAATATGTAAAAATACATATATAACTTTTATGTAAGCAAATGCACATATATGCATATATATTTACATATAATTTTACAAATATTGGTTTGTATTATGAAAAATTTTATTTTTACCCACAATAAAAAAATAAAAAAATAAAAAAAAAAAGAGCACCAGAGGGAAGTGGATGTGGCTCAAGCAACTGGGCTCCTGTCTACCATATGGGAGGCCCCGGTTTGATTCCTGGGGCCTCCTAGTGAGGGCAAGCTGGCCCACGCCACGGAAAGCTGACGGCCCACACCCCGTGGAGAGCTGAGCTGCGCCACAAGATGATGCAACAAAGGGAAATGCAGAGGAGAGACAGTGAGAGATGCAGTAGACCAGGGAGATGAGGTGGCTCAAGCAATTGAGTGCCTCTCTTCCACACTGGAGGTCCCAGGAATGGTTCCCAGTGCCTCCAAAAGAGAAAGACAAGAAGAAAAGATAAGCAGACAGGGAAAGAACACACAGTGAATGGACACAGAGAGCAGACAGGGAGCGTAAAACAAAAAAAAAAATGGGGGAGGGGTAAAATAAAATAATAAATTTTAAAAAAAGAGCACCAGAACACTTCCGGGAAGATGGTGGATTAGAAAGACATGGGACTCTCTTCTCTCCCAGAAAAAATAGCTAGAGGACAGGCAGAAATGACCTGGAAAAAAATGTTCTAGGGTTTAGGACACCAGAGGAAGGCTGGACACCACCCAGAAGACAGAGAGACACAGGAAAAAGATCTCTATAGAAAGGCCAAGAGTAGACATTGCAGCTGCAGTCGCTGGCACCATTCTCCAACCTTGCAATTTTGAATTCTACAGCCTCAGGCCAGTGTCTACAGGCATATGGGGCCATAGGGATCCAACACCTCAGGAAGGGAGCTTATGGCCAACAAATTTGGTCTGCTGTGTTCCACGAGCACTTCCAGGCCAGGAGGGGCTCTGTCATTGTTTCCCTTGGGAGCTGGCACAGGACTAGAGAGATCCAACTCTCTCAATCACCCTCTCTACTGGAACTGATTGTTGAGCACATAGAGGGAAAGTGGAATTATTTCCTATCCACAAAAAGGGAGGGGGCTGTCAGCAAAGGTGGGGAAAGAACATCTGAGAAAGTTTGAATTGCCAGACTCTGAATAACCTTGACGTAGGATCCTCTGCCACATTGTTGCTATTGCTGTTGCAGTGAACACACTCCAACCAGGCTTTGAACTGAGAGGGCTGTTGAATCGCCATCTGCTGAGGAGATTAAAAAGTAAATAAGTAAGAGAGTTTTTTCCTTGTCTTTACAGCCTCCCTCCCCAAAGTCCTAGGAAGGGGTTCTGCAACCCATTACTAGGTCCATGACCCAGATTTGAGCAACTAACAGGGACAATCTTAAAGACCTAGAAGAGGTAGAACCTAGAAGAGGTTGAACCAAGAATCAAAGAATGGTAGTAATACATAGCCTCCCATCACTAAATCCTTAAGAAAGAGAGAAATTGAGCATCAGAGTAAATTTACCATAATAATCAGATGCCTAGATAATATAAAAAAATCCATACTAAGAAAATGGAAGAAATGGCCCAAGCAAAGGAATATATCAAAGCCCCAGATGAGACACAGGATTTAAGACAACTAATCAATGAGATTCATACAAATTTCCAAAATAAAAGTTATGAGTTGAAAGACAATATGAATAAAGAGATAAAGAGCACCAAGATGACAGTGAGCAAGCAAAAGAAGAATTTAAAACCCTGAACAGAAAAATAACAGAGCTTATGGGAATGAAAGACATAATAGGTGAGATCAGAAACACATTAGAGGCCCCACGAATGGGTGTGCCGCCAGGCCCCATGCACAGGTGAGCCGCCAGGCCCCGCAAGCCACACAGCAGGATGATGACGTAACAGGAGAGTGACACAAGGGAGAGCCAAGATGAGATGCACCGCGGACCGGGCCTAGGGTGGTGCAGGCAGTGGGACGCCTCTCTCCCACATCGGAGGTTCTGAGAATTGAATCCCAGTGAAGACAGGAGGAGAAGGATGAGAAGAGAGGGCAGGAAACAGACATGAAGAGTTGCCTAGCAAATGGACACGAGAACAGCAAAAACGGGGGAGGGGGGTGTAAAAATGGATAAAAATAAATAAATAAATCCTTAAAAAGAAAATGTATAGGGGAGTAAGATATGGACTATAGTTAGTAGTAAAATTTTGATGATGCTCTTTCATAATTTGTTAACAAATGTTTCTCACAACAATGCAAAGTATTTGTGGTGGGGTGATGTGTGGGAACCCTGTGTGATCTTATGCATGTTTGTTTTGTAAGTTCATAGTGTTTACTGAACACTTATTGATTATGTATGTTCATGTATGAATGATATACTTCAATAAATTGCTTTAAAAAAAAACACATTAGAGGGAAGCGGATGTGACTCAGGTGACTGACATCCCACCTACCATATGGGAGATCTGTGGTTTGCTTCCTGGTGCCACCTGGTGTGAGTGAGCTGGTATGACAGGCAAGTGTGGCAAGCTGACACAACAAGATGATGCAACAAGAGATAAAAGAAGAAAAACATAATGAGAGACACAACAAAGCAGGGAATAGAGGTGGCTCAAGTGATTAGGGGCCTCCCTCCCACATCGGAGGTCCCAGGTTCAATTCCTGGTACCTCCTAAAGACACAGCACACAGCAAGTGAAAACAACGAGGGGGAGGAGAGAAATAAATAAACAAAATAAATCTTTTAAAAAAACACACATTAGGGGGAAGCAGATGTGGCTCAAGCAGTTGGGCACCTGCCTACCACATAGGAGGTCCCAGGCTCGGTTCCTGGTGCCTCCTAAAGAAGCCGAGCAACACAGTGAGCTGACCCAACAGGTTGGCATGGCGAGCTGATGCAATAAAATGATGCAATGAAGAGACACCAAGAGGAAACACAATGAGAAAAACAAGTGGAAGCAGAGGTGGCTCAAATCATTGGGCAACTCCCTCCCACATGGGAGGTCCCAAGTTCAGTTCCTGGTGCCTCCTGAAGAAGCCGAGCAAGACAGCGAGCTGACGAGACAGGTTGGCGTGGCGAGCTGATGCAAGAAAATGACACAGTGAAGAGACTCCAAGAGAAAACACAATGAGAAACACAACAAGCAGGAGCAGAAGTGGTTCAAGCCATTGGGAGCCTCCCTCCCACATGGGAGGCCCCAGGTTCAGTTCCCAGTAACTCCTAAGAGGAAGACTAGCAATGAGAATATTTTCGCTGTCCTGATTTTGTGATAATCAGGATAGGCTAAACATTCACTATATTAGAAACCATGCATGTGCTCCCCAGACCTAGTTTTTCTCCCTAGGTCTGGTTTTGGGAATGCTGGAGATAAACTAAGCCTGATATATTATATGACCATCCTGTATGGGAAAAGACTTTGGGTATCTTTGGTCAACCTTAAGAGATATAGCAGGGGGACGGATGTGGCTCGGGTGGTTGGGCGTCCGTCTCCCATATGAAGGGACCTGGGTTTGATCCCCAGGATATCCTGATAAAAATTTAAAAAAAGAAAAATATATAAGGCACGTGGGCCACCAGGCTCTGTGCGTGGCTGCGCCACCAGGCCCCGTCCATGGGTGCGCTGTCAGGCCCTGCAAGTGGGTGAGCCATCAGGTCCTGTGCATGGGTACGCTGCCAGGCCCCGCGAGCCATGCAGCAAAATGATGATGTAACAGGAGAGTGACACAAGGGAGAACCAAAATGAGACACACTGAAAAACCAGGTATTAAGGTGATGCAGGGGGTAGGACGCCTCTCTCCCACATCGTAGGTTCCGAGGATTGAATCCCAGTGAAGACAGGAGGAGAAGGATGAGAAGAGAGGGCAGGAAACGGACACAGAGTCGCCCAGTGAATGGACACAGAAATAGCAAAAACGGCAGGGGGGCGGTAAAAATGGATAAAAGTAAATAAATAAATCCTTAAAAAATGTATGGGGGGGGGAGATACAGACTATAGTTAGTAATAATACTTTGACGATGCTCTTTCATGATTTGTTAACAAATATTTCACAACAATGCAGCGTGTTTGTTGGGGGTTGATGTGTGGGAGCCCTGTATGATGTATGCATGTTTGTTTTGTAAGTTCACGATGTTTAATGAACACTTATAGTTTATGTATGTTCATGTATGAATGACATACTTTGATAAATTGTTTTTTAAAAAAAGACTAGCAGACAGTGAGTGCAAACAATGGGGTTGGGGTGGGGAAATAAATAAATAAAATAAATCTTTAAAAAAATATTGACAAATAAACTAAGAGCACTTGTAAAAAAAGAATTCACCTTTGCAGGAAGTATTAAAGAGAGTCTCACAGCTGAAAAGAAAAGATAGGAGAGCGAGGCTTGGAGGAGAGTGTAGAAGGTAAGAATGGCAGAAAGGCTTGAAAAAAAAAAAGTGAAATGAAGGACAAAAATAAGATATGACATATGAAAACCAAAGAATAAAATGGTGGAAGTAAATAATGTATTTACAGTAATATCATTGAATGTGAATGGATTAAACTCCCCAATCAAAAGATATAGGTTGATGGAATGGATGGAAAAACATGAACCATCCATATGCTGCCTACAAGAGACTCACATTAGACACTGGGATACAAACCGGGCGAAAGTGAAAGGTTGGAAAAAGATACTCCACGCTAACAGCAACCAAAAAAGAGCAGGGGTAGCTATACTAATATCGGACAAAACAGACTTTAAATGCAAAAAACAGTTGTAAGAGATAGAGAAAGCCATTAAAAGGGACAATCCACCAGGAAGAAATAACAGGCATAAATATACACCTAACCAGGATGCCCCAAAATACATGAGGCAAACTCTGGCAAAACTGAAGGGAGAAATAGATGTCTCTACAATAATAGTTGGAGACTTCAACATACCAGTCACATCACTGGATAGACCAACTAGACAGAAGATTAACAAGGAAACCGAGAACTTGAACACTGATAATGAGCTAGACCTAACAGACATATACAGAATGTTGCATTCCAAATCAGCAGGTTATACATTCTTCTCAAGTGCTCATGGATTTTTCTCCAGAATAGACCACGTTAGGTCACAAGGTTAGTTTAAATAAATATAAAAGATTGAAATTATACAAAGCACCTTCTCAAATCATAATGGAATGAACCTGGAAATCAATAATAGACGGGAAAGGGGAAAATCACAAGTGTGTGGAGGCTAAACAACACACTACTAAACAATCAGTGGGTCAAAGAAGAAATTGTAAGTGAAATTAGTCAATATATTGAGACAAATGAAAATGAGAACACAACTTATCAAAACTTATGGAACATAGCGAAGGCAGTGGTGAGAGGGAAATGTATAGCTCTAAACGTCTGTGATAAAAAAAGAAGAGCTAAAATCAAAGAGCTAACTGAACAACTGGAGGAACTAGAAAAAGAACAGCAAACCATTCCCAAAGCAAGCAGAAAGAAAGAAATAACAACGATTAGAGCAGAAATAAATGAAATTGAGAACAAAAACCAATAGAGAAAATCAACAAAATCAAAACTGGTTCTTTGAGAAGATGAATAAAATTGACAAATACTTTGCTGTTGGCGTTCAGGAACTGGGTGGGTGAAAACGGTGCCGCGGATGAGAAAGAATAAGACAAAGAGAAGAAGAACTGGGATCAGGGGACTCTCCGTTGGATCTGGAGAGAAGAACCCAGCCACCTCATAAAGTGTGGCTTTTATTTGGCTTTAGAACAAAGAAAATACATGTGAGCATGTGCAAGGGCAATAGATACTTGACAGTTACTTTTTACTGAAATCAACAAGTCTTAAAGGTCAATGACTCAGCTCTTTTACATTTCTGCAATTCACAGGCAAGCTCAGGATGTTTCCCCACCCAGCTCCTGTTAGCAGGAGACTGGAGAGCTTGTTTATTACATTCCAAGGTGACCTTCTTTTCTGTCAGTAGTCGTGGCCTTTAATTGAAACTCCATCACTTTGCAAGACTAACAAAGAAAAGAAGAGAGAGGATGCAAATAAATAAAATCAGAAATAAAAGGGGGGAAGTTACGATTGACCTCACAGAAATAAAAAGGATCATAAGAAGATATTATGAGAAACTGTATGCCAACAAACTAGACAACATAGATGAAATGGACAAATTCCTAGAAATGCATAAACATCCTACATGGACTCTACAAGAAATACAAGACCTCAACAAACCAGTTACATTTAAAGAGATTCAATCAATCATCAAAATCTCTCAACAGCTCTCCATGTGCCAGCTGGGCCCTGAATCTCATCAGAGTTGCAACACCTACTCCCCAGTTCATTGATCTCACCCAGGACAACTAACATGGAGGTGACTATGGACAACTGCCATACCAGGAACTGAGAGAGTCTACAACTGCAAGCAAGAGAGTCCCATCCATTGGCCCTATGGGATCACAGCACCCTCTTAATTAGAAGTGGAGTGTACATCACCCTCCCAGAATCCTCAGGATTGGGGAATGAACTATGGACTAAAGTAGACTTACTGGGATCCTACTATAGACTTATTGTGATTCTGGCAATGGAAGAAATTATTTCATTGATGTGGAGGCAGTGGCCACTGGAGGTTCTGAGGGCAGGGAAAGGGAAAAACAGGTATAACTTGGGGGCATTTTCGGGATTTGGGAATTGTTCTGAATGACACTGCAACGACAGATACAGGCCATTATAAATCTTGCCATAACTTAGAGAATTGTGTGGGAGAGAGTATAAACTACAATATAAACTTTAATCCACGCTTAGTGGCAATGCTCCAAAATGTGTTCATCAATTGCAATGAATGTACCTCACTAATGAAGGATGTTGTTAATGTGGGAAAATGTGGGAGATGTGGGGAGTGGGGCATATGGGAATCTCCTGTATTTTTAATGTGACATTTGTATAATCTAATTATCTTTTTTAAAAATTTAAAAACTTTAAAAAAATCTCCCAACAAAGAAAAGTCCAGGACGAGATAGTTTCACAGGTGAATTCTACCAATCATTTCAAGAAGAATTAACACCAATCTGTTTATACTCTTCCAAATAATTGAAGAGGAGGGAAAATTACCCAACATGTTTTATGAAACCAGAATCACCAGAATACCAAAGCCAGATAAAGATACTACAAGGAAACAAAACTATAGACCAATCTCTCTAATGTACATAAGGTATAAAAATTCTTAACAAAATATTTTCAAATAGAATTCAACAGTGTATCAAAAGAATTACACACCATGACCAAGTGGGATTTATTCCTGGTATTCAAGGGTAGTTCAACATAAGAAAATCAATTAACATAATACACCACATTAACAAATTGTAAGAAAAAAACACACACGATCATCTCAATCAATGCAGAAAACGCATTCAACAAAATCCAGCATTTTTCTTGATAAAAAAACACTTCAAAAGATAGGAATAGAAGGAACATTCCTCAATACGATAAAGGGCATATATGAAAAACCCACAGCTGACATTGTACTCAATGGAGAAAGATTGAAACCTTTCTCCCTAAGATCGGGAATAAGACAAGGATGCCCACTGTTACCACTGTTATTCAATATTGTGCTAGAAGTTCTACCTAGAGCAATTAGACAAGAAAGAAAGACATCCAAATAGGAAAAGAGGAGGTAAAATTCTCACTATTTGCACATCCTACATTTAGAAAATTCTGAAATGTCTACGACAAAGCTACTTCAGCTAATAAACGAGTTCAGCAAAGTGGCAGGATACAAGATCAACACACAAAAATCAATAATGTTTCTGTACACTAGTTTTGAACAATTTGCAGAGGAAATCAGGAAAAAATTCCATTTATAATAGCAACAAAAGACTCAAATATCTAGGGATCAATTTAACCAAAGAAGTACAGGACCTATATTCAGAAAACTACAAAACAATGCTAAAAGCATCAGAGAAGAGATAAACAAGTGGAAAAACATTCTGTGTTCATGGATTGGAAGACAAATATTGTGAAGATGTCAATCCAACCCAAACTGATTTATACATTCAATGCAATACCAATCAAAATTCCAACAGACTACTTTACAGAAATAGAAAAGGCAATTACCAAATTTATTTAGAAGGGAAAGTGCACTCGAATAGCCAAAAGCATTCTGAAAAAGAAGAGTGACGTGGGAAGACATTCACTGCCTGACCTTGAAACATACTACAAAGCTACAGTAGTCAAAACAGGATTGTATTAGCATAAAGATAGACACATTATTCAATGGAATAGAATTGACAGTCCAGAAATAAACCCTCAATTCTATGGCCAACTGGTTTTTTCCCCCGAATTAAAAACAAAAAATTCTTTAAGTATATCACACATAGATAAATATATATAAACTATAAGTGTTTAGTAATAGTTGTGAACTTATGAAACAAACATAGATAACATCATACAGGGCTCTCATACCTGACCCTACCACCAATACCTTCCATTGTTGTGAAACATTTTTAATGATGAAAAAGCATCCTCAAAATATTACTACTAACCAAAGTATCTTGCATTTGGTGTATTTTCCCCCCAACCCACCCTATTATTTTTTTAAATATAATTGACACATGAACATACATAAAAAATAAATGTGTAGCAAAAGTTGTGAACTTACAAAGCAAACATGGATAACATCATACTGGGGTCCCATACATCAACCCACCACCAACACCTTGCATTGTTGTGAGACATTTGTTCTAAATTATGAAATAATATCATCAAAATCTTACTACTAACTATATCTTACATTTGGTGTTTTTTCCCCCAACTCAGTCTATTATTATTTTTTAAAATATATTTTTATTACAGAAGTTGTGAACTTACAAAACAATCACGCACATGTGCAGAATTCCCATATAACATCCCTCTATCAACATACCACACAATGGTGGAACATTTGTTACAGATTATGAGATAACATCATCAGACTATTACCACTAACCATAGTCCATAGTGTACCTTTGGCACACTTTTTCCATACTCCCCCATTATCAACACAGTACATCTTTGGCATAAATGCATGAATACTACAGTATTGCTGTTAACCATAGTCCATAGGTCACTCCAACTGTATTTTTCCCATGCTTCTCCACATTCCCACCACCCTGCAATAGTGATGTACATCTGCTCTAGCTCACAAAGGACACTCTTCCATCTATACCATCCACCACAATTCTCATCCTCCTCTGGGTTTACTGTGTTATTCAGTCTCTAGATTATTCTCTAGCTTTCTTTCAACTGACATTTAGATCCCTATACTAGCCTTTCCAGCCACATTCCCATTTATAAACCAGCTGTTACTCCCTACATGTTACCATCAACTCTATACAATTCCCCAATTTTACAGTCAAGTTAATTAAAACTTCTACATACATTAAGCATCAGTAGTCCATCTCAGTCCTCCTCTTATCTCCTTTAAGAATCTACCACCTACCACCAGGTCTTAAAGATGTTTTCCTACATTTTCTTCTAGAAGCTTTATGGTTCTTGCTTTTATATTTAGGTTTTTGATCCATTTTGATTTAAAATTTTTACAAGGTATGAGATGGGGGTCCTTTCTTTCTTTTGACTATGGATATCCAGTTCTCTCAGCACCATTTGGTTGAATGGACTGTTCTGCCAGAGCTGGGTTGGTTTAACAGGCTTGTCAAAAGCTACTTGACCATAGATGTTTCTGATCTATGAACTTAGTTCAATTGGTCTATGCGTCTGTCTTTATGCCAGTACCATGCTGTTTTTACCACTGTAGCTAGGTATTATGATTTAAAGTCCGGAAGTGAAAGTCCTCCAACTTCGTTTTTCCCTTTTAAGATGTTCTGGCTATTCGGGACCACTTACCCTTCCAAATAAATTTGCTAATTGTGATTTCCACTTATTTTTAAAATGCTGCACAACTGGAAAAAGACCTTGAATAAAAGGGGGAAATGGTAAAGACAAATGAGTTCAAGTGGCTAAGAGACTTCAAAGAGAGTCGGGAGGTCATCCCAGAGGTAACTCTTACACACACCTCAGTAGGAGCTCATAGAACATCTAAGTGCCTATCACCCCACTCAGTGGGGTTCCTGAGAGCTCCGGAGACACCCTGGTCCTATATAAGGGGGGATAGCCCCAGAGACTGATGCCTTATCAGTGGGTTCTATTTTGGAATCTGTGCTCCTGAGAGTGACAGAATTAGACTCAAATAAGTCCTCCCTGCACATGGTTCACCAGTCCCTTCTATTCAAACCTACATGTGATGCTGGAGTTTCTTAGGTATACTTCCAGAGACTGGAGCCTCCCACCTACCTATGTGCCAGGTGTGCATGAAATCTAGGTGGAGCTGCAACTCCTACCCTACAGCTCAATGGACTCATCCAAGTCACCTGGTGAGGAGACAACGATGGGAAATGGCCATCCCAGGGAATGGAGAGGGCCTGCATCTGCAGGCAGGATCATCCCACCCACCATATCCATGGGATATAAGCCCTCTCTCACTTGGAGTTGGAGCGGACATCACCATCCCAGTCGCCTCTGGATTGGGGGAAGAACTATGGACTAGAGCGGACTTGATGGTATTCTCTTGCTCACATATGGTGATTCTAGCAATGCAAGAAATTATAACAATGAGGTGGAGCCAGTGGCCACTTGACATTTTTTGGGTAGGGAGGGGATGAGCATTTGAAATACAGGGGCTTCTTTGGGAGTTGGAGGTTGTCCTGAGTACTGTTGTGGCAATGGATGTAGGCCATTTTAAATCAGCACACACCACTCAGAACTGAGTGGGAGAGAGTGTGGTCTACAGTGTGAACTGTGGTCTATGGTTGGTGGCAAGGCTCCACGATGTGTAAGTTCATTGAGGGTGGTGGGCCACACTGTGGGAGATGTTTGTGTGGGATGTGGTGGGAGGTGTGGGAGGTGGGCAACATGGGAATCCCAGTGGGTTCCGTGTAATATTTTGGGTAATCTAAGCACCTCTTAAAATATATGTATTTATATATATATATATATATATATATATAAATAACATTTTTGCAAGCAAATACACATATATGCATATATATTTATATATCATTTTGCAAATGTTTGTATGTATTGTGAGAATTTTGATTTTTACCCATAATAAAAAAAAAAAAGTGATAGTTAATAAAAAAAATAAAAATAAAAAAAATAAAATGCTGGTGGAATTTTTATTGGGATTGCATTGAATCTGTTTATCAATTTGGGTAGAATTGACATCTTAGTGATATTTAGTCTTCCAATCCATGAGTATGGAATGTTCTTCCGATTATTTTTGTCTTTTTAAATTTCTTTTAACAATGCATTGTAGTTTCTGAATACAAGTGCTTTACATCATTGGTTAAGTTTATTCCTAAATATTTGATTCTTTTAGTCACTATTGTAAATGGATTTTTTTTCCTGACCTCCTCCTCAGATTGCACATTACTAGTGTCTTTTAAAGTCTCTTTCATCTGATATAAGTATAGCTATCTCTGGCTTTTTTTTTTTTTTTTTTTCTTACTGCATGCATGGAATACCTTTTTCCACCCTTTCATTTGCAATCTATTGGTATCCTTGTGTCTAAGGTGAGTCTCTTGCAGACAGCATATAGGTGGCTCATATTTTCTTATCCTTTCTGCCAGTCAGTTTCTTTTTATTGGGGAGTTTAATCCATTAACATTCAATGTTATTACTGTAAAGGAAGTTCTTATTTCACCCATTTTGACCTTTGGGTTTTATCTATCATATTTTATTTTCATCACTCTTTTGAGACTTTTACTGATATAATCTTCATTTCTAGACTCTCTCCCAAGCCTGTCTCTCCTGTCTTTCCTTTTTAGACTGTAGCACACCCTTTAGGACTTCCTGCAAAGCCAGTCTCTCAGTTACAAACTCTCTCTGTTTCTGTTTATCTGTGAATATTCTAAACTCGTCCTCATTTTTGAAAGACAATCTTGCTGAATATAAGATTCTTGGCTGGAAGTTTTTCTCTTGCAGTATCTTAAATATATCATACTACTGTCTTCTTGCCTCCATGGCTTCTGATGAGAAATAGGCACTTAATCTTATTGGGTATCCCTTATGTGTTATGCATTGCTTTTCTCTTGCTGCTCTTAGTATTCTCTCTTTGTTTTTGGCATTTGACATTCTGATTACTATGTGTCTAAGAGTTGGTCTATTCGGATTTATTTGGATGGGAGTACATTGTGCTTCTTGGACATGGATATTCAGTCTGTGCCAGATGAATTACCTGCAGTTACCCAGATAGGCTGGTGCAGTTCCCACCAGTTTCCTCCTTGCCAGAGGTGGGGCTGAAGCCTAGGCTAGGGCTGCAGTCTGACCTGGGTGAAAGAAGCTGGTCCCTACCATCACTGTGATTTTCAGTCAGCCCCACTTCCCCTCATGCTGGGGGCAGAGTCAAAATGGTGGCTACCAGCCTCTTTCCAACTTGGACAGGTTCAAACTTTAGCTGTTCTTAGGATTATACTTTAGCCCACTGAATTTACTAATCAGTAGCTGAAGTCAGTGGCCAACCGTCTCTTCCTCCTCCATTTTTGGGAAGTGGACCTTCCAATTCCAGTCATGGAATAGTTCCTGAGGCAGCTTATGCTGCCAGTGGAGGATGGGCAACAGCCTCCGTGGCATGGGGTGCTCTACTCACGAAGCTTCTCTGCAGATAGGAAGTCTCCTCCTTCCTTTCTTTCCAGGATGTTGCAGGATACTCTTCTGGTGTCCTAGGGCCCCCAAACTGGTGCTTTAGATAGCTCTGGGTGATTACTAACTACCCTGTAACACAAGCTGACTCTAGGAGCTCCTGGGCAACTGGTTTCTGAAAAACCTACCATGTCCACGTTACTGGGGCTAATGGTGCTGGATGAACTGGATATCCACAACCAAAGAATGAAAGAGGACCTGTATCTCACTCCCTATAAAATAATGAACTCAAAATGGATCAAAGACCTAAATATAAAAGTGAGGAACATAAAACTACTGGAAGAAGATTTTGTGGTAGGTGGTGGTTTCTTGGATCTTACACCCAAAGCAGGAGCAAGAAAAGAAAAAATAGATAAATAGTACCTCTTCACAATTAAACACTTCTGAATCTCAAAGGACATTGTCAAAGGGTCAAAAGGCAGCTAACTAAATGGGAGAAAATATTTGGAAATCACATATCCAATAAGGCCTTAATATCCATGATATATAAAGAGATACTACAACTCAACAATAAAAAGACAAAGTACCTGATTTAAAAATGGGCAAAAGACTTGAATAGACACTGTCCAAAGAAGAAATACAAATGATGCAAAAACACTTGAAAAAATGTTCAACATTACTAGCAATTGAGGAAATGCAAATCAAAGCTACAACGAACTATCATTTCACTCCTATAAAAATGGCCACTATTAAAAAGACAGAAAACTACAAGTGTTGGAGAGGATGTGGAGAGATAGGAATGCTTATTCACTGTTGGTAGGAATGTAGAATCGTACAGCCAGTGTGGAGAATTGTTTCGCAGTTTCTAAAGAAGTTGAATATATATTTGCCACGTGACCTGGCAATACCACTACTAGGTATATACCCAGAAGAACTGAGAGCACTGACAGGAACAGACATCTGCATATCAATGTTCATAGAGGCATTATTCACTATTGCCAAAAGATGGAAACAACCCAGGTGTCCATCAACCGATGAATGGACAAACTGTGGTGTATACACACAATTGACTATTACGCAGCTGTAAGAAGAATGGCTGAAGCTGGAGGACAATGTTGAGTAAAGCAAGCCAGACACAAAAGGACAAATACTGTATGATTGCACTATTATGAACTAAATATATTGTGTAAACTAATGGAGTTAACTAGAATATGGGTCACCAGAAAATAGAATGAGGTTAGAGAATGGAAAGCTGATGGTTAATCTGTGCAGAATTGGTAAAAATGATGTTGGTTAATCTTTGGAAATGAATAGAAAAGGTGAAAGCAAACATAGTGTTTGTAATTAGCAATGGTATTATATGGATATGACAGAGGGTGAAAGGGAAAATCTAAGGTCATACATATTACTAGAAGGAAAGCTAAAAAATTTAACATGGTTTTATCATTGATGTGGCGGCAGAGGCCATTAGAGGTTCTGAGGGGAGGGAGAGGGAAAAACAGGTGTAATATGGGGACATTTTCAGGATTTGGGAATTGTCCTGAATGACATTGCAATAACAGATAAAACCATTATATATCTTGTCATAACTTACAAAATTGTGTGGGAGAGAGTGTAAATTACAATGTAAACTATAATCCATGCTTAGTGGCAATGCTCCAAAATGTGTTCACCAGTTGGAACAAATGAACTACACTAATGAAAGATGTTGTTAATGTGGGAAAATGTGGGAGGGATTAGGAGCAGGGCATATGGGAATCCCCTATATTTTTTATCAAACATTTATGTAATCTATGTATCTTTTAAAAATTTAAAAACCTGTATTAAAAAATTTAGTATGGGATGTATAACATAGTAAATCCTCATGTGAAATATGAATATGGGTATTATTGCAATATATAAGACTGTTTCTTTGAAACTGAACAAATGTATGTTAATGTTACAAGATGTTAATATCAGGCAAAAAAATCCCACATTATGCTAAGTGTGATGGTTAGGCTATTGTGTCAACTTGGCCAGGTAACGGTGCCCCTCCCCCTTGTTTGGTCAAGCAACCACTGGGATAATTGTAATACAATTGTAATTGTAATTGAATTGTAATACAATTTCATGGACTTTAATCATCAGTGAGTTGATTGCATAGATGGCTGGTTACATCTACAATCAACTAAGACTGCCCTCATCAATGAGTGAGGACTCATCCAAACAGTTGAAGGCCTTAAAGAGGAAGTGATTTCAGCATTCAGAGAGAGAATTCTGATTCTATTTCAGACAACCAGCATCTCCTGGGAACTCATCAAGGACCTTCATCTGAACCCCTGATTTGCAGCCTGCCCTGCAGAATTTGGAATTGTGCATCCCCACAGTCACATTAGACAACTTTACAAGATTTCATACTATTCACAGATATACCTTCTCAGTTTTCTTTCCCTAGAGAACCCTGACTATTATACCTTGGTACCAGGAGTGGTTCTTGAGAAACAGAATCACAAAAATGGTGAAGATGGGGAAGTATTGGATTCCTGTAGGTTCTTGGCTATGTTACATAAAAGAAATTAAGAAAATACCAATTTAGTTAGGCCAGTAAAAACAATTTATTGGGAAATGGGAGAAAAGAACAGAGCTTGCTGAGAAATGGGAGAGAAAGATGGAAATACACACCGAGATTTGATGCAGGCTCCTCCAGGCAGAGAGTGCGAGCTCTGCCTTGTGTGATTACCTTTTAAACTATTAATTATTCTTCCCCCTTGCTAATGCTAAGGGGAGGGGCCCTATCTCTTACTGGCTATCCCACCAATGGTGGGGGCCAATGGTGAGTACTGTTTGGAATATCCAGGGCCAATGGGAGGTCCCAGAAAGAGAAACTGGGACCTCAAGTTTAAACTCAAGGTTTCAGTGGGGTCTTGCAGCCATGTTGTCTGTCAACCATACTGTCTGTCAGCCACATTGTGACTCATCTTCTACTGGTTTCCCTGGCTAACCTGCCTCAATGGGATTTCTGAATCGGTTCTGGGATTTTTGCAATTGGCTCTCTACTCTCATTAGATCCAAGGGCACTAATGACTCCCTTTCCAATAATCAAGATGCCACTGACAGTCCATGGTGTGAGTTGGCAATAGAGATATGCAAAATATCATCATTGGTCCTTCACCGCACACCCGGGATCTGCCAGCCCGCAGGAGAGGACAGCTGATTGGGGACAGGATCCTGACTGAACGGTCTTTTGTGGGAGCCCATGGAGCAAGAACCTTAGGGACTTTGATCTGGAGGGAGCTGAACAGCGAGGCGGATTGCTCAAGATAAAATCGTAAGAGTTTCCTAAGCTGGAAATCGTGGATGTGGATACCTAAGCCCCACCCTCAGGGCAAAGGGCTAGGGTGAGCCCTGACTCCCGCCAGCAACCCGGTAAGAGGGTGCACTCTCCGAGAGTGGGAGGGTTCTGGCAGAGGGTAGAGAGGGGTTTCCTTTCTGTGGGTTTGACGGCCTGGACACCCTTGCAGCTTTGGGGATCACAACAGCCGGCTTGAAGTGGTGCCGGGCTGAGGGGAGAGGCAAAACTGCTGAGGAAGCCTGATTTATCTAGCAGCCCTGGGATACTGAGGCTTGGCTCGGGAGAGGGCAGAGTCACCCAATTTTATATTCTGCACTGAGAAGTATCAGAGTTTCAGCTCCTCCTGGGGGGGGGGGTGTCAGGCAGTGGGAAGTGTTTGGTAAGTTTCCACAAGCCTATTTAGGGTCCCCTCGGTGGAGGGGGTGGTCTAGAAGAGGCCTTCTTTTGGGTCCCTTATTCCTAAAAAAAAAAAAAGTTTACTTAAAAAAAAATTAACTTAGTTTATTTGCAAAAATCTGCCTCAAAACCTGCAGAGAGAAGTCTGCAGGGTAATTGATTGATGAACACAGGCAGGCTGAGAGGCTCCACAAGGGCCCAAGAAGGAACGCTGTTCTTCCTTAGCATTGTTTGACTACTTGCTTGTGTATTTGTTTGGTTTTTCTTTGTTTGTTTGTTTGTTTACTTTCCTTTCCTCTTTCCTACCCACCCCCCACTTTTTAAAAAAAAATTAGGTGCTGCTAGCTTCTTTCTTCTTTGCTGTGCTTCTTCTTCCTTGATTTCCCATTCTCTGTGTATGTTGATTTTGTCTACCAATGCTATCTCTTTTCCTTCCTTCATCTTTCTACCTTCTGCTTTCTGTTGTGGTTCTTACATTCCACCCTTTTCCATTAGTCCTCAACTTTACTGGTTTCAATTTCTATCTTGTCTATTGTTTTGTTTTGTTTTGTATTAATTTTTCCTTTCAGCCCTTTCTTTACTTTTTCTCTCTCTCCTCATCTTTCTGGCCTTTTAAATCATTCTATATATTTTTCTCTATTTGGTTTCTCATTCCATTATAGGTACTCCACTTTTTTTCCCCTATTACTCTCCACTGCCTACATGAGTTAAATATTCATTTTACTAAGTCTTTTATGGCCCCTCTTCTAACTTATATCAATATTATTATTATCCTTTTTCCTTTCTTACCTCTTTTGATTCCTCTGGCCCTAATCTTTTTCCTTCAAGGGAACATAGAAAAAAACAAGGAAATAGAACAAGAAGACCAAAGTGTCAAAGAGAAAACACACACAGAACCACCAGCTAAATAAAACTCTAGAGCAGAGAGAGAAGCTATTCAACTGAATAAACCCAACCAGATAAAATGATGACTAGAGGGCAACAAAAAATTACAAACCATACTGAGAAACAGGAAGACATGGACCAGTCCAATGAAAAAACTAAAAACCAGGAAGAGATGCTGAATATCGAACAACTAATCAAAGCTGTCCAAACAAATATCATGGACCAACTTAATTAAGTGAAGGAGATAATTAAGGATATTAAGAAGACACTGGCCCACCCGCGAGGGGCGTGACCGGTGCCGTTACTTGCGGCCCCGCCAGGCTGCGGCGTGTGAAAGAGCCCCTAGGAGCCGACCACGCCGCCACCCGAGCCGCTCCGCAGGGGCTGAGGGCTGGCGGGCGGGCGAGAGGGAGGAGACCAGAGGGAGGAGGCGGGCAGGGAGGGCGCCGCGACCCCTCGCCATCCGGGCTCCAGCCGCGCCGCCATGAAGCGCCCTTGTGAGGAGTCGACCTCCGAGAGCAACATGGACGAGACCATCGACGTGGGGAGCGAGAACAATTACTCGGGGCAAAGTACTAGCTCTGTGATTAGATCAAATTCTCCAACAACAACATCTCAGATTATGGCAAGAAAGAAAAGGAGAGGGATTATAGAGAAAAGGTGTCGGGATTGTATAAATAACAGTTTATCAGAGTTGAGACGACTCGTGCCAACTGCTTTTGCAAAACAAGGATCTGCAAAATTATAAAAAGCCGAAATACTGCAAATGACAGTGGATCATTTGAAGATGCTTCAGGCAACAGGGGGGCAAAGGCTACTTTGACGCACATGCCCTTGCTATGGACTTCATGAGCACTGGATTCCGAGTGTGTTTAACTGAAGTGGCGAGGTACCTGAGCTCCGTGGAAGGCCTGGACTCCTCGGATCCATTGCGCGTGCGCCTAGTCTCTCATCTCAGCACGTGCGCCTCGGCGGTATCGACGTCCTCCATGGCCCACCACCATCACCGCCGGCACGCACATCACTGGGCCGCAGATTTCCGCCATCTTCCCCCGGCCCTGCTCCAACCAAACGGAGTCCACGCTTCGGAGTCAAGCCCTTGTCGCCTCTCCACGACCTCAGAAGTACCTCCTGCCCACGGCTCCACCCTCCTGACGGCCACCTTTGCCCATGCTGATTCTGCCCTCCGAATGCCGGCGACAGGCAGCATCGCTCCTTGCGTGCCACCTCTCTCCTGTCCCTCTCGGCCACCGTCCATGCTGCTGCGGCAGTGGCCACCGCAGCTGCGCACAGCTCCCATCTGTCCTTCACGGGTGCGTTCCCTATGCTTCCCCTAAACGCAGCTGCTGCCGTGGCAACCGCCACAGCCATCAGCCCACCCTTATCGGTGTCAGCCACGTCCAGTCCTCAGCAGGCAGTGAAACAAACAGTAAACCTTACCGACCCTGGAGGACAGAAGTTGGGGCTTTTTAAGTTTTCAAGGAAGCTTTTCACAGAACTTCTTGCAATAGTAACTGAATGTCCTTCATTTCAAAGACAGCCTAAAACCTTTGCATGTGAAGGTAGTCATACAGATGCCAACAAAAGAATAATAAAGCTATATGAGATGCCTCACAAGAGGAAATCTTTTTTTTCCTCTCTATTTTTACTTAGGCAGCTTGCAAACTGACATCAGCAACTTTTGAAAACTTCACACTTGTTTCCATTTAGAAGTTTTCTGGGAAATATATGGACCTTGTCATCAAGCAGTACATCCGTATGTCTGAATTGGGGAAGAACCAACAGGTTTTTATTGGCCAAAAGGATTGATGAAAATAATTTTCAGGTTGAAAGACCTAGTTTTATCTTAGTTTTCTTTCTTTGTACAGACTTGCCAAGTGGTGATAATGCATTGGTAGAAGCAGGTATCCCATCAGCGCCCAGGTTAACAAGCATTTCTGCCCTACCTGCAAGACTTTTTTTTTTTTGATGGCTCAAATCTGGTGCTTCTTTATATAATCCATACTTTATATAGTTCACCTAGAAGCAGTTGCCTACTGTGTGCCCACTGGAAGCTATTTGATACATGCCAACTTGAAAACTCTCCAGTTTGCAAGAGCTTGGATTAATTTTTGTTTGGACAACTTTTATATGCTTATCCTCTTCACTTTCTCCTGATAACATATAATATATATTCTTGTCACCTTTTGGGAGAAGTTGCATTTCTGAAGGTGATGAGACAGGGAACGAGCATTGGGAAGAGAAAACCTCAATTCTTAAAATGTTCTTTATGAAGTTAGAGATTGCATAAGATCCCAAATCAAGATGAATGTATTCAGAGGGATGTATATAAATTATTTTTGTCCATGCCTAGACTAGTGCTACATAATGGTCTTTTGGTTTTGTTTTTTCCTTTTGTTTTGTGACATAAAATAATCTCTTAATACATTGAAATCAAGCACGTGAGATTTTATGGTTGAAAGAAAAGCCACAGCATGTATTATTATGCACTTCATTTCTCTGTTGTGTGGAGAAAGCAATAAACATGAGAATGTTAAACATTATGCAAAATTATACTTTTAAATAATTGTTTTAAAATTACTGTACCTCGGGAAGCGGCTGTGGCTCAATCAGTAGGGCTCCCGTTTACCATATGGGAGGCCCTGGGTTCGGTTCCCGGGGCCTCCTGGTGAAGGCAAGCCCACCCGCACGGCATGGTTAGCTGACCCAGCGAGCACAAGCAGCAAGGGGGGGGGATAAATGAATAAATAAATAAAATATTTTTTAAAAAAATTACTGTACCTAGTCTTGTTCTCATTACTTTGTAACCTTTTTCTATGCAAAAAAAAAAAAAAAAAAAAAGAAGACCCTGGGAGAACATACTGAAGAAATTGTAAACATACATAAAAAGATAATGGATATGATGGTGATGAATGGCACAATCCAAGAAATCAAAAAGATGCTGGATTCACATAACAGCAGATTTGAACAGGCAGAAGAAACAATTAGTGAAGTGGAAGACAGTACATCTGAAATCAAACACAGTGTAGAACAGATAGATAAAAAGATAGAAAAAAAATCCAGCAGGGACTTAGGGATTTAACCGACTACACGAAACGCACAAACATACACATTATAGGCATCCCAGAAAGAGAAGAGAAGGGAAAGGGAACAGAAGGAATGTTGAAGGAAATAATGGCTGAAAACTTCCCAACTCTATTGAGGGAGGTGGATGTACATGTCCAGGAAGCACAGTGCACTCTGAACAGTATAAATCCCAACAGGCCTACTCCAAGACATATAATTATCAAAATGAACAATGCTCAAAGACAAAGAGAAAATACTCAAGGCAACAAGAGAAAAGAGAACCATCACATACAAGGGAATCATAATAAGAGAAGTGCTGATTTCTCATCTGAAATCATGGAGGAAAGAAGACAGTGGTATGACATAGTCAAGGTACTAAAAGAAAAAAACTTTCAGCCATAAATTCTCTATTCAGCAAAGCTGGCATTCAAAAATGATGGAGAGTTCAAAATATTCACAGATAAACAGAAATTAAGAGAGTATGCCAATAAGAAACCTGCACTTCAAGAAATACTAAAGGAAGTTCTACAGGTTGAAAGGAAAAAACAGGAGAGAGAGTTGGAGGAGAGTATAAGAACAACTAAACAGATAAAAAGAGAAATAAAAACAACATATGACATATAAACCCAAAGAATATAAGGCTGATGTAAGAAATTCGTTGAGAGTAATAACACTGAATGTTAATGGATTAAACTCACTAGTCAAGAGGCACAGATTGGCAGAATGGATATGGGAATATGATCCATCTATATGCTGTCTACAAGAAACCCACCTTAAACCCAGGGATTCAAGGAGGCTGAAAGTGAATGGCTGGAAAACCATTTTACAAGCAAACAAAAGCCAAAAAAGGGCAGGAGTAGCTATCATAATATCAGAAAAAAATAGACTTTAAATGCAAAACTATTCTAAGAGACAAAGATGGACACTATATATTAGTAAAAGGGGCAATCTTTCAAGAAGAAAGAACAATCATAAACATTTATGCACCTAATAGGGGTGCCTCAAAATACATGAGGCAAACACTGGAAAAACTTAAGTGGAGACATAAATGCCTCTACAATTATAGTGGGAGACTTTAATACACCATTATCACCATTAAACAGAACATCTAGACAGAAAATCAATAAAGAAACAAAGACTGAATAATACATTAGAGGACCTGGACCTAATAGACATATACAGAATGCTACACCCAAATACAGTGGGATATACATTCTTCTCGAGTGCACATGGATCATACTCCAAGATAGACCACATGCTAGGCCACAGAACAACTCTCAATGAATTCAGAAAGATTGAGATTATACAAAGTAATTTCTCTGACCACAATGGAATGAAATTGGAAATCACTAAGGGCTAGAGAAACAGATTAAGCACAAAGATATGGAAGTTAAACAACACAATCTTAGACAAACAGTGGGCCAATGAGGAAATCTCAAAAGAAATCAGTAAGTACCTTGAAACAACATATCAAAACCTATGGGGTGCAGCCACAGCTGTACTGATAGGGAAATTCATAGCCACAAATGCATATATTAAAAAAGAAGAAAGAGCTAAAATTGAACACCTAATTGCACACCTGGAGGAATTGGAAAAACAACAACACAGTAACCCCAAAGAAAGTAGAAAGAAGGAAATAACAAAGATTAGAGCAGAACTAAATGAAATACTAAATAAGAAAGCACTAGAAAAAATAAACAAAACTAAAAGCTGGTTCTTTGAGAAGATCAATAAAATTGACAAACCCTTAGCCAGACCAACAAAGAAGGAACATTGCCTAACTCATTCTATGATGCAAACATTACCCAAATACCAAAGACAAACAAAGATACCACAAGAAAGAAAATTACAGACCACTTTCTCTAATGAACCAAGATGCTAAAATCCTCAACAAAATACATGCTAATCACATTCAACAATACATCAAATGAATTATATACCATGATCAAATGGGTTTCATCCAGGGTATGCAAGGATAGTTCACCATAAGAAAATCAATCAATGTAATATAACACATAAACAGATTGAAAGAAAAAAATCACATGATCATCTCTATAGATGCAGAAAAAGGATTCAACAAAATACAGCACTCTTTCCTGATAAAAGCACTGCAAAAGATAAGAATAGAAGGAAACTTTCTGAACATGATAAAGGGTATATATGAAAAGCCCAAAGCTAACATCATCTTCAATGGTGAAATTCAAAAGCCTTCCCTCTGAGATTGGGAACAAGACAAGGATGCCCACTATCACCACTCCTATTTAAGTGTCATAGAAGTACTTGCTTGTGCACTGAGGCAAGAAAAATATATAAAAGGCATCCAAATTGGAAAAGAAGAAGTAAAACTTTCATTATTTGCAGATGACATGATCCTATATGAAGAAAGCCCTGACAAATCTACAACAAAGCTTCTAGAACTTATAAAGGAGTTCAGTAACATCACAGACTATAAGATCAATGCTCAAAATTCAGTAGCATTTCTGTACACCAATAATGAGCAATCTGAAGAGGAAATCAAGAAAAAAAAATACCATTTACAATAGTAACTAAAAGAATCAAATACCTAGGAATAAATTTAAAGATGTAAAGGACTTATATACAGAAAACCACATAATGCTGTTAAATGAAATCATAGACTTAAATAAATGGAAGAATATTCCTGTTCATGGATAGGAAGATTAAAAATCATCAAGATGTCTATCCTACCCAAACTAATCTACAGATTTAATGCAATCCCAATAAAAATTAACACTGTATTTTTTAAGGAATTAGAAAAACTAAGTACAAAATTTATTTGGAAGGGTAAGAGGCCCCGAACTGCCAAAGACATATTGAAAAAGAAAAATGAAGTTGGAGGTATCACACTACCTGACTTTAAAACATACTACAAAGCTACACTGGTCAAAACTGGATGCTATTGGCACAAGGATAGACATACTGACCAATGGAACTGAATTGAGAGTTCCGATATAAATCCTCACATTTACAGTCATCTGATATTTGACAAGGCCACCAAGCCCACTCAGTTGGGAGAGAATAGCCTCTTTAACAAGTGGTGCTTGGAGAACTGGATATCTATATCCAAAAGAATGAGAGAGGAACACCATCTCACAACTTATACAAAAATCAACTCAAGATGGATCAAAGATCTAAATATAAGAGCCAAGACCATAAAGACCTTGGAAGATAATGTAGGGAAGCAGCTACAGGATCTTGTAATAGGAAACGGTTTCATGAACTTCACACCCAAAGCACGAGCAGCAAAAGAAAAAATAGATAAATGGGATCACCTCAAAATTAAAAACTTTTTCACCTCAAAGGACGTTATCCAGAGAATAAAAAGGCAGCCTACCCAATGGGAGAAAATATTTAGCAACCATATATCTGATAGGAGCCTAATATCCTGCATATATAAAGAAATTCTACACCTCGAAAATAAAAACACAAACAACTCAGTTAAAAAGTGGGCGAGTGACCTGAAAAGACACTTCTCCAAGGAAGAAATACAAATGGCTAAAAAGCACGTGAAAAAATGCTCAACATGGATAGCTATTAGGGAAATGCAAATCAAAACTACAATGAGATACCATCTTACACCAATTAGAATGGCAGCTATTAAAAAAACAGCAGACTGTGTTGGAGAGGATGTGGAGGAATGGGAACTCTCATCCACTGCTGGTGGGATTGTGGAATGGTTCAGCCACTGTGGAGGACAGTTTGGCGGTTCCTCAAAAAACTAACCATAGATCTTCTGTGTGATCCAGCAATTCCACTGTTGGGTATATACCCAGAAGAACTGAAAGCAAAGACATGAAAAGATATATGCACACCAATGTTCATAGCGGCATTGGTCACTATTGCCAAAAGTTGGAATCAACCCAGGTGCCCATCAACAGATGAATGGATAAACAAAATGTGGTACATATATACAATGGAATATTACTCAGCTGTAATAAGGAGTAAAGTGCTAACACACAGGATAACATGGATGAATCTTGAAGACCTTATGTTGAGTGAAGCAAGCCAGGCATTGAAGGATGAACAGTACATGGCCTCACTGATATGAATTAAGGAAATTGAGCAGTCTCTAAAAACTATTGTCTGAAAGATAGGTTTACAAGAAAGAGAAAGAGAAGAGAAAGTTGTAATCCATCACCCATATGGACATAATCTATGGCAAAGTGATAGAGTGCTGTTGCGTATTGAAAAGATAGGACAGGGGGGTAGTGATATTATTAGGTTTGGTGGTGCTGGGTTGATAGGTGGGAAGATTGGGGAGGGTGGGTTAGAATATGCAGGATACTGGGGGGAGAGATGGGAGAGGGACCAGGTGAACACTTGCGATTTGTGGGAATGAGATTGAAAGTACAGAGGTGGGAATGCTCTTATGGCAATATGACAAGGAAGTGCCACTGGTTTAGGGTTTTAGTTGGGGGGTGGGGCATTTGGGACAGGGCACATCTGGAGCAGGCTTCTAGGGAGTGTGTGAATGTTCATTCTGTCATAATGTGTTGTATCAGTGGGTGGAGACCCACACAAAGAACAGGAAGGAGATGGACTCCCATCTTTGGGAGGACTGATTCACTCAGAAAAAGACAGGTAGGCATCTCTTAAGAGCAAGGATGGTTCCTAATAGGGGAGGACAAACCAGTGTATCAAGACCTCTTGTTGCATGTAACTATGAATCTTGTCATCCAATGAGACAAGCCAGGGGGTCATCGTGGGCCCTGGGAGGATGGGGAGGGAGGAACAGAATAGATCAAATGGGGTATTTAGTGGTCAGTGGAAATGTTTTTCATTACCTTACAGTGATGGACACAGGACATGGTAAATATCATCAAAATTTATAAAAGTGTAGTCTAAAACGTAAACCATATTGTAAACCATTGACAATGTTTAGTAGCTATGTTTCACTATCTGTGTATCAGTTATAACAATGCTACCATCCATATACAAAAAGGTTTTAATATGGAGTGAGGAAAGGGGAAGGAGGTTGGGTATATGAGAGTCTCTTGTATTCTGTGTGTGACTTTGCTGTGACCTAAAACTTCTCTGAAAATTAAATGAAAATTTGGGACACACTGGGGATTGAGGGGGAAGGTGCCACGGTACAGACTGGACACCAGGTATTGCAGTGATAAAAGGCAAAATGTCAAAAAAAATTTTTAAATTTTTTCCCCATTTTTGAATATCCCAATACTTTAATTTTATTTTTAGGTTTTTTTTTAAGTTTTCATGTATTTTATCTCTTTACATTTAAACTTATCATTATGATTTCATTTTCCTATTAAAGGTATTTGGCTATTGTACTGGCTTCATCTTTAAAGAAGCTTTGGATCACAGAAGGGTTACAACTGGGGTGGGAGAGGATCGTTTGTGGGGGGTGTCAGAGATGGGAGGTACATGGGAGGAAGTTCACCTGAACATACATACAAGGTATATAAAATTGTTCAAATGCATGGGGCATGGTCACAGTGGGTGGAGAATCACTCAATAAATGAGAGAATACTGAATTCCCATCCTGGAGTGCTCTGCCACATTCTCCAAGGGAGTACCAACAGTCCCCCAAGTGCAGGGACAGTGTCTGGCAAAGGACGATGATCCACTGGTGGGGTCTTGTTATTGATCACTAACCTTACGAGTCTTTGCTCTTGAAATTGAAACTTAGCCTATTGTTATGGGGTGCCTAGGGGTTGCCACCTGAGGGCCTCATTGTTGCTCAAATGTGGCCTCTGTCTAAGCCAAACTCAGCATATGAATGCATTACCTTCCTACCAGCATGGGACATGACTCCCAGGGATGAGCCTCCCTGGCACTGAGGGATTACTACCAAGTGCCAACTGGCAATACGACTGGAAAAAGACCTCGAACAAAAGGGGGAAAAGGTAAAGACAAATGAGTTCCTGTGGCTAAGAGACTTCAAAGTGAGTCGGGAAGTCATCCCAGAGGTAATGCTTATGCACATCTCAGTAGGAACTCATAGGCTTCCAATGTGGATATCACCCCAAATAGAGGGGCTCCTGAGGGCTCTGGAGACACCCAGGTCCTATATCGGGGGGGAGGGATAGCTCTGGAGTTTGGTGCTTTATTAGTGGGCCCTACTTTGGAATCTGTGCTCCTGAGAGTGACAGAGTTGGACTCAAATATATCTTCCCTGCACATCGTCCATCAGTCCCTTCTATTCAAACCTATATGTGGTGCTGGAGTTTGTAGGTATACTTCTAGAGACTGGAGTCTTCGGGGTGTCCATGTGCCAGCTGGACCCAGAATCTTGGTGGAGCTGCAACTCCTACTCTACAGCTCAATGGTCCCACCCAGGACACCTGATGGGGAGATGATGATGGACAACGGCCATCCCAGGGAATGGAGAGAGTCTGCAGCTGCAGGCAGGATAATCCCATCCATCTTAGCCATGGGATATAAGCCCCCTCTCACTTGGAGGTGGAGTGGGCATCAGCATCCCAGACTCCTGAGAATTGAGGGAAGATCTATGGAGTAGAGTGGATGTACTGGTATTCTGTTGTAGACATATTGTGATTCAAGCAATGGAAGAAATTACAACATTGATGTGGAACCAGTGGCCACTGGACACTTTCAGGGTAGGGAGAGGGAAAAGCAGTTGTAATACAGGGGCTTTTTGGGGACTTGGGAATTGTCCTGAGTGACACTGCAATGACAGATATAGGCCATTTTATATCATCATATAACATGCAGAATTGTGTGGGAGAGAGTGTGGTCTACAATGTGAACTATGGTCCATGCTTAATGGCAAAGCCCCAGGATGTGTATATCCATTGCAGGTGATGTGCTACACTAATGAAGGAAGTTTATGTGGGAGGTTGTGGGAGGTGTGGGAGGTTGTGGGAGGTGTGGGAGGTTGTGGGAGGTGTGGGAGGTGGGGCACATGGGAATCCCTATAATTTTTGTGTAACATTTATGTAATCTAAGCATCTTTTAAATATATACATATATTATTAAAAATATATATAAAATAAAAACAAACAAAAAATTTTAATATATATATATATATATATATATATATATATATCATCACTGGATACAAATACTTCCATGCTTTTAAGAGGCAAGGATCTGGGTGACAGTGTTTTTGACACCTTAGCAGAGTTTTCTGGAGTTAAAATGTAAAATGATTTTGGATGGCTGTTCCCAAATATGCTGGATATAGTTACAAAAGAATGGTATGATTTTAGGTAATCTAAACCATCTTTAAAAAACTGCCAAAAATTTATACTGTTGATCTTCCAGCTTTCCCCAAGGAGACCTATGGCCTTTTACCAAAATAACTGTGCATTGAGGAAAAGGACATGAGCAGATATATCAGGGATTATTAGACACTGGCTCAGAAGTGACATTAGAGACTTTCGGGAAGATGGTGGACTAGTAAGACACGGGAATCTCTTCTCCAAAAAAATAGCTAGAGGACAGGTTGAAACAGCCCCAAAAAAGGTCTTCTAGGGTTTAGGACAGCAGGTGAAGGCTGGATACCACCTAGAGGAGAGAAGGACAAAAGAGGGAAATTGTGAATACAGAACCATGAACCAGCGGTGGCTACTGCTGCCAGCATTCTCCCCCACACTAAAGATTCTTTAGAATTCTCGGGCCTCTGGGCCTGTGACTACAGACAAAGGGGGCTCCAGGGATTCTACCACCCCAGGAAAGGGGAGAGAGAGGGACACAGCCTACGGCTGACTCAGCTTTTGACTCACAAATTTGGTCTGCTGTATCCCAAGAGCCTTTCCAGGCTGGGTGGGACTTCACCATTGTTTGCCTTGGAGCCTGCAAGGGGCTAAAGATATAGAACCCTCCCAATCTCCTTCTCTACTAACAGGGATTGATTGTTGAGGAATAAGAGGGGAGTGGAAATATTTCCTAGCCAGGAAGAGGGAGGACACTGCCAGAGAAGGCTGGAGAACAGTCTCAGAGGAAATTTGAATTACAAGGCTCCTAGCCTCCAGACAAGAAGCTCTATCACATTGATCTGGTCTGTGTTACAACAAATACACTCCGACCAGGCATTGAACTGAGAGCTGCCAAAGAGTGCCATCTCCTGGCAGACCAAGCAAGTGCACAAAAGAAATTTAAAAATAAGTAGGAGAGGTTTTTCCTGGCCTATACCCTCCCTGCCCAAGGCCATAAGAAGCAACTCTACAACCAATTACTGGGTTCAGTGCACAGTCTTGAGCAACCAGCAGGACAATCCTAACAATCCAGGTCGAGCCAAAAAATCAAAGAGCTGTGGTATCTAACAGCCTCTTGCCACTAAATCCCCATAAGAGAGAAAGAGATTGAGCATCTGAGTAAAGTACATCCTAACCACATGCCTAAACACCAGTAAAAAATTATTAGCCGTACTAAGAAAATAGAAGACATGGCCCAAGAAAAGGAATACATCAAAGTCCCAGAAGAGATGCAGAATTTGAGAGAACTAATCAGTGAGATGAGCACAAATTTCCAAAATGAAATTAATGAGTTGAAAGACAATATAGTTAAAGAGATAAATGACATCAAGAAGACATTGAGCGAACGCAAAGAAGAATGTGAAATCCTGAACCGAAAAGTAAGAGAGTTCATGGGAATTAAGGACACAATAGGGGGGCGGATGTGGCTCAAATGGTTGGGCGTCCGTCTGCCATATGGAGGGACCTGGGTTCGATCCCCAGGACCTCCCGGTAAAATAAAAAATATATATATATATAGAAGGCGCATGGGCTGCCAGGCTCTGTGTGCCGCTGAGCCGTCAGGCCCCGGGAGCCATGCAGCAGGATGATGACGTAACAGGGGAGAGACAAGACGAGATGCTCCGAAAGCTCCAGAAGCCAGGAGCTGAGGTGGCGCAGGCAGCAGAATACCTCCCTCCTACATCGGAGGTCTCCAGGATCGAATCCTGGTGAAGACTGGAGGAGGAGGATGAGAAGAGGTGGCAGGAAACAAACACGGAGAACTGGAGAATTGCGCAGAAAATGGACACAAAACAGCAAATGGGGAAGGGGGGGTTAAAATGGATAAAGTAAATAAATAAATCTTTTAAAAAAAAAAAAAAAGGACACAATAGGTGAGATCAAAAACACATTTGGGGAAAACGGATGTGGCTCAAGAGGTTTGGCGTCTGTCTACCATATGGAGAGAACGGGGTTCGATCCCCGGTACCTCCCGGTGGAAAAAACAAACAAACAAACAAACAAAAAAAACACATTTGGGGCATACAACAGCAGACTCGAAATGACAGAAGAATGAATAAGTAACACCAAAGACAGAAGAGCTAAAATTGAAGAGAGAAAAGAACAGAGAGGGAAAAGAATGGAAGAAATTGAGCAGGGGCTCAGAGAGTTGAATGACAACACAAAATGCAATAACATACATGTCATGGGAGTTCCAGAAGGAGAAAAGAAAGGAAAAGGGGCAGAAAGAGTATTTGAGGAAATAATAGCTGAAAATTTCCCAATTCTCACAAAAGAAATGAACTTACATGTCCAAGAAGCACACCGTACCCCAATCAGAATGAATCCAAATAGACCTACGCCAAAACATATACTACTCAGAATGTCAAATGTCAAAGATAAAAAGAAAATTCTCAGAGCAGCAAGAGAGAAGCAAACAATCATATACAAGGGACGTCCAGTAAGACTTAGCGCAGATTTCTCTTCAGAAACCATGGAGGTGAGAAGACAGTGGTATGATACAATTGGGAAACTGAAGGAAAAAATGCCAGCCGAGAATTCTTTATCCAGCAAAACTGTCCTTCAAATATGAAGGTGACTATAAAATATTCACAAACAAACAGAAACTAAAAGAGTTTACAAAAAAGAATCCACCTTTGCAGGAAATATTAAAGGAAGCCTTAGGACCTAAAAGAAAGACAGGAGAGAAAGGCTTGGAGGAGAGTATAGAAGAAAGAATAGCAGAAAGGATAACCAAAAGAGTAAAAGGACAGACAAAAACAAGATGACATATGAAAACCAAAGAATAAAATGGAGGAAGTAAATAGTGCTTTTACAATAATATCACTGAAAGTGAATGGATTAAACTCCCCAATCAAAAGATACAGGCTGATAGAATGGATAAAAAAACATGAGCCATCCATATGCTGCTTACAAGAAACTCACCTTAGACCCAGGGATACAAAATGGCTGAAAGTGAAAGGTTGGAAAAAGATACTCCACGTGAATAGAAACCAGAAAAGAGCAGGGGCAGCTATACTAATATCAGACAATACAGACTTTAAATGCAAAAAAGTTATGAGATACAGAAGGCCATTATATCTTAATAAAAGGGACAACCCACCAGGAAGATATAACAGTCATAAATATCTATGCACCTAACCAGGGTACCCCAAAATATATGAGACAAACTCTGGCAAAACTGAAGGGAGAAATAGACATTTCTACAATAATCGTTGGAGACTTCAACACTCCACTCACATCATTAGATAGAACAACTAGACAGAAGATCAACAAGGAAACAGAGAACTTGAACAATATGATAAACAAGTTAGACCCAACAGACATATACAGAACACTGCATCCAAACTCAGCGGGTTTACATTCTTCTCAAGTGCCCATAGATCTTTCTCCAGGATAGACCACATGTTAGGTCACAACACAGCTCTCAATAAATATAAAAAGATTGAAATTATACAAAGCACCTTCTCAGATCATAATGGAATGAAACTGGAAATCAATAATAGACAGGAAAAAAGTAAATCTGCAAATGTGAGGAGACTGAACAACACACTCCTAAATAATCAGTGGGTCAAAGAACAAATTGCAAGTGAAATCAGTAAATATATTGAGACAAATGAAAACAAGAACTCAATGTATCAAAACTTATGGAGTACAGCGAAGGCAGTCTTGAGAGGGAAATTTATAGCCCTAAATGCCTATATTAAAAAACAAGAAAGAGCTAAACTCAAAGATTTAACTGAACAACTAGAGAAACTAGAAAAAGAACAGCAAACCAATCTCAAAGCAAGCAGAAGGAAAGAAATAATAAAGATTAGAGCAGAAATAAATGAATATGAAAACAGAAAAACAATAGAGAAAATCAACAAAACCAAAAGCTGGTTCTTTGAGAAGATCAATAAAATTGACAAACCCCTAGCTAGACTAACAAAGAAAAAGAAAGAAAAGATGCAAATGAATACAATCTGAAATGAAAGGGGGAAAGTTACAAATTACCCCACAGAAATAAAAAGAATCATAGGAGGATATTATGAAAAACTATATGCCAACAAACTAGACAACCTAGATGAAATGGACAAATTTCTAGAAATGCACAACCAACCTACACTGACACTACAAGAAATACAAGAAATTAACAAACCAATCACATTTAAGGAAATTGAAACCGTCATCAAAAATCTCCAAGCAAAAAAGAGTCCAGGACCAGATGGCTTCACAGGTTAATTCTACCAAGCATTTTGAAAAGAATTAACACAAATCCTGTTTCAACTTTTCCAAAAAATTGAAGAGGAGGGAAAATTACCCAACACATTTTATGAAGCCAACATCACCCTAATACCAAAGCCAGATAAAGATTCTACAAGAAAAGAAAATTACAGACCAATCTCTCTCATGAACATAAATGCAAAAATTCTCAACAAAATACTTGCAAATCGAATCCAACAGCATATCAAAAGACTTATACATCACGACCAAGTGGGATTTATTCCTGGTATGCAAGGCTGGTTCAACATAAGAAAATCAATCAACGTAATACACCACATTAACAAACTGAAGGAAAAAAAACACATGATCATATCAATCGATTCAGAAAAGGCATTCGACAAAATCCAGCATTCTTTTTTTATAAAAACACTCTAAAAGATAGGAATAGAAGGAAAATTCCTCAATATGATAAAAGGCATATATGAAAAATCCACAGCCAACATCATACTCAATGGGGAAAGGTTGAAAGCTTTCCCTCTAAGATCAGGAACAAGACAAGGATGCCCACTGTCACCATTGTTATTCAATATTGTACTAGAAGTTCTAGCTAGGGCAATTTGACAAGAAAAAAAATTAAAGGCATCCAAACAGGAAAAGAGGAAGTAAAACTCTCACTGTTTGAGGATGACATGATCCCATACTTAGAAAATCCTGAAGTATCCACGACAAAGCTACTTGAGCTAATAAATGAGTTCAGCAAAGTGGCAGGATACAAGATGAACATAAAAAAATCAGTAGTGTTTTTGTACACTAGTACTGAGCAACCTGAGGAGGAAATCAGGGGAAAAAATTCCATTTTCAATAGCAACAAAAAGACTCAAATAACTAGGAGTTAATTTAACCAAAGAAGTACAGGATTTATATGCAGAAAACTACAAAACAATGCTAAAAGAAATTTTAAAAAGACCTAAACAAATGGAAAGACAATCCATGTTCTTGGATTGGAAGAATTAATATTGTGATGATGTCAATCTTACCCAAACTGATTTATAGAGTCAATGCAATACCAATCAAAATCCCAACAGCTTATTTTATAGAATTAGAGAAGGCAATTACCAAATTCATCTGGAAGGGTAAGTGAACCCGAATAGCCAAAAGCATTCTAAAAAAGAAGAGTGATGTGGGAGGAATTCCACTGTCTGATCTTGAAACTTATTACAAAGCTACAGTGGTCAAAACAGCATAAAGATAGACACATCGATCAGTGGAATAGAATTGAGAACCCAGAAATAAACCCTTACCTATACAGTCAACTGGTTTTTGACAAACCTACCAAGTCCATGCTAACGGGAAAAAAACAGTCTCTTTAACAAATGGTGTTGGGAGAACTGGATATCTATAACCAAAAGAATGAAAGAGGTCCCCTATCTCACCCCCTATACAAGAATTAACACAAAATGGATCAAAGATCTAAACATAAAATTCAGGACCATAAAACTACTAGAAGAAAATGCAGGGAAACATCTTCAAGACCTTGCAGTAGGTGGTAGTTTCTTGGACCTTACACCCAAAGCACGTGCAACAAAAGAAAAAATAGATAAATAGGACCTCCTCAAAATTAAGAACTTTTGCACCTCACAGGACTTTGTCAAAAGGGTGAAAAGGCAGCCAATTCAATGGGAAAAAATATTTGGAAATCACATATCTGATAAGGGTTTAATATCCAGGATATATAAAGAGATCATACAACTCAACAAAAAAAAGACAAATGACCCAATTAAAAAATGGGCAAAAGACTTGAATAGACATTTCTCCAAAGAAGAAACACAAATGGCAAAAAAACACATGAAGAAATGCTCAACATCACTCATGATTTGGGAAATGCAAATCAAAACTACAATGAGATATTAGCTCACACCTATCAGAATGGTCAGTATTAAAAAGACAGAGAACTACAAGTGTTGGGGAAGATATGGAGAGATAGGAACACTTATTCACTGTTGGTGGGAATGCAGAATGGTACAGCCATTGTGGAGGACTGTTTGGCAGTTCCTAAGGAAATTGAATATAGACTTGCCACGTGACCTGGCAATACCACCACTGGGTATATACCCAGAAGAACTGAGAGCAGTGACATGAACAGACATCTGCACACCAATGTTCATAGCAACATTATTCACCATTGCCAAAAGTTGGAAACAACCCAGGTGTCCATCAACAGAAGAATGTATAAACAAACTGTGGTCTAGTCACACGACGGAATATTATGCAGCTGTAAGAAGAAATGAAGTCGTAAAGCATATGACAACATGGATGAACTTGGAAGACATTATATTGAGCGAAGCAAGCCAGACACAAAAGGACAAATACTGTATGAATGCGTTACTATGAACCAAATATATTGTGTAACATATTGTTTGATTCAAAAAAATTTTATATGTATCCAGTACATTTAATTGAGAAATGTATATATTTATTCATCTGTGTTTACTTTTTAGTTTTAATTGTTTATATTTTCAATTATTAAATGTACAAAATAAAGTAAAAAAATATATAATAACATCTAACATTAAAAAAAAAAAAAAGAAGTGACATTAATTCCAGGAGACCCAAAATGTCACTGTGGTCTACCAGTCAGAGTAGGGGCTTATGGAGGTCAGGGGATCGATGGAGTTTTAGCTTAGGTCCATCTCACAGTGGGTCCCGTGGGGTCCCCAGACCCACTCTGTTGTTATTTCCCCAGTTCCTGAATGCATAATTGGAATAGATATACTCAGTAACTGGCAGAATCCCCACATTGGATCCCTGACTTACAGAGTGAGAGCTATTATGATAGGAAAGACCAAGTGGAAGCCACTAGAACCACCCCAACCTAGGAAAATAGTAAATCAAAAGGAATACCAGATTCCTGAGGAATTGCCAAGATCAGGAACTGAAGGATGCAGGGCTGGTGTTTCCCACCACATCCCTATTCCACTGTTTTATTTGGCCTGTGCAGAAAACAGATGGATCTTGGAGGATGACAGCAGATTATCATAAAATTAACCAGATGGTGATTCCAATTGCAGCTGTTGTTCCAGATGTGGTATCATTGCTGGAGCAAATCAATACATCCCCTGGTTCGTGGAATGTAGCTATTGATCTGGCAAATGCTTTCTTCTCAATAGCCATAAGTAATGACCATCAGAAACAGTTTGCTTTCAGTTGGCAAGGCCAACAATATACCTTCGCTGTCCTGCCTCTGGAGTATATCAACTTGACAGCCCTATGTCATAATATTGTCCACAGGGAACTTGATTGTCTCTCTCTCCCACAAGATATCACACTGGTCCATTGATGATATCATGCTGATTGGACCTAGTGAGCAAGAAGTAGCAATTATTCTAGACTTATTGGTAAGGCATGTGTACGAGAGAGGATGGGAGAGAACTCCAAAAAAAAAAATACAAGGGCCTTCCACCTCAGTGAAATTTTTAGGTGTCCAGTGGTGTTGGGCATGTCAAGTGAAGGATAAGCAGTTGCATCTGCCCGCCCCGCCCCCATGACCAAAAACGAGGTACAACACTTGGTTGTTCTCCTCAGATTTTGGAGACAACTCATTCCTCATTTGGGTGTGCTACTCTGGCCCATTTACCGAGTGACTCTAAAAGCTGCTAGTTTTGAGTGGGGACCAGAACAAGAGGAGGTTCTGTGACGGTCCAGGCTGCTGAGCACATTGTACTGCCACTTGGGCCATATGATCCAGCACACTGAATGATGCTATAAGTGTCAATGGCAAAGAGAGATGCATTCTGGCACCTTTAGCAGGCTCCTATAGGAGAATCACAAAACAGACAGGATTTTTTAGCAAAGCCCTGTGATCTCCTGCAAATAACTACTCTCTTTTTGAGAAACAGCTTTTGGCCTGCTCATTGGCATTAGTGGAGACTGAGTGCTTAACCATGGGCCACCAAGTTCTCAAAACTACCATCTGTGTACTTACTGAATGTCTTATCCAACGCCAATTGCATTCCACACAGCATTCCTTCTGATCAAGGAACCTACTTTACAACAAATAATGTGTGGGAATGGGCACATGCTCATGGAATTCACTGGTCTTACCATGTTCCCCATCAGGAATGGCACCCATTGCCCACTCTCAAGGTGAACAGCCTAGGTAAAACCCGTGGCTCACTGGAGCCAACTGAGAGGGGAATGGATATCTTCCTCCCTGGGAAGAAGGAGGGTATGCCAAAAAGCGGAGAGTCATTTCTCTTCAGTGAATTTAGTCCTCAGAGCCTACTTTGAATCTCGGCTCTGGCCAGACCAGAGTCCCAGGAAGTGGAGGTTGAAAGAGACCCCTCCATGGAAAGAGTCACTGAAAGGCATCATCTGCTGGCAGGCCAGGAAACTGCAGGAAGAAATATTGCTCTTGGAGTCTTTCATGTCCCAGACCCCTTGAATCTGATCTGCACCCCATTAGTGGGGTTACTGGGCCTATTTTGATAATTTAAGCTGGGTAATTTTTTTTTTTTTTTTTTTTTTTGCCATGGTGCCTGCTCTGGGTTTATTTTGCAGTTGGTGGAAAGTGAGCGGTTGCAGCTGTCAGGAAGCTTGCATGTGACTTACAGCGTTGAGTCGGGTTCCCTCTACTTCCTTCCTGGTGTTTTGCTTTTTTGATGTAAAAAAGAAACCAACTACTTCTGCTTGCTGCAGCCTGCCCAGTGGGTGGGACGGAGCAGGCTGGTGCCTCTGGAAGGGCGGTGTCGGGAAGGGGGCCCGGGGCTGGTGCTGCCGGGCTGGCTGCCAGGCTGCGGCCTCTGCCGGTCACGGGTGATTACGCTGCAGGAGGCCTGGGGGGATTCCCAGTGCTCTGGGGACTCCCACACAGTGGCCATGAACGGGAGAAAGGACTTCCCGAAGAAGAAGCTTGCCCACCAGTGACCCGGGTCGGCCTTGGGGAGACCCGGGTGCTGGGGGATGGCGTCCCCCGGGCCCTCGGCACTCCCGCAGGAGCTGCTGCTGGACGCGGAGCCCAGGCGGCGCCGGTAGTAGTCGTGGGTGGCCACGAGCGAGCAGCTGGAGGGGATGGCTGCCATGCTGCCGTCGGTGCTGGCGGGAACCTCGGCGCCGACCCCTCAGGGGCCTCGGCGCGCACAATCACGGGGTGAGGGGCGCCAGGCCACGGGGCCCATCTGCACAGGGGCCCGCGCCGCAGGGACACCTGCCCGTGGGCTGCGCACGCGCGGACGTGCCTGCTTTAAGCTGGGTAATTTTAAATACTTAGATTAAGTTGAACCAAAATCAAAGAAGAGCCATGAAACAAAACCACTAGGCAAGAGAGAAAGATACTGTCATAGTAAATTCAACAACATAATCAGATGCCTAGATATCAGCAAAACTAAGAAACAGGAAGAGATGGACCATCCAAAGAAACAAACCAAAAATCCTGATGAGATACAGGATTTAAGACAACTAATCAATGATAATTACACAAACTCCTAAATCAACTCAAGGAGTTGAAGAAAAATATGGCTAAAGAGATAAAGGATATTAAGACACTAGGTGAGCATAAAGAACAATTTGAAAGCCTACAAAGAAAAGTAACAGAGCTTATGGGAACAAAAGACACAATGGATGAGATTAAGGATACATTAGACATTGATTGAAGTAATGAATGCACAACTCTGATTATGCCAAATATCACTGATGATACACTTTAGATAGAGTGTATGCTTTATGAGTATGTATCAATAAATTTTATTTTAAAAATACATTACAGGGGGAAGTGGCAGGGGCTCAATCAGTAGGGCTCCCGTTTGCCATATGGGAGGCCCCGGGTTCGGTTCCCGGGGCCTCCTGGTGAGGGCGGGCCCGCCGGCATGGTGTGGTTGGCTGGCCCAGCGAGCGCAAGCAGCAAGGGGGGGATAAATGAATAAATAAATAAATAAATAATCTTAAAAAAAAAAAATACATTACAGGCATATAAGAGCAGATATGAAACGGCAGAAGAACAAATAAGTGAAATAGAGGACAGAACATCTGAATTTGAAAAGAAAGGAGAACAGATAGAGAAAAGAATGGAAAAAATTGAATAGGAGGTCAAGGACTTGAATGACAACATGAAATGCACAAACGTGTGTTATAGGTGTCCCAAAAGGAGAAGAGAATGGGAAAGGAGTAGAAAGGTTATTTGAGGAAATATGGACCAAAAATTTCCCAACCCTTATGAGAGACATAAATATCCACAGACAAGAAGGACAATGCACACCAAACAAAATAAATCCGAAGAGAGCTACTCTGAGACACCTACTATTCAGGAAGACAAATACCATAGATAAAGAGAGGATTCTGAAAGCAGCAAGAGAAAATCAATGCATCACATACAAGGGAAGTTCAATAAGATTAAGTGCCAATCTCTCATCAGAAACCATGGAGGCAAGAAGAAATTGGAATGATGTATTTAAGGTACTGAAAGAGAAAACATACCAGACAAGAATTCTTATTTGGCAAAACTGTCCTTCAAAAATGAGGGTGAGTTTAAAGTCTTTACAGACAAACAAAAACAGAGAGTATGTTACAAAAAAACATATTTAAAAGAGGTACTAAAGGGAATGCTGCAGCCTGAAAGAAAAATACAGGGGTGAGAAAAAAACTTAAAGAAAAGTGGAGAAACAAAGATTAATATTAAGGCTAACTTAAAAGGTAAAAAGACAGACACTAGTGAGATATGACAATGTAAAGCCAAAGGATAAAATGGAAGAAGTAATACTTTTACATTAATAACATTGAACTCTAATAGATTGAAATCCTCAATCAAAAGACACAGAGGGATTTAAAAAAAATATGAGCCATCTATATGCTGTCTACAAGAGACATAAGGACACAATCAGGTTCAAAGTGAAAAGTTGGAAAATGATACTCCATGCAAATAGTAAGCAGAAAAGATCTGGAGTAGTAACACTAATATTGGAAAAAATAGATTTGAAATGCAAAACTGTCATAAGAAATGAAGGTCTTTGAATATTAATAAAAGGGGCAATTCACCAAGAGGATAACTATAATAAATAATTATTCACCTAACCTAGTTACCCCAAGATATATCAGGCACACACTGGCAAAACTGGAGGGAGAAAGAGGCATCGCTACAATAATAGTTAGAGACTTCAATACACCAGTCTCACCACTGGATAGAACATCTGGACAGAGGATCAATAAGGAAATAGACTTTTGAATAATATGATAGATGAGCTAGACCTAACAGACATTTATAGTGAATTATATCCCAAAACAGCAGGAAAAACATTCTTCTCAAGTGCTCATGGATCCTTCTCCAGGATAGATCACATGTTGGGTCACATAACAGGTCTCAAAAAATTAAAAAGTTTGAAATTATACAAAGCATTTTCTCTGATCATAATTGAATGAAGCTGGACATCAATAACAGATGGAAAAGGGGAAGATTAGGCTCTCTCTGCCTAGAGGGGACAGCACCAAGTCTTGCTGTGTATTTCCGTCTTCCTCTCCCATTTCTCAGCAAACTCTGTTCTTTCCCACATTTCCCAAATAAATTCTTTTTACTGGCCTAACTGAAAAAAAGGGAAGATTCATAAATATTTGGAGATTAAACAATCAGATGGTCAAAGAAGAAGCTGCAAGAGAAATCAGTAAAAATCTCGAGATTTATGAAAACAAGAACACAACATATTAAAATCTATGGGATATAGCAAAGGCAGTGCTGGGAGGTAGATTTATAGCCTTCAATGCTTATATTAAAAAGGAAAGAGCTAAAATCGAAGATCTAATGGCACACCTGGAAGAACTAGAAAAAGAATAACAAACTAACCCCAAACTAAGCCGAAGGAAAGAAATAATAAATATCAGAGCAGAAATAAATGAAATTGAGAACAAAAAAAAACAATAAAGAATCAACAAAACCAAAATGTTCTTCGAGAAGATCAGCAAAATTGACAAACCCTTAGCTAGACTGAAAAAGAAAAAGAGAAAAGATGCAAATAAATAAAATCAGAAATGAGAGGGGGGACATCAACACTGCCCCCACAGAAATAACAGATATCGTAAGAGGGTACTATGAAAAACAGTACACAGAAAAACTAGATAACAGAAGGAATGGACAAATTCCAAGAAACACATAAACAACCTACACTGACCCTAGAAGAAACAGTAGACCTCAACAAACAAATAACAAGTAATGAAATCGAAACAGTCATCAAAAACCTCCTCAAAATTAAAAGGTCAGGACCAGATGGCATCACAGGTGAATCCTACCAATCATTCAAAGATGATATAATACCAATCTTGCTCAAGCTCTTCCAAAAATTGAACAGGAAGGAACACTACCAAACTCATTCTATGAAGCCAACAACACCCTAATACCAAAGCCAGATAAAGATACTACAAAAACAGAAAATTACGGACCAATTTCTCTAATGAATATAGATGCAGAAATCCTTAACAAATTACCTGCTAACCGAATCCAAAAGCAGATTAAAAGAATTATACACCACGATCAAGTGTTTTTTGTTTTTTTTTTCTATCAGGAAAAAAAAAAAAGAAAGGTTTTAAAATGACCGTTTTATTATTTTTTTCAAAAGGTACTGGGGATTGAACCTGGGGCCTCATATATGCAAAGTAGGTGCTCAACCACTGAGTAAGACCCGCTCCCCTAAAACGACATTTTTAAACAGAGGAAAACTTCAGGCATATTCCCTTCAGCTTTTATCAAAGGATTTCTAGATAAAGCCTTCTTGTGTAAACATGCTCCAATCATCAGGATTTTTTTTTTTTAACCATCAAACAAAACCAAAGTATCCAAATCCCCTAATCTATTTGAAAACACTACCTGGTATGCCCACAGAAGAGTCTAGATAGCCATCAAATAACAATGCTTTTCCTTAAGGTATGCTCAAAGCCAAGGTTAAGATTGAATTTGTCATTTGTGCTGCATGTGGTATAAAAATGTCCACAGCAAATGCTTAAACTGTTACAGAATGTTGTTCTGGTTCAGCTGTGACTCCAGACAGGATCCAAAGAGGAGTTTTACAATCTCCTCTTTGGGTTTTATGGAGACTTACTTTATCCTTCTGTGTTAGCCTCTTAAAGCACTGAATCAACCTTAAAAGGGCACAGGAAAGGGCATCAATTGGGGTTTTATCCCAGATATGCAGAGGTTTTCCAACGCAAGAAAATCAATTCGTGTAATAAACCACATTAATAAATTGAAGGAAAAAAAACACATGATCCTCTAGATTGATGCAGAAAAGGCATTTGACAAAATTCAGCATCCTTTTTGATAAAAACACTCCAAAAGATAGGAATAGAAGGAAGCTTTCTCAACATGGTAAAGTGCATATATGAAAAACCTACAGTTAGCATTGTACACAACAGTGAAAGACTGAAAGATTTCCAACTGAGATCAGGAACGAGACAAGGATGCCCAACGTCACCATTGATATTCAATATTGTGCTAGAAGTCCTAGCTAGAGCAATTAGGCTAGATAAAGAAATAAAAGCCACCTAAATAGGAAAGGAAGAAGTTAAAATTGCACTATTTGCTGATGATATGATCCTATATAATCTAGAATCTCCTGAAAAATCTACAACAAAGCTACTAGAATTAATAGATGAGTTCAGCAAAGTGGCAGGATACAAGATTAATATGCAAAAATTAATAGCATTTCTGTACACTACTGATGTGCAATGTGAGGAAATCAGAAAAAATGCCATTTATAATAGCAACTAAAAAATCAAATATTTAGGAATAAACTTAACCGAGGACATAAAGGACCTGTATTCAGAAAACTACAAAACATTGCTAAGAGAAACCAAAGAAGACTTCAATAAATGGATGGACATTCTGTGTTCATGGATTGGAAGACTAAATATCGATAAGATGCCAATTCTACCCAAACTTATTTACACATTCAACACAATCCCAATAAACATCCTAACAGCCATTTTTGCAGAAAAGGAAAAGCCAATAATCAAATTTATTTGGAAGGGTAAGGGGCCTCGAATAGCCAAAACTGTCTTTAAAAAGAAGAATGAAGTTGGAGGACTCTCACTTCCTGACTTTAAAGTATATTACTTAGCTACAGTGGTAGAAACAGCATGGTACTGGCATAAAGACAGACAGATTGACCAATGGAATCAAATCAAGAACTGAGAAATAGACCCTCACATCTACAGTCAAGTGATTTTTGGCATGACTATTAAGTCCACCCAGCTGGGCCAGAACAATCTATTCAACAAATGGTGCTGGGAGAACTGGACGGCCATATCCAAAAGAAGAGAACCTCTATCTCATACCTTATATAAAAATTAACTCAAAATGCATCAAGGACCTAAATATAAAGCAACAACCATAAAAATCCTAGAAGAAAATGCAGGAAAACATCGTCAAGATCTTGTGGTAGGGGGTGGATGTGGCTCAAATGGTTGGGTGTCCGTCTACCATATGGAGGGACCCGGTTTCGATCCCTGGGACCTCCCGGTAAAAAAAAAAAAAAAAAAAAGATCTTGTGGTAGGCGTAGTTTCTTAAACTTTACACTCAGAGCACAAGCAGCAAAAGAAAAAAATAGATAAATGGGATCTCCAAAATTAAACACTTTTGTACCTCAAAGGACTTTGTCAAAAGGGTGAAAAGGCAGCCAACTCAATGGGAGAAAATATTTGGCAATCACATATCCAATAAGTGTTTAATATCCATGATATATAAAGAGATCATATAACTCAACAATAAAAAGACAAAGTACCTTATTAAAAAATGGGCAAAAGTCTTGAAAAGACAATTGTCCAAAGAAGACATACAAATGGCAAAGAAACAAATGAAAAAAATGTTCAACATCACTAGCGATTAGGGAAATGCAAGTCAAAACTACAATGAGATATCATTTCACACCCGTAAGACTGGCTGCTATTAAAAAGTCAGAACACTGTAAATGTTGAAGAGGATGTGGAGAGATAGGAATGCTTATTCACTGTTGGTGGGAATGTAGAATGGTACAGCCACTGTGGAGGACTGTTTGGCAGTTCCTAAGGAAGTTAAATATAGACTTGCCATGTGACCCAGAAATAGCATTACTAGGTATATACCCAGAAGAACTGAAAGCAGAGACATGAACAGACATCTGCACACTGATGTTCATAGCCACGTTATTCACGATTGCCAGAATCTGGAAACAACCCAGGTGTCCATCAACTGATGAATGGATAAACAAATCATGGTGTATACACATGATGGAATATTATGCAGTGGTAAGAAGAAATGAATTCATAAAGCATATGACAACATGGATGAATCTGGAGGAGATCATGTTGAGTGAAGCAAGCCAGACACAAAAGAACAAATACTGTATCATTGCGCTACTATGAACTAAATATATTATGTAAACTCATGGAATTAATAATTAGAATATAGGTCACCAGAAAATAGAAGGAGGGTAGAGAATAGAAAGCTGAGGGTTAATCTGTGCAGAACTGGTTAAAAGTTGTTTGTAAATCTTTGGAAATGAATGGAAATGGTGAGAGCACATCATGGTGTTTGTGACTAGCAGAGCTATTATATGGGTATGACAGTGGTAGAAAGGGAAAGTCTAAGGACATGTATATTACTAGAAGGGAAGCTAAATAAAGGTAACATGAGACTGTATAAAACAGTGAAACCTCATGTAAAATATGAATATGGGTGATATTGCATATATGATGTTTTTACAAAATATAAATACAAATAAACTAGAGAGAAGGAAACAGAATAGCAACTATGTATGCCAGAGTAAGCATAGAGAGATTGAGAGGTGATGAGTTTTCTTTGGTTGGTTGGTTTTTGTTTTTTAGTATTATTATTATTACTGGAATAACGGAAATGCTCTAAAAATGACTGAAGCGATAAATGCACAACTATGTGATAATACTGAATACCGTTGTTTGTATACTTTGGGTGGATTTATGCTTTATTAATATGTATCAATAAAATTTATTTGTTAAAAGAAGCAAAGCTGTTATTAGAGACAAGGAAGGACATAACATATTAATAAAAGGGGCAGTCCACCAGGAAGAAATACCAATCATATATGTATATGCACCTAATCAGGGTGCCCCAAATTACATGAGGCAAACACTGGTAAAACTAAACAGAGAAATAGATGTCTCTACAATATTAGATGATGGACTGTGGTTAACAGTACAAATATGAGAGCATTTTATTATAAAGTATAACAAATGTACAATACTAATATACAATGTCAATAATAGGGAGGTGTATGGAAAAAAATATCCCTAATGTAAGCTATGGACCATAGCCAGTAGTAATATTTTGATGATATTCTTTCATAATCTGTAACAAATTTTCCACAATAATACAAGGTGTTGGGCGAGGGGTGATGTATGGGAATTCTGCATGTTATGCATGATTGTTTTGTAAGCTCACAATTTCTCTAATAAAAATATACATATAAATAAAAAATAAAAAACAGATGTAGCACTTATATAGGTTTACATCCAATACTACATAGCAATAAGAAAAATACAGTGCCATAGAGAGATGAGGAAGAGATATGAACAGGCATGTCACAGGCAAGAAAATATGAATGGCCAAAATACATGAAAAAATATTCAATCTCATTAGGAATCAGAGAAAGGCAAATTAAAATCACATTTGATAGCTATTATGCTGGCAAGATATGTCTGACAAGTTTTTGCAAAGATGTGAGTATGCTGAACCAACTCTAAGTTGGCCTCTGCATAAAACCTGCTATATTAGCTTCCTAGGGCTGTGGTAACAAAGTACCACAAACTGGATCGCTTAAAACAACCGAAATTTATTCTGTCATATTTCTGGAGACTAGAAATCTGAAGTCTAGGTGTGAAACAGGGCCATGCTCCCTCTGAAATCTCTAAAGAGGAATTTTTCCTTGCCGCCTCCTAGCTTCTGGTGGTTGCTAGAAATCCTTGGCATTCCTTGGCCTGTAGCTGCATCACTCCAATTTCTGCCTCCATCTTCACATGGTTGTCTTCCCTGTGTGTGTCTCTGTCCATGTCTTTGTGTCTGTATTAGTCAGCCAAAGGGGTGCTGATGCAAATTACCAGAAACCTGTTGGCATTTATAAAAGGGTACTTATTCGGGGTAGAAGCTTACAGTTACTAGGCCTCACCAAAGTTTGTTGCCACGTGTTGGAGCAAGATGGCTGCTGATGTCTGCCAAGAGGTCAGGCTTCCTGGGTTCCTCCCTTCCTGGATTGAGAGAAATGGAACAAAAGGTGGTCTCGTCTCAAACTGAATTCCCTGTTCCCGTTTATCTCACCCTCCCACATTCCTTCTTGTTCAAGTCTTAATCACAGCAACTTACGCCCCACATTCCCACACAAGCAAAAGGTAGCTCATTTCTCTGCAACCCACGTCAGTAAATGCGTCACTCCGTGATTGGGTTAGTTTTCGTGCTTAAGACTGTAAGCCCACAACTCCCAGCCAATGGGAGACGGGTAAGGTTGGGGAGGGAGGGAAATGGGACATTGTGTCAGGGGAACTATATAATCTTTGTTCTTACACTGATCCTGTGCACTTGCCCTCTTCTATTAGCCTGGGCGTGTGCCCTTTCTCATGAGAAAGAAATAAATTACTGCTGCCTCTAGTCCAACTCTCTGTCTTCAAAACTTTTATTTTGAGTAAGCGGTTGCCGTCCCACTCACTGGGGCTTCTCTCTGGGCTCAAGCTTGCGTCTCTCCACAAGGCCAGCTGTAGACTATCAGGCGAAGGGCTCGTCTCTTTTCCGGGGGCCTTCTCTCTTTCCTCACGACCAAGCTCCTCTGTGTGCTTACTTCCCCCGAGCTCCAGCATTAAAACTCCAAACTCCCTTCTCTGCGGTGTGGTTTCTCTGAGTCCCCACCCACCAAGGGGGGCGGGGCTGCAATGTCCTACTTGACGTGGCCCAATCAAAGCCTTAATCATTATTTAATCATGTAAAAGTAAAACCTCTGAATCCAATACACTCTAATACGCCCAGAGGAAAAGACCAGTTTACAAACATAACCCAATATCTATTTTTGGAATTCATCAATAATATCAAACGGCTACAGTGTCCCTCTCTCCTATAAGGTAATTGGATATAAGGGCCACCTTAATCAAACATGACCTCATCTTAATTTTGTTACAACTGCAAATGCTCTATTTTTAAATAAGGTCACATTCACAGGTATTAGGGGTTAGGATTTCATCATCTCTTTTGGAGGGATGTAATTCAAACATTATCGGCCTTCTGGTGTTCATGCCTCTGTGTGTTGGCAGGACTTGAGGCTTGCTTCTAACAAATAGAATATGTCAAAGGTGATGGGATGCCACTCCTATGATTGTTATGATATATAGGACTCTGTTTACTAGCAGCCTAGCTTTAGACACTTTTTGCTGGCTTAATGAAGTAAACGACCATGTTGAGGAAGCCCATAAGACAGGAACTATGGGAAGCTGTACAAACCATAGGCAGCTTCTAAGAGTTAAGCATGGCCTCCAGACAACAGACAGCACACACACTCACACACACACTCACATATGGCAAAACCATAAAGAAAAACAAAATTCAGGGTAGTGATGATCTCTGTGGGGAGTGGGAAGGAGATGAGGTTGTGGTAGAGAATGCAGAGGACTTCAGAGTTAATTATAATGCTCTAGACATGTTCTGTTCTTAAGTTTTGTTTTGGGTACATAAATGTTCCTTTTATTATTATTATTCATGAAATTGTACATATATATTATAGATCCTCTTTGGATTTGTGATATATAACATAATGAAAAAAATATACTTGAGAAATAAAAGAAAAACATTTTTAAAATCTATCACTTTATTCTTTCTTTTTTTTCAAAGATTTATTTATTTATTTATCCCCCCCCACACCGCCCCCCGTTGTTTTGCGCTCACTGTCTGCTCTCTGTATGTTCTTCTGTGTCTGCTTGTCTTCTCTTTAGGCAGCACCGGGAACCAATCCTGGGATCTTCCGGAGTTGGAGAGAGGTGCTCAATCTCTTGCGCCACCTCAGCTACCTGGTCTGCTGTGTCTCTTATTGTTTCTCCTCTGTGTCTCTTTTTGTTGTGTCATCTTGCTGTGCCAGCTCTCCATGCAGGCCAGCACTCCTGCATGGGCCAGCATTCTGTGCGGGCCAGCTCGCTGCACGGGCCAGCTTGCCTTTCACCAGAAGGCCCCAGGAATCAAACCCTGGACCTGGTAGATGGGAGCCCAATCACTTGAGCCACATTTGTTTCCCAAAAGAAAAACATTTAAACACTGTGGACCAAAACAAAATCCAACCATGGGTCAAATCTGGTCTCAATGATGCTCATTTCCAAATTTTGTCCTAGAAGGTCATACAGAGAGGATTACATAAAAAACACACACTGAAAATGGAAATAAGTGATAATTATCTTCCCTACACTAATTCCACTGTCAGTGTAAGGAAGTTTGCCAGGCGTTTATGACAAACACCACATAAAGGGTTTGCTTAAACAATGGGAAATTATTGGCTCACAGTTTTGAGGCCAGAAGAAGTTCAAAATCAAGATATTAGCAAGGCTTGTTTTCTCTCCTGTAGCCTTCTGGTGCTAGCTGCTGGCAATGCTTGCTGTTCCTTGGATTGTATTTCTGTCTCCTATTACATGGCAATGTCCTCTCCTCTCTTACTTCTGTGACTTCCAGGTTCTCTTTATAAGGTCTCTGGTAATCCAGATTAATGTCCACCCTGGTTCAGTTTACCACATCTTAACTAAAAATAACACATATTCAAGATAGGGAAGTGGATGTGGCTCAAGTGGTTGGGCTCCCGTTTACCATATAGGAGGCCCTGGGTTCGATTCCTGGGGTCTCCTGGTGAAAGCAAGCCAGTCTGCACAGCGCGGTGAGCTGACAGCCCGCGTGGCAAGATGACGCAACAAAAGGGAGACAAGCAGACACAGAAAAATGCACAGCAAATAGACACAGAGAGCACAAGCAGCAAGGGGGGGGGGTGTAAATAAATAAAATGAATCTTGAAAAAAAAAGATGATATTTACAATGAGTTCATACCCACAGTGACACAGATTAAGATTAAGAACAAGTGTTTATTGGGGTACATAATACAACCTACCACACCCACCATCCCACAAAGCATTCTCTATCACAGAAATGTTTCAGAAGCTTATACATAATGTAAATATGACCATTGCCTCCATTATTATTACACTTCCAACTATTTTTTTCAGGGACCATTTACTTTAACTTCATTTAGTTTAATTAAATTTAAATTAAATTTAATTTAATTAGAGAAATTGTAGGTTTATAGAAAAATCATGCAGAAAATACAGTTCCCATGTACCACCTCCCAACACACACACTGTTTTCCCTATCATTAACACTTTGCCAACTATTTTTAATACACATCTACACAATATATTTTAAGAAAGAATGAAAATAAAGGAAAGAAATACAAGATGCTAGAGTACGATAAGAGAAAAAATAAATTATCCAGTATCAGTGCAGAGTGATGTGTGGATTGGAACTAGAGAACATTGTAGTAGGGAAGGCAAGGAGAATCCAAGAGTCTTAGTACCAACCTTGCTCTCATACCCCATCCTTTCTACTTTTACTTCTTCTATGACCAATCTTTCCCACCACAATACCACCCCCAAATATCTGTGCTCCAGTGAAGAATGTAGCAACATCTGCAGAATGAGCTATGACATTTCACTAAGTGTGATATTAGAAAAAGATCTTAAGAAATGGATAGGTATACCATGTTTATCAACTGGAAAACACCATACTATTAAGAGATAAAGTCTCCCCAATCTGATCTATAAATTCAACACAATCCCAATCAGAATCCCAGCAGGATTTTTTGTAGATATCAACAAGCTAATTCTGAAAGTTATATGGAAAGGCAAAGGAACTAGAATAGCCCAATTAATTTTGAAGAAGACCAGTCAGAGGATACAAACTGCATGATTTCAAGACTTAACTAATAAAGGAACTATAATCAAGAGAGTGTGGTATTGGTATTGTTCCATAGTTTATTGGAACAGAAAAAAGAGCTACACAAAGATAGTAAATTGAATTTTGACAGAGGAAAGCCAATTCAATGGGGAAAAGATAGTCTCTTTAGAAAATGATCCTGGAACAATTGGACATCCATATATAAAAGAAAAACTACCTTGACCCACACTCTGCTCTTTAAACAAAAGTTATATTTTCAAATATATCAAAATACTAAATGTAAAACCTCACACTGTAAAACTTCTAGAAGAAACCACAAGAGGAAGTCTTTGTAACCTCGGTTTAGGCAAAGAGCTTTTAAATATGACACCAAAAACATGGTCAATTAAAGAAAAATAAATGATAAATTGAATTTCATCAAACTTAAAAAACTTTTCTTCTTTGAAAAAGCATTATTAAGAGAACGAAAAGACAGGCTGCAGACAAGGAGAAAACATTTGCAAATCACATATCTGACAAAAGACTTGTATTCAGAATATATAATGGAATTTCAAAACTAAATAATGAGGGGAGCAGATGTGGCTCAAGCAGTTGAGCGCACGCCCCTCACATGGGAGGTCCCGGGTTCGGTTCCCAGTGCCTCCTAAAGAAGACAAACAAACAATGAGCAGACATTGAGCAAAAACAAGAAGCAGACAACGAGCAAGACAGCAAGCAAGCAACAGGCAGACGATGAGAAAAAAAAAAAAAAATGAGCAGAGAGCAGATGTGGCTCAAGCAGTTGAGTGCCCACCTCCCACATGGGAGGTCCCAGGTTCAGTTCCCGGTGCCTCCTAAAAACAAAACAAAACAGACAATAAGCAAAAACAACAAGCAAAAACAATGAGAAAACAGATGAGGGAGCCATCTGGAGGCGTAGTTTTAAAAAACAACAAAAAACTAAATAATGAGAACATGAACAATCCAATTTAAAAACGGGCAAGAATTCTGAACAGACACTTCACCAAAAAAGATATACAGATGTCAACCAAGCACATGAAAAGAAGCTACAACACTAGTCATTAAATAAATGCATCTTAAAATCACAGTGAAGGGAGAACCAGCAAGATGGCAGTAAAGAGCTCCGAGAATCAGCTCCTGCTACAGGGCAGCTGGTGATCACCCACAACTAACTAGAGCACTTATTTGGGGGCTGCAGGAGACCAGAAGTGCATCCTGCAACATCCTTGAAAGAATGGAAGGAGGAGACTGCCCGTCAGCAGAGAAGATTCATAAGTAGAGCACTCCACGCCACGGAGGCCAGTGCCATCTTCCACTGGAGGCACAAGCCGCCTTGGGAGCTGTTCCGTGGCTGGAATTGAAAGCTCCACTTCCCAAAATGGGAGAGGAAGAGACGGTTGGGCACCAACTTCAGCTACTGATTAGTAAATTCTGTGGGCTAAAGTATAATCCTAAGAACAGCTAAAGTTTCACCCTGTCCAAATAAGAAAGAGATCTGTGGCAGCCATCTTAACTCTGTGCCTGACATGAAGGGAAGTGGGGCTGACTGAAAATCACAGTGCTGGTAGGGACCAGCTTTTTCCCATCTAGATCACATTGCCGATCTAGCTTAAACCCAGGCCCACCTCGGACAGGGAGGAAGCTGGAGGGAGCTGCACAAGCCTCTCCGGGAAATTACCGGCCACGCCGCGGAGGCCGGTGATCATCCTACTTTGACAGTGCAAGCCGCCCCAGGAGCTATTCTGTGGCAGGAATTGGAAGCTCCATTTCCCAAATACAGGGGAGGAAGAGACGGTTGGCCACCGATTACAGCTACTGATTAGTCAATTCGGCTGGCTAAAGTATAACCTAAGAACAGCTTATGTTTGAGCCTTTCCTCTCAGAAGGAGGCCACTAGCCGCCATTTTGACTCCACCCCCAGCATGAGGGGAAGCTGAGCGGAATGAAAATCACAGTGACAGTAGAGACTGGTTTCTTTCACCCAGATTGGCCTGCAGCCCTAGCCTAGGCTTCAGCCCCACCTCTAGCAGGGAGGAAGCTGATGGGCCCTGCACCAGCCTACCAAGGTAACTGTAGGTACATTTAGCTGGCACAGACTGAATAATCAGAAATCTACAGGGGCAAATGTGGTCATCTTGGACCTGCACTGCATAGATTGCTGCCCACACCTGCAGCTCCATTCCTGCTCGAGGCAGAGAAGAAAGGGACGTCAAGCTTCATCAGTCTCTGGGCAACTACAGTCTAGGCCTGCAAGACTTGGATTATTCCACACAGCTGTGGCTCTGTCCCTACCCCTGGCAAAGGAGAAAGTGGGGAGAAGCTTCACTGGTCCTTGGGGCAATGAGGGTGCTTGAGCCTCCACAGCTTATAGCACCAACTACATCCTTGGCTCCTACTACACAATCAGCAAGGGAGAAAGGGCAGGAAGCCCTAAACTAAAGAGGAAAACTGCACCCAGAATAAATATTCTAGTAAGCCAAGACACCAACAAAAATTACAATCCACTCCAAGAAACAGAAAGATATGACCCAGTTAAAGGAATAAGATAAGCCTCCAGATGACATAAAGGAGTTAAGACAACTAATCATAGATGTTCAAACAAATCTTCTTAATAAATTCAATGAGATGGCTAAAGAAATGAAGGATATTAAGAAGACATCAGGGAAGCAGCTGTGGCTCAATCAGTAGGGCTCCCGTTTACCATATGGGAGGCCCCGGGTTCGGTTCCCGGGGCCTCCTGGTGAAGGCAAGCCCGCCCGCACGGCGTGGTTAGCTGACCCAGCGAGCAAAAGCAGCAAGGGGGGGATAAATGAATAAATAAATAAAATCTTAAAAAAAAAAAAAAAAAAAAAAAAGAAGACATCAGATGAGCACAAAGAAGAATTTGAAAGCATACACAGAAAAATAGCAGAATTTATGGGAATGAAAGGCGCAATAAATGAAATTAAAAATACATTGGGGGAAGCGGCTGTGGCTCAATCAGTGGGGCTCCCGTTTACCATATGGGAGGCCCCGGGTTCGGTTCCCGAGGCCTCCTGGTGAAGGCGGGCCCGCCCGCACGGCGTGGTTGGCTGACCCAGCGAGCACAAGCAGCAGGAGGGGGATAAATGAATAAATAAATAAAATCTTTAAAAAAAAAAAATACATTGGAATCATATAATAGCAGATTTGAGGAGGCAGAAGAAAGGATTGGTGGGCTTGAAGAAATGGCCTCTGAAAGTGAACATACAAAAGAACAGATGAAAAAAGGATTGGAAAAACTTGAACAAGGTCTCAGGGAACTAAAGGATAGCAAGAGACATGCAAACATACGTGTCATGGGTGCCCCAGAAGGAGAAGAGAAGGGAAAAGGGGCAGAAGGAATATTTGAAGAAATAATGGTAGAAAATTTCCCAACCCTATTGAAGGACATAGATATCCATGTTCAAGAAGCACAATGTACTCCCATCCAAAAAAATCTGAATAGACAACTCCGAGACACATACTAATCAGAATGTCATATGCCAAAGACAAAGAGGGAATCCTGAGAGCAACAAGAGAAAAGCAATGCATATCATATAAGGGATACCCAATAAGATTAAGTGCCAATTTCTCACCAGAAACCATGGAGGCAAGAAGACAGTGGTATGATATATTTAAGATACTGAAAAAGAAAAACTTCCAGCCAAGAATCTTATATCCAGCAAGACTGTCTTTCAAAAATGAGGGTGAGTTTAGAATATTCACAGATAAACAGAAACTGAGAGAGTTTGTAACCAAGAGACCTGCTTTGCAGGAAATACTAAAGGATGTGCTACAGCCTGAAAAGAAAAGACAGGAGAAGAGGCCTAGAAAAGAGTCTAGAAATGAAGATTATATCAATGAAAGAAAATAAAAGTGTCAAAAGAGTGGTGAAAATAAAATATGACAGATAAAACCCAAATATTCAGGAATTAACTAAAAATGTAAAGCACTCGTACTCAGAAAACTACAACTCATTGTTAAAAGAAATAAAAAAAGACCTAAATAATTGGAAGAACATTCCATGGTCATGGACTGAAAGACTAAATATCATTAAGATGTCAGTTCTACTCAAATTGATATACAGAGTCTATGCAATCCTGATAAAAACTCCACCAGCATCTTTTAAATAAATGGAAAACATGATTGTCAAATTTATTTGGAAGGGTAAGGGGTCCTGAACAGCCAGAAATATCTTAAAAAGGAAAAGCAAAGTTGGAGGACTCTCATCTCCGGAAAAGGTGTATTACCTAGCTACAGTGGTAAAAACAGCATGGTACTGGCATAAGGACAGACACATAGACCAATGGAACTGAACTGATGGTTAAAAAACAGACCCTCACATCTATGGTCAAGTGATTTTTGACTAGCCTGTCAAACCCTCACAGCTCAGGCAGAACAGTCCATTTAACAAATGGTGCTGAGAAAATTTGATATCCATAGCAAAAGAAGGAAAGAGGACCCCTATACAAAAATTAACTCAAAATGAATAAAAAACCTAAATATAAAAGCAAGAACCATAAAGCTTCTAGAAGAAAATGTAGGAAAATATCTTCAAGAGCTGGTGGTAGGTAGTGGATTCTTTTTTTTCAAAGATTTTATTTATTTATTTATTTACCCCTCCCCCCCGCCTTGCTGCTTGTGCTCGCTGTGTCCACCTGCTGTGCGTGTCTCTGTGTCTGCTTGTCTCCCCCCATTGGGTCGTCCTGCTGTGTCAGCTCACCGCGCCGCGTGGGCTGGCTTGCCTTCACCAGGAGGCCCCGGGAATCGAACCCAGGACCTCCCATATGGCAAACGGGAGCCCTATCGTTGAGCCACATCCGCTTCCCCTAGTGGATTCTTAAAGGAGATAAGAGCAGGACTGAGATGGACTACTGATATTTAATGTATATAGAAGTTTTAATTAGCTTTACCATAAAAGTGTGGAAATGTACAGAGTTGATGGTAACGCATTACAGTGAGTAACAGCTGGTTTATAAATGGGAATGGGGCTGAAAATGATAGTCTAGGGATGTAAAAGCCAATTGACAGAAAGCTAGAGAATAATCTAGGGACTGAATTGCACAGTAAACCCAGAGTTTGATGAGAACTGTGGTTGATGGTACAGATGCAAGAGTGTCCTTTGTGAGCTAGAGCAGATGTACATCACTATTGCAGGGTGGTGGGAATGTGGAGAAGCATGGGAAAAATACAACTGGAGTGACCTATGGATTGTGATTAACAGTAATAATGTATTATTCTTGCATCTATGCCAAAGATGTACTGTGTTGATAATGGGGTAGTATGGAAAATGTGTGCCAAATGTATGCCGTGGAACTGGTAATAATCAGATGATATTATCTCATAATCTGTAACAAATGTTCCACCACGGTGTGGTGTGTTGATAGAGGGGTGTTGTTTGAGAATTCTGCACATGTGCATGATTGTTTTATAAGTTTACAACTTTTGTCATAAAAATATATTTAAAAAATAATAATAGGTCAGATTGAGGGAAAAATACACCAAATGTAAGATAAGGACCATGATTAGTAGTAACATTTTGACAATATTCTTTCATAATTTGAACAAATGTCTCACGACAATGCAAGGTGTTGGTGGAGGGTTGATGTATGGGAACCTTTTTTGATGTTATGAATGTTTACTTTGTAAGTTTACAACTTTTACTATACATTTATTGATTATGTATGTTCATGTATAAATGATATAAATAATAATAATAATAGGGTGGGTAGGGGGAATATACTTTGGTTAAGTAGTAATATTTTGAGAATGCTCTTTAATCATTAGTTAAAAATGTTTCACAACAATGCAAGGTATTGGTGGTAGGGTGAGGTATGAGAGCCCTGTATAATGTTATGTATGTTTTTTTTTAAGTACACAACTATTACTATACACTTGTTGTTTATATATGTTCATGTATGAGTGATATATTTCAATAAATTTTAAAAAATCACAGTGAGGGAAGCAGATGTGGCTCAAGCAACTGGGCTCCCGCCTACCACATGGGAGGGCCATGGTTCGGTTCCTGGTGCCTCCTAAAGAAGACAGAGAGCTGGCATGACGGGCAGGCCCAGCAAGCTGACACAAGATGACACAACAAGAGACACAAGAAGGAAAACATAATGAAAGACACAACAGAGCAGGGAGCAGAGGTTTCCGGTGCCTCCTAAAGAAGATGAGCAGGATGGCGAGCTGGTGCGATGGGCAGGTGCGGCGACCCGATGAGACAAGATGATGCAACAAGAGATACAAGAGGGAAAACATAACAAGAGATACAACAAAGCAGGGAATGGAGGTGATTTAAGTGATTGGGCACCTCCCTCCCACATTGGAGGTCCTGGGTTCAGTTTCTGGTCCCTCCTAAAGAAACAAAAGAAGACAACAGATACAGCAAGCACAAGCAACAAAGGGGTGGGGAGAGATAAATAAATAAAATAAATCTTTTAAAAAAATCACAGTGAGATATCACCACCTACCTAACAAAATGGCTATATATAATTAAACAACAACAAACTCAATATTAAGCAATGGAAAGGTTTCAGAGCAACTGGAAGTCTCATACACTGATGGTGGGAATGTGAAAATAGTACAGCCACTTTAGAAAACAGTTTTGTAGTTTCTTATAAAGTAAAGAAATTTACTATTTGATCCAACAATTTCACTCCTAGGCACAGGAGAAATTAAAAACTTATATTAACTCAAAAACCTGTATTCAAATATTATAGCAGCTTTATTCATAATCGTCAAGAACTAGAAACAACTCAAATGTCCACCTGGAGAATGAATGTGGTATATCCATACAATGGAATACTACTCAGAAACAAAAAAGGAGATAAACTACTGATACACACAACAACATGGATTAATCTCAAACGCCTTATGCTAATTGAAAGAAGCCTGACTCACAAGGTTAAATATGGTATATTCAATTCATATAAAAGTGTGGAAAAGACAAAATTATAAGAATGGAATATATATCAGTGGTTTTTAGGGGTTGGGAGTTGGAGCAGGAGTTCACTACAAAGGGGCAACAAGAGGAAATTCTTATGGCTGATGGTCTCCTATTGTATCTTGTTTTTTATGGTGTTTATACAACTATATACATTGTCAAAATTTATAAAACTGTATCCCAAAAGAGTGAATGTTAATGAATGTAAACGAAAAAGTGAAATTTTTAAAAATTCACTACTACTAATAATAAAACTACTACTAATAATAAAAATAATTGAGAGGATAGAAAGTGGTTGGGGGTATAGATGAAACAAAAATGGCAGAATGTTGATAATTGTGGCAGCTAGGTAATTGTGTGCATGGGGGGTTATTACATTGTTGTGTTTGCATATTTCTTAAATTTTCCATAATAAATTTTTAAATTAAATTTTAAAAATCATATCAGAATATTTGGAGGTAGAACCTGGAAATTTCAGGTGATTTCAGTGTGCAGCCAAAGTTGAGAATTCTTGTTCTACATTGTATTCCTAGGTCATCTTACCCACGTCCATGTCTTCAGTTACCATCCACATTCAGATGATTTCTATCTCTAGCCCAGTTTTACACATTTCTACCTTGAGTCCAGTTCTCTTCTCTGAGTTCCAGATCTACATTCCCAACTGCCTATATAATATCTCAGCTAGGGCATCTAGTGCTTTTGGAGTTATATCTAGAAAACCATTGTCTAATTCAAAGTCATGAGGATTTATGCCTATGTTTTCTTCTAATAGTTTAATAGTTTAAGCTCTTATGTATAGATCTTTAATCCATTTTGAGTTAATTTTTGTATATGATATGAGGTATGGGTCCAACTTCATTCTTTTGCATGTTCCTGTCCAGTTGTCCCAACACCATTTGTTGAAAAGATTTCTTTCCCCATTGAATTGTCATGGCACACTTGTTAAAAATCAAATGACTGTTGGTGTCAGGGTTTATTTCTGGACTCTCAATTCTATCCCACTGATCTATAAGTCTATTCATATGGCAGTATCATGCTGAATTGATAACTATAACTTTATAGTAAGTTTTTTTTTGAGGTACCAGGGCCAGGGGTTGAACTCAGGACCTCATATGTAGGAAGGTGGCACTCAACCACTGAGCTATATCAACGTCCCTACAGTTAAGTTTTGAAATCAGGAAGGGTGAGGCCTCCAACTTTGTCCTTTTTCAAGATTGTTTTTTGTTCTTGTTTCTGTTTGTTCGTTTTTTCAGGAGGTACTGGGGATTAAACCCAGGACCTGGTACATGGGAAGCAGGTGCTCAACCACTAAGCTACATCCACTCCCATGGGAAGCAGGTGCTCAACCACTGAGCTACATCCACTCCCAAGATTGTTTTATCTAATCTGTGTTCCTTGCATTTCCATATGGATTTGGGGATTAGCTTGTCAATTTCTGCAAAGAAACCAGCTGTGATTTTAGTAAGGTTTGAAATGAATCTGTAGATCAATTTGGGGAATGTTACCATCTTAACAATACTAAGTCTTCCAATTCATGAACATAGGATGTTGTTCCATTTATTTAGGTCTTCTTTAATCTCTTTCAACAACATTTTGTAGTGTTCAGTGTACAAGCCTTGGACTTATTTTGTTAAATTTATTTTAAGTGTTTTCTGCTTTATGATGATAATTTAAATGGAATTGTTCTCTTAATTTCCTTTCTGGATTGTTTATTGCTAGGGTACAGAAATACAATTTTTTTTTGCATACTGATCATGTATTCTGCCACAGTGCTGAGCTCATTTATTAGTTCTCATAGTTTTTTAATGGATTCCTTGCGATTTTCTATATACAAGATTATGTCATCTGCAAAAGGACATAGTTTTACTTCTTCCTTTCCAATCTGGATATTATTTATTTATTGCCTAATTTGAAAGGAATTTTAGTGTATGTCAGAAAATAAGTCTCTTCATTTTCCCTCAAATATTTGATTATACAAATATAATTTCTTTAATAACCTATACTTCATTGTTGATCAGAAATGCCACCTTATCACATACTGAAAACTTTTGTACTTGACTGTTGTTGGGGAATGAACTATGCCCCCACAAAGCATGTTTAAGTCCTAAACCCCAATCACATGGATATGGACTCATTTAAAAAAACATTAAATATATAGATAGATAGATAGATTACATAAATGTTACATATAATATATAGGGGATTCCCATATGCCCTGCTCCCCATACCACGCCCATTTGCCCCCAATAACAACATCCTTCATTTGTGGCACATTCATTATAATTGATGAACACATTTTGGAGCATTGCCACTAAGCATGGATTATAGTTTACATTGTAGTTTACACTCTCTCCCATACAATTCTGTAGCTTATGCCAAGATATATAATGGCTTGGGAAGTGATGCGGCTCAAGTGGTTGGGCATCCATCTACCATATGGAAGGACCCGGGTTCGATCCCCAGGACCTCCTGGTAAAATAAAAAAAGGCGAACCCCAGGCCTGTTCAGACACACGGTGAGCCGCAAGTGAGCCAAGCCACACAGCAAGATGATGACAAAACAAAAGAGAGACGCAGGGGAGAGCCAAGGCGAGACATGCCAGAAACCAGGAACTGAGGTGGTGCAAGTGACAGGGTGCCTCCCTCCCACATTGGAGGTCCCTAGGATCGAATCCCAGTGACGCCTGGAGGAGAAAAATTGAGAAGAGAAGGCAAGAAACAGATACAGAAGATCACCCAGAGAATGGACACAGACAGGAAGGGGGTTGGGGCACGGGACTTACAGAACTGTACATCAAAAAGAAAAAAAAAGATATATAATGGCCTATTATCTGTCATGGCAATGTCATTCAGGACAATTCCCAAGTCCCGAAAATGCCCCCATATTACAACTGTTTTCCTTCTCCCTGACCTCAGAACCTCCAGTGGCCACTGCCTCTGAAGTTCTTCCATTGCTAGAATCACAATAAGTTCTTCCATTGCTAGAATCACAATAAGTCTATAGTAGAATACCAGTAAGTCCACTCTAGTTCATAGTTCATTCCCCAATCCTGAGATATGGACTCATTTGTAAATAAGATTTTTGAAGATTCTATTAAGATGAGGCCAAACTGAATGAGGGTAGGCCTTAATCCAATATGACTGAAATCCTTATAAGCAAAGGAAATTTGGATAGGGTAGGAGGAGTAAGGAGGAGTCAGAAGGAGACAGAGTGCCATGTGATGGAGGGAGAATTGCTGGCAAGCTACCAACAGAATATTTCAGACTTCAGAGAAAGCATGACCTTCAGATACCTTGATTTTTTTTTACTAGCTTCCAAAATTGTGAGACAATAAATTCCTGTTGTTTAAGCCAATGCTTCTGTGGTATTTGTTATAGCAGCCCTGGAAAACTAAGATAGGTGTGTTAGTAGGCTCTCTCCTACTTGCTCTTACAATGCTTATTCCAGTACTACACTGAATTAAGATTGTAGCTTTATAAATCATACTGTTTCCTAGAAGTTCTCCCATCAGGGATAAATGAAATAGTATACCAGTATAGGCAAGGTAGCTAGCACAGTGCCTGACGCATAGGTGGCACTCTCTCGAGGGCAATACCCACATCCTTATGTTTGTCTTTTGTATCCTACCATTCATAGTAACTTGGGATGAGGGTAAGTTAATAAATAATTATTTTTACTGTGTACTGAGTGCCCAATAGGTAAGGATTAACTATTATTCTAAACCAACCACCTAGAGATAACCAGGGTAAACAAATGTAGTAAGAAGATTATGTAACTAAATCTACTGATGGACACATGTGATATTTCCATTTTTTTCTTTTATAGACTAAGCCAACTGAATCACTATTATAGCCCCAGTACCAGCAAAGAACAAATGCTCAATAAAGAATTGTTATGGGAATTTAAAAAACATTTACATCCTTGTAAGATTATATTTTAGTACTTTATTAATTATCTCTGGGGGTAAATACTGGAAGTGGCATTAAAGGGCCAAAGACCAAATATTTTTATTTTAAAACAATTTATAAAGTTGCCCTTCAGAAAATTTATACCAATATACTCCATCAACAAGAGCAGGGTGTGCACATGTGTCCCCAATCCCTCAACACATCTCAGCTATAAATTTTCATGTAGTCAAATCTAACAAAGTTTTCCTAAATTGTTCATCTCTTTGTTATTATGTATTTAAAGGTCTCCCATATCACAAGCTTATATGGAAATAAGTGAAGACCACCCAAATAAAAACAGAAACTATTTATTTTGGGCTTGCTATAGGAAGGAAGTCAGCCACCATCACTTATATTTGGCAGAAACTCAAAGGCAAGCAGAGGAGTGGGTTTGGCTTTACAGTGGGGAAAAAAAAAAAAGAGGATTTCAGGTCAGCTCTGACTGAAGGTGTTGGGGGGGGGGGGGAAGAAGCTGGAGGCAGGCTAAACTAGAAGCAGGACATCTTATTTCATTGGTTTGGGATGCATATTTGGTTTTCTCTGGTTGTTCCTGAGTTGGAAGCAAGGCAAAAAAAGAGGGAAACTGGCAGACTTGATTAAATCCTGAACATTGCTTGCTGTAAATGGCTGTATTTTGGCTTCCTAGGATGGTACTGCAGAGGTTGTGGGTCTCAGTTTTGTTGTCACATATGGTCTGGCCATTGCCCCGTTCATATATTCAGTCTTCTCACTAAGAAAAATCTTTCTTTTATTCTGCTTCATTTATAATTTAGTTTTTTAGGTCTAAATATTTAATTCATTAGGAGTTTTTATGTTTGTGTATGTTAGGAAAAAGAAAATTTCATTTATTTGAAAAAAATTCCTAATTTGTTCTGTAAATGAAGTGCAATATTCTAATTGCACAATATCTTTATATCTGGCAATTTAAGTTCATATTTATCCTATTTCATTGGGTAAGTCTACGTTCTTTCAATGTTAAGAGTAACATTGTCAAAACCTCTCCCCCACCCCCACCCCCATCCGACCGAACAATCGATTAGGAAAAATAGTCTCTGTGGTTTCCTTTTAAATTCTATCTTTGGCCAACTTACCAGCAAGAGGAAACGGACAAAACTGCCCAGAAAGGTGGGGGAATGCGGGTTCAATGGTGGTAGAGGGCCTCCGGCAAGCGCCGGCCCGCGGGCGGGGCGGGGCGGGGCGCCGAGTACCGGGTGACGCGCGGCGCTCACGTGACCTGCGGCGCTCACGTGACCTGCCTGGCTCGGACGTGGGCACCGGTTCCTGGGCCCGCCCTCCCCGTGGAGGGTCTTGGCGCCGTGCGCTCGCGTCCTTTGGACTCTTTATTGTTGTTTTCGAGTCTTTCAGGTCAGCGTAAGAGCTTTCGTCGCTTCCTGCGGAAATGGAATGGGAGAGGGGGTGCGGGTACGGACGGGAAGTGGTCGAGGGAAGCTAGCTAAAATGTAGATGGGGATGGCTGGCCGGGGGTAGGGGGCAGCGGCCACTGGGCGGAGGGAGGGGAGGCGCACAACTCCAGTATCCGGGCCAGCTTTCTCGGCACCTCTCCTCTCTGCCCTCCGTCCCTTTTGGAGCCGGAAATGGTGGGCTGCTGAAGCCTCAGCAGTGCGGCAGTAGAAATAACCCCCCTCTACCACTCCGGGCGTAGAGAGAGGCCTACTTTGAGGGTAGGGAGGCAGATTGCCTCCGGGAGAAGGGGACACAGAGACCCAAACAGTTTTGGAAGGCATCCTGGTCTGGCGCCCGAGGCCTGAAAACAAATGGCGGCGGCGGCGGGGAGGGGGGAGCGGGGAGGAAACGTTGGGTGGAGAGGACCCAGATTTAGGAAAGGGACCTGTGAGCCTGTGCGTCCGCTGAGTGCCCGTTCCTGCTCCTGTCTGTCTGCAGGCCTGAGCATCTGTTGTTCCCAGCACTCTTCGAGGTTAGAAAAAGAGAAAGAACTTGCCCAGAATCCTTGCAGGTCAGTGAGGTGGGTGGGCCCTGGGCAGCCACCAAGGGGTGGGGTGGTGGTGAGTGTGGAGGGCAGGGGTTGGGCAGAATTTGGAGGCCCCACTGCCTACTCTCCAACACATACACACACACACACCCTCACTCTCACCCGCTGAGAGTAGAGATGGTGGCATGGCCTGTCAGGGAAGTGGTTGGCTCCCGTGTGGGGGAAGAACGGTGGGGGTAAGGTGCAAACAGAAGGCACATTTGGAGGGCCCAGCAGAAACCCTGTCTTGGATCCAGATGCAAGTACTATCGGGACCTGCGTTCCATTCCTATGTCCTCAGTCTCCCTTGTCTCCTCTTTTGTCTCCTCCTCCCCTCCCTTGCCCCCTCCTCTCCTCCCCACCCCCACCAGGACAGGACGAGGAGGGGAAATCTCAACATGGAAAAATTCTACAATGAAAATGAAATAAAGCCTGAAAAACAAGGAAAGATGGAAAACGAAGAACAGCCACAGGATGAGGAAAAGCCAGAAGTAGCCTGTACTCTGGAAGACAAGAAAATGTTAGAAAATGAGGGAAAGACAGAAAATAGGAAAAAGACAGAAGATAAGGAAATGCTAAAGGATAAGGAAAAGTCAGGAAATGCAGGGAAGCAAGAAGAAGGAAATCCAGAGAGCAAAACAAGGGTTTCAGGAAAGCGCCCAGCTGAGGATGATGTACCCAGAAAAGCAAAGAGAAAAACTAATAAAGGGCTGGCTGAGTACCTTAAGGAATACAAGGAGGCCATACACAATATGCATTTGAGCAATGAGGAGATGATAAGAGAATTTGATGAGATGGCTAGGGTGGAGGATGAGGTGAGAAAAACCAAACAGAAATTGGGGGGGTTTATGTGGATGCAAAAAAATTTACAGAACCCTTTCCACCCAAGGGGCCCAAGGGAGCTCAGGGGTGGCTGTAGGGCACCACAAAGGGGCTTTGAAGACATTCCTTATGTGTAGTGCCTTTGGGCTTCACTTAGGGTTTGTCTGATTAGAACATTGCCAGCTCTGCTTTCTTATTCCTTGCATTTTCCTGACAGGCATTTGCTAGTCTCTGTGCTCTAACCTTATATTGATTCTTTGCTTTAGGCGTCCCTCCCATTACCAGCAGCCTTTTGACCCAACTGCAGGGGTCTGTGTTTCAGTAGGGGATTTTCATCCATTGCATGGAAAAAATGTTTATGGTGCATTGTTAAATTTAAAAAAAAATCAGTTTGCAGACCACATATACAGCATCAGTCCATTTTTATAAAACTACAAAGATATTTATCTAGTAAACTATGCACAGAAAAAAAAAAACCTCTGAAAGCTGTGTCCATTAAAAGATGAACAGTGGTTATCTGTGGGTGATTTTTTGTTTTGTTGTTCATCTGTCCAATTTTTTCTTAAAAAACACTACTTTCATCATGAAATAATAAAAGATAAAAAGGAAGGAGAGCAGGTGTGGCTCAAGTGGGTGAGCGCAGGCTTCCCACATACGAGGTCTCAGGTTCAATCCCCGGCCCCCAGTACCTCAAAAAAAAAAAAACAATCAAAAGAACTGTTCATTCAGTGAGCTTATGAAGGCAATGGAGACAGTTAAAATTCTTATTGTCAGAACTTCAAATGATAGGTAAAATCTAATATTAACCCTGGGACTCAAAGTTGTAGAATCAATCTGGCAGTTAATACAAGTCCATTGTTCTTGCTCTAAGGGTCAGTCTTATCATCTGTGAAATGGGGATACTACTTGCCTCCCAGGGCTGCAGATATCAGATGAGGTACTGAGTGTGTGAGCTGTGTTAGGCTGATTCCTACCCTCTCCCCTGCACTGGCAAAACCAGGACCCCATCAGTCATTTGGAGGAGGGATAAGGGGGAGGTCTCACTTGTGCCCAGGAATAAGTCCAGGCAGCTGAGAGAAGGGTGCCACCGTACCCTGAGTACTGCCCTGTCTGCTGGGCACTGCCCCTTCTCATGAGTCTTAAAGGCCTTTACTTCTGCTGATGGGAGGAGACCATGATAGTCTAAAGCACCACTGTGTCCCAACAGAAGGGTGGAGAATCCCTCTCTACCAACAACAGAGTTAAATTAGCCCAGGTGGGTAGTACCCAATTGTCAGTTGAGCCGAGATACTTTTCAAAGTTCTTTAAAAAACAAACAAACAAACAAAAAAACACTCCTTTCCATGTCTTTTGTTGGTGTGTGTGTGTGCATACAGCCATTTCCACCAGATTCAGATACTGGACATTGAGCCAGGAAAACAATATGAGTGATTAGATGCTATGGTCTTCCCACCTATTAATTTCTTTTCTGCTAATATTTTTTCTTTAGAAGGAGATGCTTCCCAGAAAATTCCTGCTAGGCCCTGCTATTCCATTTTTTGTTTTTAATTTAATTTTTCTTTTTGTTCATTTTTTCTTGTTTATATGGTATTTTTTTTTTTTAAAGATTTTATTTATTTATTCATCTATCCCCCCCTTGCTGTTTGTGCTCGCTGGGTCAGCCAACCACGCCGTGCGGGCGGGCCTGCCCCCACCAGGAGGCCCCGGGAACCGAACCCAGGGCCTCCCATATGGCAAACGGGAGCCCCACTGATCGAGCCACAGCCGCTTCCCATGGTATATCATTTTTAACAGACCCATCTAGCTATGCAGTTCCCCCACCCCACCCCGAGCTCTTCATTTCCCTTTTATTTTCTTAGAGTGTTTTACTTTAATAAACTTTTATTTTAAGGCAGTTTTACAGATTTATTGCAAAGATAGTACAGAGTTTCCATATACCCTGTATCCAGTATCCCCTATTATCAACATCTTTTAGTATGGTACATTTGTCACAATGAACCAATATTGATACATTATCATTTACTAACTCCATACTTTATTCAGATTTCCTCAGTTTTTCCCTACTGTCCTTTTTATGTTTCAGGTCACCATATCAAGAGTACATACTGTCACTATGACTTATCAGTGTTGATGCTACCACCTGATTGAGGTAGTGTTTGTCAGGTTTCTCCACTGTAGAGTTCTTCTTTTCTTTCTCCCTTTCCATACTGTCTTTGGAAGAAATTTTCTGTTCACAGCCTACACTTATAGAGTGGGGAGTTATGCTGTACCTCCTTAAGAGAGAGTATCTACAAAAATTATTTGGAATTCTTCCTAGGATATATGTCTCTTCTCATTTAGGTATTCTGTATTTATTTACATCAGTATAGACTCAAATTTTATGCTTTAGGTTATACTACAATACTTCTTTAACTTGTTCCAGTTAGAGTCATTAGGAGTTCTTTTAGCATCCCTTTGATATAGTTCCATAATTGGGTTTTTAAATTTTTATTTATTTTTTAGTACTTTCTTACTTTCTGGCACTATGAGATGCTCCACCCTTAGCTTGTATATTTCCTTCCCCAGATCTGTAATCAGCCATTTCTCCAAGGAACCTTGGTATCTTTTATTGGAAGATGGTATTAAAAAACAAGGTCTGGATACTAGGTGTACTCACTGCTACTGGGGTTTCTTCTAGGCCCTCTCAGCTGACAGAGCAAGGAGATACATGTGTGTATTATGGCCCATGGCCTACAGAAAGCAGCTAGCCCCGTGTGGGGCATATGGGAAGTACTCAGTAACGGTGAGGTTCCCAGAGCTCTCTAGAGGGAAAGTACCATTTCCTTGTGGTTAGCCTTTGTGTCTCCCCCAACCTAACACAGCCCGGTGAATATACAATAAATCATATAGCCCAAGATTTAAAGATCGATCTTTTCTCCAGTGTGTTTCAGAGGCGAGGTTAATACATTGGGAGTGACTTACCCAAGGACAGTCAGTGTTGATGGTTCTGTTACTGGAGATCCAGAAAAGTTTCCTGACTCCAGTAGTCTGTCCAGACAGAAGCAGCATCATAATGCCTTGTGTTTCTGTATTTCATATACCTCTGCTTCCCAGAAGTTCTAGAAGATAAAATAATGGGTCAGAAGAACAACTGCTGGTGTAATGTGTTCTTTCTCCTACCTCATAATCTATAGGTCTTCTAGTGTCACTGAAACTATCATATATAGTATGAGCTTGTTTATGCTTCCTCTTACTACATTTTCAAATGATAACTGATAGCTTTGCAAATTTTTATTGCAAAGTCGTGTCTTTTACAGAAGGTGAACATGAGGTTGGAAGGATCTAGTGTCTGTTGATGATCTATATGCCAGATGCTTTATATAGCTGTTTTTAATTAGAATTCACAATAATCCCATGATGCAAGTAATATTTCCATTTTCCAGAGGAGAAAATTAAGGCTCACAGAGTTTTAGGGACTTTTCCCAAGTTCAACAACTAATAAGTGGCAAAGCTTGAATTTTAGCTTGTGATCTCCATAGTAAATAATGGAACTGGTTGTTATATGTGTGTTTTACGGTGACCATGTGATCAGGATGATAATAGAGATGAAATATCTCTCCTTGTGTTTAGAGGCCTGAGGTTGTGGAGTCACATGAATTTGATGCTGGAGCAAAAAGTCAATGTATTGAATAGGCTAGGGGTTTTGGTACTATGTCGAAAGGCTACCTTATACGTATATAACTGTGGTCTATGGTTGGTGGCAAGGCTCCAGGATGTGTAAGTTCATTGAGGGTGGTGGGCCACACTTGTGGGAGATGTTTGTGTGGGATGTGGTGGGAGGTGTGGGAGGTGGGCAACATGGGAATCCCAGTGGGTTCCGTGTAATATTTTGGGTAATCTAAGCACCTCTTAAAATATATGTGTATATATATATATATATATATATAAATAACATTTTTGTAAGCAAATACACATATATGCATATATACTTATATATCATTTTGCAAATGTTTGTATGTATTGTGAGAATTTTGATTTTTACCCACAATAAAAATAAATTAAAAAAAAAAAAAAAAAAAAGCCAACTAAAACCTAGGTGGGTGGAAAAGCATTTTTGTCTTCAGTTAGATTTCTATTTGGAGGCCAGTGCCACACTGTTTTGATTACTATTAGAAGCTCTCATGTTTAAGAACTAGAACTTCTTTATCATTACTTTTTATTAATTTCTTGCCTTGCCAGTTTGTTCTATTCAGGGGGACTTTGAAAGAAAATTCACTGAACTTCCAAATTGGCTGGAAGTAGGGTTTAGAATTCACAGCTTTGCAAGACTGAGCCATCCCATCTGGGAATCTGGCCTCCTAATGTTAAACATCCAATAGGCACTTATCTCAAAATTCAAAATTTACTTTAGGTTTTCAGTAACTGCTAAACGTTGATTTATAATAATCAGCCTAACGTCACGGTTCTCTTTATCTTGGCTTCTGGAGTGGTTTCTCTATTAGAGAATGTGTTTATGACCTACCTAATTCAAGGGCTAGAATGAGGATGAAACCGGAAAAAGGCAGAGGGATGACATGATCATATATAATGTTTTGGGAAGATCAGTCTATTAGAGGAGAGCAAAACTTGAGGTAGCAAAACCAGAAAGTGACCTGTTAAAGTAGACCAGGAGAGATGAGTTGATTGCCTGAAAAAGGGTGGCAAGAGTGGAAATGGGAGAGAAGTGGAAGAATACAGAGGTATTTAGAAGAGGAGGTCAGATTACTTGGTGACACCTACAACTGCTCTAATCTTAAAAAATGAGGGAAATAAATTACTGCATGACAGGGAAGGAGAGGAGGGAGTCAGGGATGGTTTCCAGATTTCTTGGACAACTGTGTGGATTCTGGGGCCATCTATTAAGACAAGGGATACAAAAGGGAAAGGGGGTCTGGTGTGTAGTGAAGGGAGGGGGAAGATGGTGAAGTCACTTGGGGACATAGTGCATAAAAGGTTGTTCAGGGACATCTGAGTGGATATGTTCAATAATTGGTTAAAATGGGTCTGAATCAAATTAATATTAAAGTTCATATGGAAAAACAAGCATGCAAGAACCTATAGGAAAAAAGAAAAAAAACTGGAGTCCAAAATCAAGTTTTTAGCTCTAACAGATATTAGAATTACTATAAATTATCTGTAATTAAAGCTGGTGCATGAATAGCAATTGGTCTAAAAGGAATAGATTAGAAAGCCCAGAACGTTTCCCAAGTATATATGGAAACTTAGTATGTAAAAAAGGTGCATCTCAATTCAATGGACTTTTTAATAAATGGTTCTGGAACAACTGATTAGCCAGTTGAAAAAAGAAAAAATTAAATCCAAAACTTCACAAATACCCAAGTATAAATTCTAAATGTAAAAAAATAAAACCAGGGAAACGGATGTGGCTCAGGAGGTTCGGCGTCCGTCTACCACATGGAGAGACCGGGGTTTGATCCCCGGTACCTCCCGGTTAAAAAAAAATTTTTTTTAATTAAAAATAAAATAAAATAAAACCATATGAGTATTAGAAGGAAACATGGATTAATTCTTTAACTTCAGTGTAGGAAAAGATTTTATAACTTTGAATCAAAATTTGGAGGCAATAAAAGAAAAGTCTGATAAATTTGACTACATAATTTTTTAGTGCATAGCAAAAAATTAAAAAATGACAAATTGAAAAAGAAAACGGCAACACATACAACAAAGACCTAATATAATTCATATATAAAGAACACTTGAAAAATGAGGGGGAAAGGACCAACAACCCAATAGGAAAATATAGAAAAGACATAGACAATTCACAAAGATATTAAAATTGTCTTTAAAAATAATTAGAGAAATGCAACGTAAAACAACATTGATATACTTCTCACCTATATAACATTAGTGAAAATTTCAAAACATGTCATACATTCTTAGTTTGCCAAGCTGATAAGACAAATGTCACACACTGCTTAGCTTAACAACAGAATTTATTGTCTCTTGGTTTTGGAGGCTAGAAGTCTAAAATCAAGTCATAGGCTAATGATTTCTTCCTGAAGTCTGTAGTGTTCTGGTGTTGGCTTGCCACAATCCTTGGGGTTCCTTGGCTTGCATCTGCCACCCATCAACTGGCAATGCCCTTGTTCTCCTGTGTTTCTCTGACTTCTGGCTTTTTATAAATCCTTCAGTAATACAGATTAAGGCCCACCCTGATTCAGTTCCGCTACACCCAAATAGGATCTTAGAAGATCGTGTTAACAAATGACTCCACACTCTAACTGATAATGCTAAGGGTTCTATTTACAAATGGACATTTTAAGAACAAGTTTTCTGGGGAGTACCTAATTCACATATCGCACCTGTTATGTTGGAAAGGTTATGGGGAAACAAGCACTCCTATATTGCTGTTGGGAATGCAAAAACCGATCTATGCATATATATTTATATATCATTTTGCAAATGTTTGTATGTATTGTGAGAATTTTGATTTTTACCCATATTAAAAAAAAAAAAAAAAAAAACACACAGCAAGTGCAAACAACAGGGGTGGGGAGAAATAAATAAATAAAATAAATCTTTAAAAAAAAAAAAAAAAACGATCTAAGGCTCAAGGAAGGTGCAGAGCCTGGAGCCTTAGATTTGGAAGTCTTCAGTGCTTAGAGGAATGTGCGTAGAAGGAGATCACCCAGGAAAAAACAACCAGTGGACTGAAAAGAGGCGTCCGGGGACAAAACCCCAAGGAAAACCGCCTCTCCGGGTGGCAGCGCAGCTCCCTAGCAGGCACCACCCCGGGGTTCTGGAGTCAGGCAGAGCTGCTCTTGAAAGCGGGCTGTAGGACTCAGGAGCTGAGCGCGCACTTGGCTGAGTCGGGTACTCTCCCTGTGCCTCAGCTGTCACACTAGGCGATGATGGGTATCTGAGAAGGATGCTGTACCGAGGACCTGACATGCGCCAGGTAAAACACCCTGGATCAGGAAGGCTTCCCAGTTCCCTATGCGGGGAGCCGGAGACCAAGCTCCGGTGATGCGCGGCGCTCACGTGACCTGCCGGTAGCCGACGTGGGCACTGGTACCTGAGCCCTCCCGCCTGCCCCGCGGTCAGGTCCCGGTGCTATCCGTTCGCGTTGCCGGTGCGGAACCAGCAGCCTGAGCTGCCGGGGCAGCGGGCGAGTGGGCTTCGGCATGCCGGAGGAGGCGCCCACCTGCCCCGAGCCCCGCAGGTCAGCTTGACGGTGGGTACCGCCGGCTGCCCTGGGGCTGGAGTGGAAGTAGGGAGGGGAGTGGGGTCGGGGAGCGGCGGGGTGCGGGGGAGCGTACGAGGGCGGGGGTAGGACCCTTCCGTGGGCCCAGCGGGCCTTGTCACACCCTCTCCTCTGCGTCCCCCGTCCATTTTATTTTATTTTATTTTATTTTTTTAAAGATTTTATTTATTTATTCATTTATCCCCCCCTTGCTGCTTGTGCTCGCTGGGTCAGCCAACCACGCCGTGCGGGCGGGCCTGCCTTCACCAGGAGGCCCCGGTTTCGGTTCCCGGGGCCTCCCATATGGTAAACGGGAGCCCTACTGATTGAGC
>JAKSZT010035051.1:100001-276181 GCA_026826555.1 Tolypeutes matacus | reverse complement strand
GCCCCCCCCCCCCCCCCCCCCCGTCCATTTTAGAGCCAGAAATGGTGGGGGGAGTCCCCTGCAGTGCGACAGTAAAACGTATACGTATTCTGGAAATAACCCTGTTCTCCCACTCTAAGCCTAGGAGGAAATACTGATCTTCTAGTGGGGGCCTCCAGAGGAGAGGGGCCCAGAAATCCAAACACAGTAGGGAAAGCATCCTGGCCTGGTGTCTGAAGCCTGAAAACAAAAGGCAACTCTCGGGGTGGGGGTGGGCAGAAGAGGTGGGGGAAGGAAACATTGGGTGGAGAGGATCCGGATTCAGGAAAAGGACCCGTGACTCTGTGTGTACACTGGGTTCCTGGTCCCTGCTCCTATCTTCTGTCTATCTGCAGGCCTGTGCATCTGTAGTTCCCAGCACCCCGCGAGGCTAGAAAAAGAGGAGGCACCTGCCCAGAATCCTTGCAGGTCACTGGTGGTGGTGGCAGCGGTGGCTGCACAGGCAGTAGGGAGTGGGGTGGTGGTGAATGTGGAGGGCAAGAGCTAGGCAGAATTTGGGGGCCACACTACCCACCCCCCAACACATACACATGCACACACCTTGCCACGTGAAGAGTAGAGATGTTTCCAGGACTTGCCAGGGAATGGTTGGCTTCCATGTGTGGGAAGAATGGGAGGATAAGGGAGGAGCTTGACAGAAGACACACTTGAAGGGCCCCACCAGGTTAGAGAAACCGGCCAGGTTAGGGAAACCAGCCAGGTTAGGGAAACTGTAACTAGGGGCAAGGTGTCAAGTATCTGAGTTCCACCTCCCTTGCCCTTGAGTCTCCCTTGTTTCCTCCTCTCCCCACACCCATTCTCTGAAGGATAAGGAGTGGGAATCTCAACATGGAAAAACTTTACAATGAAAATGAAGGAAAACTGGAAAATAAGGGAAAGCCAGAAGATGAAGTAGAGCCTGAAGATGAAGGAAAGTTAGAAGAGGAAGAAAAACTGGAAGTGGAGGGGAAGCCAGAAGATGAGGGACAGCAAGAAAAGCAGGGAAAGCCAGAAGAAGTGAGAAAAACACAAGGTGAGGGCAAGCTGAAACCTGACGGAAAGCCAGAAAGCGAGCCATGGGCCCCTGAAAAGCCTCCAGCTGAAGATTATGTGCCCCGGAAGGCAAAAAGAAAAACGGACAGGGGGACGGATGATTCTCCCAAGAACTATCAGGACTTACAGGAAAAGCATTTGAGCAGTGAGGAGATGAGAGAATGTGGTGACATGTCAAGGGCTCAGGAAGAGCTAAGGAAAAAACAGAAAATGGGTGGGTTTCACTGGATGCAAAGAGATGTACAAGATCCTTTCTCCCCAAGGGGCCAAAGGGGAGTCGGGCGTGAGGGGCGGAGGTAGGGGCCAAAGGGGCTTATATGACATCCCAAACCTTTAATACCTTTCGTTTTCAATTCTGATTTTTCTGATGAGAATATTGCCAGCCCTGCTTTCCCTGGTAGGAATTTGCCAGGCTCTATGCTTTAACCTTATGCTGATACTTTGCCTTAGGTGTCATTCTCGTTACCAGCAGGCTTTTGACCCATCTGCAGCACTCTATATTTCAATAGGCAATTTTCAACCATGTGCATGCAAGAGATGATCACAGTACATTGTAAAATCATAATAAAGAAAACATCAGTTTTCAGAACTATATATACAGTATCAACCCATTTTTGTAAAAAAATATAAAATATTGACAAAAATCTATGCACAGAGAAAATTCTGAAAGTGGGTACACTAAAGAAGAGACAATGGTTATTCCTGCATGGTGACCAAAAATAGTTCTGTGTATTCAAAAATGAGTCCAGTCACCTGATAAGTATCTCTGTGTGCCACTCCTCTGGCTAATGTGTTCCATCCCCACACCTTCCTCTAGGTTTAACTATGTCAGGTGGACACTGCTGCCCCTTCTCCTGGGCCCTCTACTGTCCTATGGCTCCCAACGTGTGAGACTCTTTTTTCCCTTTGCTCACTCATCTCCACTTTTTTCTTTAAAGGATATGGATTATGTCTGTCATTAAAAATAAATATAAACATAAAATAATACATGATAAGCCATTGAATTGTTCAGTGTGCATATGAAGGCAATGAATACACTTAAAATTCTTGTTGTCAAAATGTAAAGTGGTACGTAAAGCCCACATTACCTCTGGGACTCATAGCTAAAGGAATCAACCTGGGAGTAACTACAGATCCATTGCTATAAGGGTCAGCTTGTCATCTGTGAAATGGGACTAATAATTGCCTCACAGGAATGCCAGGTGGATCAGATGAGGTATTGTGCATGTGAGCTGTATTGGGCTGGCTTCCTTGCAGTAAGTAGCAGGACCTTGGTTCCTATCAGTTTACTGGGAGGGTTGAAGGAAGTTCTCACCTATGCCCAGGAACAAGTCCAGGCAGCTGAGAATAGGGTGCTGCCCTTCTCTGAGCAGTATCATATCTGCTGCTTACTACCATATGTGCTGGGCACTTCTGTCCTGCTGAGCCCTGAACCCTCTGCTGACAGCTACTGATATAAAGTCCTCATGGTGACAAAGCCCCTCTGATTCTCTGGAGTTCCCAAAAGGCCAGAGCTCTCATTTGACCCTACATGAATCTGGATAAAGCCTCTTCACCTTCGGAGTTATTCCTACCCAGATGTTACTGCCCCAGGGCTGCTTGGACCCCACTATATTACACGGTTCTTAGGAAAGTACTCATTAGCTTTTCTTTTTTTCTTTTTCTTTTTTTTTTTTTTTTAAAGATTTTATTTATTTATTCATTTATCGCCCCCCACCCCGCTGCTTGTGCTCGCTGGGTCAGCTAACCACGCCGTGCGGGCGGGCTTGCCTTCACCAGGAGGCCCCGGAAACTTTTCTAGTTCCTTTTTTTTTTTTTTTTTAAAGATTTTATTCATTTATTCATTTATCCCTCCCTTGCTGCTTGTGCTCGCTGTGTCCATTTGCTGTGTGTTTTTCTGTGTCTGCTTGTCTCCTCTTGTCGGGTCGTCCTGCTGAGTCAGCTCACCGCGCTGTGTGGGCTGGCTTGCCTTCACCAGGAGGCCGGGGAACAGAACCCGGGGCCTCCCATATGGTAAACGGGAGCCCTATTGATTGAGCCACATCCGCTTCCCTCTAGTTCCTTTTTTATTGGGTTATAGTCTCCTTTCTCTTCATAGGACTCAGACATTTTGGGTCCCCTGGGGAATGTGTCAACACACTAAGAATAATCTATGGACCAGAAAATGGATTGTGATTTGAACTGAACACCCCATCCCAGTACCACAGGGCACCCATACTGAAATTTACATGCCTTTCTTAGTGTGAGTTCTCTAACAAGGCCCATGGCTGACTTGCTATTCAAAATAAAGGGACTTGTCCACACATAATCAGAGGATAACACATCTGATTTTCAAGCTGAAAAACTTTCCTTCCCATGCTAAACCAATTCCAATGAAAAAAGGTAATAGTTCTCTTTAAAATATTAAATACTCTCAATGTTAGGCATTATCATTTCACTCAAAAGTCTTCTCAAAGACATTTTCTCATTCATCCTGGTATGCCTAGCACAGTACCTGACACAGTATTTAATAATTACTTAATTATGATTTAATCAGGAGCCCTGCATTATTGGCCTAGTGTAGTTGTGGGCAAGTAACTTCACTTGTAGAAAATATAATTTGAAGTTTAAATATAAATACAGGAGAAGTAATAGTTCCTCAAATTCAGCACATGAAAATATTTTAACATTTTATAAGAAAGATTTTTTTCAAAATGTATTAACAGACTATCTGGGAAGTTTGTTGAAAATGTAATATCCTGGTCCCAACCACAGAACCAGAATTTTTAGGAATATGGCCACAGAATCTGTAATCCCCACAAGCTCCCCAGGTGATTCTGTTATACATCAAAATTCTATATGCTGCATGATCTCAATTATATTAAACATAAATCATAAATATCCAGGAGGAAATATAGGGAAATGTTTATCTGAATTCGGTAGGAAGAACACATGAACAAGCAACAACCACAAAAACCAGAACATTACGTTATATGAAGGATTTGTATGTTAATTACAAAACAATGATGAGAGAAATTAAGACTTAAAATATGTTACAGAAAGCAGAGAAGGCCTCCTCTAAATATAATGAGGCCAGAATTACATTGATACCAAAAAAAAAAATTACAAGAAAATTACAGAGAGCTATACCTCATGAACACAGATGCAAAAATTCTTAATAAAATTTTAGGAAATTAAATCCAACAATATATAAAAAGGATAGTACATCCTTAGCAAGTGAGGTTTACATTGAGAATTTAAGGTTGGTTTGACATTTGAAAATCAGTCCATTTAATTCACCATATTGGTAAAAAATAAAGAAAACCAACCTTATGATCAAATCAATAGATATAGAAAAATATTTTTACAATATTAAACACACATTTATGATAAAATTCAGCAAACTAGGAATAGAAAGGAATTCCTTAACCTAAAAAGGGCATCTATGAAAAAACTACAGCTGACATCATACTTAATAGAGAAAGACTGAATGTTTTTCTCCTATGATCTGGAACAATGCAAGGATGTCTGCTCTTACCACTGGTATTCAACAATATACTGGAATTCCCAGTTAGTGCAATAAAGTAAGAAAGAAAAATTTAAAAAACATGCAGATGGGAAAGGAAGAGGTAACACTGTCTTTATTTGCAGCAAAATCATGAGCATGTACATAGAATGCCCTAAGAATCTATAAAAACTAATTAGAACTAATAAGTGAATTTAGCAAGGTCTAAGCATAAAAGGTCAATACACAATTATCAATTACATTTTATATACTAGAAACAAACATTAGAAAATGAAATTTTAAAAATACCATTTGCAATGGAATAAAAAAAGCATGAAATACTTAGGGATAAATTTTATGAAATGTGTGAAGACTTGTACACTGAAAACTACAATGCATTGTTGAATAGTCAAGGAAGACTTAAATAAATGGGGAGACATACAGTGTGCATATGAAGGCAATGAAGTCAAGTTTGCCAACTCAATATTGTCAGAGTGGCAATTCTTCCCAGATTGATCTATGTACTGAATGTAATTCCAAGTCATATCCCTGCAAGCTTTTTTGGAGTGGAAATTGACAAGTTGATTATAAAATTTATAAGGAAATACACAGGGACTATAGCAGCCAAAAAAATCTTGAAAAAGAAGAAAAATACCAGAAAACTGACAATACCTGACTTTGAGCCTTCCTATAAAGCTACAGTAATCCAGATAGCATGGCGGTTGCAAAAGGACAGCAAAGAAGATACAAGTAGTATGTGTGCCCCATTCACATACAGCGTTCCCCACACCCCATTAGCACAGAATTTCAGTGGACCCATGGTGCATGGGAGTTCAGCAAGACTCAAAGCATATAAAAGGTAAGCAAGTTATGCTACAACTGAGTAAGCGAGGAGAGGGTAGGCACTGACAGGCCATAGAGGCTACCCTTTTGGCTCAAATCAGAACTTACTTCCAACACCAAATCACACTCTCTTAAAAAAACCACAAACCACCACGAAACTCTATCATATCTTTTCTTACCTGCATTACTTCCCTATACTTGCCAACCACTTACATAGAAAATTATGACATAGAAAGAAAGGGAAGATAGAGCAACCCACATTTTGCATTCAGTCCTTACTCAAAATATATATGCATGTATGAGCTACAAAACATGAATTGTGTAATTCTGGTGTTCTACACATGACTTAAATGTTCTTACATTTGCATTTAAAGGTGGCACTGCACAATATAAAGATGAACTTATAATTCATGCTAATAATTTAAAATTTTAACTTTACTTAGAATGATATTAAATAATAAATAGGAAACACCACATCAAGTTCAACATCATCAGTCATAAATCATGGTGATAGCATGTACCCTTGATATGACGTAATGGAAATGGCACTTTGATGGTTAGGCTGTGTCAACTCAGCCAGATAATGGTGCCAGTTTTTTGGTCAAGCAAGCACTGGGCTATCTGTAATACAAGGGCATTTCATGGACTTTAATCATCAATGAGTTGATTGCATAGATGGCTGGTTACATCTGCAAACAATTGAGGCGATTGCAGTCAGTAATAAGTGAAGTCTCATCCAATCAATGGAAGGCTTTAAAAGGGGAAGTGATTTCAGCATTCAGAGAGAGGATTCCCATCTCTACTTCAGACAGCCAGTGTCTCCTGGGAACTCATCAAGGACCTTCATCGGAGCCCCTGGTTTGCAACCTGCCCTACGGAATTTGGACTTGTGCATCCCCACGGTCACATAAGACAATTTTATAAAATCTCATACTAGATACAGATATCTCCTATTGGTTCTGTTTCCCTAGAGAACCCTGGCTAATACAGCCACTTTACCTCTGTGTTTTTCTTTACAAAAATCCATAACCTCAGTCTAACCGTGAGAAAACAACAGACACATTCCAATAGAGAGACATTCTACAAAATACCTGACCAGGACTCCTCAAAACTGTCATTGTCATCAAAAACAAGGAAAGGCAAGAGGAGCCTGAGGACACATGACAACTAAAAGTAATGTGGTATTATGGAGGGGATCCTAGAACAGAAAAAATGACTTAAGTAAAACCTAAGGAAATATGAACAAAATATGGACTTTGGTTAATGATAATGTATAATGTATCAATATCAGTTCATTAAGTGTCACAAACAGACCATACAAATGTAAAATGTCACTAACTGGGGCTACTAGATGAAGAGTATATGGGAACTCTCTTACTATCTTCTTAATTTTTCTATAAATCTAAAATTACTTTTTAAAAATATAGTCTATTTAAAAATGACAAGTTGAGAGACCACTGGAGGAAAGAAAATCTTTATATTGTGGTACCTTTAATGGCACATCCTCCACCCCCTGCTTTTTAAACAGGGGGGCCTTGCATTTTCATTTTGCATTGGGCCCTGAATTTTATGTATCCAACCCTGCATCTGTCCCAACCCCAGGCTGGGGTTGTTCTGGGTCCTCATGAAAGTCCCTGAAAGGCCAAGAGTAAGACTGTGAGTGTGCTGGAGACCAGCAAGGAAGGCCAGACTAGGATGAGTTCTGTGCTCTGAGCTTGTCCAGATTTCAGGAAAAGTAGCAGCAGCCATAGTTTGGAGAGGTTCCCCACTAAGGCCAAATAGTGCTCCTAAGAGAAGCTTTTTGGCCCCAAAGAAGATATCGAGTGAGAAACTTTAGGGCTTGATCCCTCTACAGAAGCTTTGAACAACCAGCAAGAACTGGCAGAAACATCTTTCTCAATGCTGACCACAAACAACCACAGTTAAAGGACTGCAGTAACAGGAAGAGTACTGAATTAAGAAAAAGGCCACTTAAAAAGTGGTAGGATCTTGGGAATGGATGTGGCTCAAGCAGTTGAGCGTCTGCTTCCCATATGGGAGGTCCTGGCTTCATTCTCTGGTGCCTCCTAAAAACAAAAAAACAAACAAACAAATAAAAAACAACTCAGGGGTGCTGATGTGGCTCAGTGGTTGAGCACCGGCTTCCCACATTCAAGGTCCTGGGTTCAATCCCCAGCCCTAGAAATGTAAAAAAAAAAAAAATGGAAGGATCTCACTCATGGCACACTGGCGAGCCCCTCACCCTTCCCCTCAGGGTTTGGCACAGAGCTGGCCTGCACTCCCAATGTGGATCCCTGGTCCCAGTTCCAGAAGAAGTAAAGTAACCCTCCTGCACATACTGGAAGCATATATGTCTGGGCCAGTCTCTCAGGTGGTAGCATGAGAGACTGAACCAGGACACTCATCTCAGGCTTGCCATTCCAGAACTTGCCCTGTGTATAGAAGGCAGCTCACAAAGCACTCCTAAAGAATGCTGTGGCAGAGCAGTCAAGTCATTTGGCTGCCTGGGGCAAGGGAGTATTGGCTGTGGGACATACAGTGCAGTGCCTAGGACAGTGAGGAAACTGTTTCCTAGGGAAGAGGGGACATTTGTATCCATGTAAATGGGAGTATTCCTAGGGCCACATACACATGCCTAGACAAGGCACATACACAGAAAGTATGAGGGAGGCTCCTACACTTTGACCTGGAGCTATTCTCTAAATATATTGTATAGGTAAGCAAATGAGATTGTTACAGACTGAGGATGTTAAACTGTAAAAACAAAGAAAATATCAGAGAATATGAAAACTCATAGAGACAGAAAGTAAAGTACAGGTTACCAAAGGTGGGGGACAGAGGCAATGGGGCATTAATGCAAAATGAGTGTAGGGTTTCTGTTTGGGGTGAAAGGAAAGTTCTCATAATAGATGGTGGTGAGAGTACTGCAACATTGTGCATGTGATCAATCCCACTGAATGGTACACTTCGGAGGGGTTGGCATGGGAAGATTTATGTTGTGTATGTTTCCACAATTAAAAAAAAAAAAAAAGGAAGAGATCAAGTCGACCAAGAACACAGTGTAAGTAAGATGCCTCAGGGTGTCATTCCCCTATTTTCCTCAAAACATCAGAAAACAGGTAAAGGGTTGTAATAACTGGGCAAATGATGAATCAAGAAAACGCAGCTTTAAAAACAATAGGAGAAGGTCATGGAGCCCTTGCTGGCCCCTACCCAGCACAGTGTGGAGCCAGCCTGCACTTCCATTGTGGGTCCTTGGTCCTGTTCTGGAGGGAGCAAAGTAACCCCTATGCACATACAGGGGTGCCCATATATTAGGTGGCAGCCTAAAAGACTGAACCAGGAAACTCATCTCTGACTTGACCTCCCTGAACTTGCCCTGCAGACAGAAGCAGCTTGAGGACAGTGAAAGCAGTATTAAAAAACAATTAAGCCAAAGTGGCCTGAAGCAAAAGATTACCAGCTTTAGGACATATAAAAAAAAACACCCCACCCCAAAAAAGGAAACTAAAAATCAAAAACAAAAACACCCCAGGGGGTAGAAAAATCTGTTTCATAGGGAGTGGAAGGAGCATTCTGATTCCTGTAAATGGGGTATTCTATTTTTTTTTCTTTAATTTTTTAAAAATTTATTGAAGTAGATTACTCATACATAAGCATACATAAACAATTAGTGTATAGTAATAGTTGTGAACTTACAAAACAAACATATATAACATCATACAAGGCTCTCATAGCTCACCCCACCACCAATACCTTGTTTGTTGTGAAATATTTTTAACTAATGATGATAGAGCATTTTCAAAATATTACTACTAACCAAAGTATCTTACATTTGGTGTATTTTTTCCCCTAACACACCCTATTATTATTTTTATATCATTTATACATGACGTACATAAACAATAAGTGTAGAGTAAAAGTTGTGAACTTACAAAGCAAACATGCATAACATCATACTATGGTCCCATACGTGAACCCATCACCAACACCTTGCATTGTTGTCAGACATTTGTTACAAATTATGAAAGAATATCATCAAATCTTACTACTAACTATATCTTACATCTGGTGTATTTTCCCCCAACCCACTCTATTATTATTTTTTAAAATATATTTTTATTACAAAAGTTGTGAACTTACAAAACAATCATGCACATGTACAGAATTCCCATGCATATGTGCACAACACCCCTTTCACTAACACATCACACTATGGTGGAACATTTGTTACAGATTATAAGATAATATCATCAGACTATTACCACTAACCATGGCCCATAATGTACATTTGGCACACTTTTTCCATACTCCCTAAATGGGGTATTCTTAAGGCCACCAGCCTTAGGAACAAGAAGCAGGCTCAAAAAAGACAGAGAAGACCCTGCAGTTTAGTTTTGCTTCAGGCTGATCTTCTTGATTGGAGGGCTGAACTATGAAAGAGATATAAACTATAAAAAAGTGCCAATGCAGAGCCATTTTGCAAAGACTGTAAAAGGTGTTTTTCCCCTTGGTTTGTTTGTTTTTGTAAGCTTCCAGCACTCAATGAAATCTCTGTCATATCACTAGCTGGATATAAACTTAAGGAACAGACAGTTCAGGGACTAAATCCTAGAGTTAACCCTACCTAGACACATATTAGTCAAACTGTCTAACATCAAGGACAAAGAGATTTCTGACAACTACAAGAGAAAAGCAACCTGTTATATATGAGGGAGCTACAATAAGGTTCAATGCCAATTTTTCATCAGAAACCACAGAGACAAGAAGGTAGTGGGACAAAATACTAAAAGTGCTGAAAGAAAACAAATGACAATCTGGAATTTTATATCCAGTGAGATTGTCTTTCAAAACTGAAAGAGAGATTAAGGCATTCTAAGATAAACAAAAACTGAGGGAGTTCACCACTAACCTACCCTACAAGCAATGCCAAAGGGAGTTCTTCAGACTAAAAGGAAAGGACATCAGACAGTGGATTGAAGCAGCATAAAAATGCAAAGCCCTCTGTTGTCTTAGTTTGCCATAGGGCTGTCAATGCAAAGTACCAGAAATGGGTTGGCTTTTAAAATAGAGATTTTATTTAGTGTAAAAGCTTACAGTTTCAAGGCTGTGAAATGTCCAAATCAAAGCACCATCAGATGACGTAATAGGAGAGTGACAAAAAAGGGAGAGCCAAGACGAGACGTGCCGATAAACCAAGAACTAAGGCGGCACAGGTGGTAGGACGCCTCTCTCCCACATCGGAGGTTCCCAGGATTGAATACCAGTGAAGACAGGAGGAAAAGGTTGAGAAGAGAGGGCAGGAAATAGACACAGAGAATTGTCTAGTGAATGGACACAAAAACAGCAAAAACGGGGGGGGGGGGGTTAAAAATGGATAAAAGTTAATAAATAAATCTTAAAAAAAAAAAAGGGTCCTACTTACAATGGGTTTACACCCACAGGAAATAATTAAATTTAAGGGTGTGTTTTTCTAGGTACATACAATTCCAAACCACCAGACCATCACATCCCCCAGTCCTAGGTAACCACAAATCTACTTTCTGTCTCTATGGATTTGCCTATTCTGGGCACTTCATACAAATGGAACTATACAATATGTGCCCCTTTTGTGTCTGGCTTATTTCAGTCAGTGTAATGTTTCCAAGGTTCATCAGTGTTATAGCATGCATCAGTAAGACTTTATTCCTTTTCATTTGCTAAATAAAATAAATTTTGTTTATCCATTCAAAAAAAAAAAAAAAAAAAAAAAAGCACCATCAGAGATGCTTTCTCAACAAAGTCAGGTACTGGTAATCCTGGTGTCTTGCCATGTGGCGATCAGGCATATGGCAGGGCTTGTCTCCTCAGTCTTGAGCTGCTTCATGGGCCCAGCCTCTTGGGGGCTTTGTGCTCAAGTTTTGGCTGCCAGTGATCCTCAAGTCCTCTCTCACATGGAAGGGTGGAAAATGGTGGCTTCCTTTCTCTGTCTCTCTCTTTGTCTCCCTGTGTCTCCATTTATATTAGACCCAGCAAGAGGATGGAGACCCAAGCTGGCTCATGCATCACTGACATAGTCCAATCAAAAGCCCTAAAGTGATCTTATCAAGTAATTTAATCAAAGGCCCTTTAACTGAATTTAAGGCAATCAAATGGCCCAGCACCCATAGGAATGGATTAGTTTAAGAACATAATCCTTTTCTAGGATTCAGAAAATTTAAATGGTCACATCTGGTAAAGATAACCATATGGGGGGTTGGATGTGGCTCAACTGGTTGGGCGTCCGTCTCCCATATGGAGGGACCCAGGTTCGATCCCCGGGACCTCCCGGTTAAAAAAAAAAAAAAAAAAAAAAAAGATAACCATATGGGTAATTGTAAATACCAGTACTATTGTGTTTTTTGGTATGTTACTCCACTTTTTACTTCTTAGAAGTTTGAATATACAAATGCATAAAAAGTAATGATAGCCCAGTCCCCTCAGGATTGGGGGAAGAACTATGGACTAGAGTGGACTTGATGGTATTCTGTTGTACACATATGGTGATTCTAGCAATGGAAGAAATTATAACAATGAGGTGGAGCCAGAGGCCACTTGACACTTTTGGGGTAGGGAGGGGATGAGTAGTTGAAATACAAGGGCTTCTTTGGGATTTGGAGGTTGTCCTGAGTACCGTTGTGGCAACAGATGTAGGCCATTTTAAATCAGCACACACCACTCAGTACTGTGTGGGAGAGAGTGTGGTCTACGATGTGAACTGTGGTCTATGGTTGGTGGCAAGGCCCAGGATGTGTAAGTCCATTGAGGGTGGTAGGCCACACTTGTGGGAGATGTTTGTGTGGGATGTGGTGGGAGGTGTGGGAGGTGGGCAACATGGGAATCCCAGTGGGTTCCGTGTAATATTTTAGGTAATCTAAGCACCTCTTAAAATATATTTATATATCCGGTCCCCCGCCGCGCGTCGGGACCGGGGTCCGGTGCGGAGAGCCCGTCGTCCCGGGAAATGGGGCGCGGCCGGAAAGGGGGCCGCCCGCTCGCCCGTCACGCACCGCACGTTCGTGGGGAACCTGGTGCTAAACCACTCGTAGACGACCTGCTTCTGGGTCGGGGTTTCGTACGTAGCAGAGCAGCTCCCTCGCTGCGATCTATTGAAAGTCAGCCCTCGACACAAGGGTTTGTAAAAAAAAAAAAAGTAAAAGAAAAAAAAAAAAAAAAAAAAACAAAAAAAAAAAAATATATATATATTTAGATATATATAAATAACATTTGTGTAAGCAAATGCACATATATGCATATATATTTATATATCATTTTATAAATATTGGTATGTATTGTGAAAATTTTGATTTTTACCCACAATAAAAAATAAATAAATTTTAAAAAAAAAGTAATGATAAGACTATGGTTTTGGACATACAATGTATAAAGATATAATTTGTAACAAGTACAACAAAAAGGAGAGGGGACATAGGGGTATAGGAACAGTGACTCTGCATGCTGTTGAAGTTAATTTGGTAACAAATCACGTGTGATAGTATAGATTTAGGATGTTAAATTTAAGCCCTAGGAAAACCACAAAGAAAATATCTGAAAAACATATACTGAAAGAAATTCAAAGGGACTCAAAAAAAATTCAAATAAATATGAAAGTAGGTATATTAGTCAGCCAAAGGGGTGCTGATGCAAAATACCAGAAATCAGTTGGTTTTCATAAAGGGTATTTATTTGGGGTAGAATTCCACAGTTACCAGGCCATAAAGCATAAGTTACTTCCCTCACCAATGTCTATTGTCACATGTTGGAGCAAGATGGCTGCCGATGTCTGTAAGGGTTCAGGCTTCCTGGGTTCCTCTCTTCCCAGGGCTTGCTTGTCTCTGGGCTCAGCTCCTCTGCTATCTACACAAGGTCAGCTGTAGACTATGAGGCTCTCTAGGCTTTGCCTCTTTCCACAAGGTCAGCTGTAGACTCTCAGGTGAATGGCTAGTCTCTATCCCAGGGCCTTCTCTCCTTCCTCACAACCAAGCTCCTCCATGGCCCCCCGGGCTCCAGCATCAAAACTCGAACATCAGAACTCCAACTCAAAACTACTCCAACTCTGTCCTTTACCGTGCCTTTTATATTTGATTCCCCATCCACCAAGGGGTGGTGTTCAATGCCCTACTGACATGGTCCAGTCAACACCCTAATCATAACTTAATCATGCCCAGATTAACAGAACAGTTTACAAGCATAATCCAATATCTATTTTTGGAATTCATAACTGTATCAAACTGCTACAGTAGGCATTAACAGAAAAATTGAGGGAGAAAATGTATAAAACTTACAAAGACTAAATAACAAAATGGTATAAGAAAGTCCTGTATTATCAGTAGTCATATTAAATGTAAATGGATTAAACTCTCCAGTCAAAAGGCAGGGATTGGCAGAATGGATAAAAAAAGCATGACCCAACTCTATGCTGTTTACAAGAGACCCACTGAAAATTCAAAGACATAAAAAGATTGAAAGTGAAAGGGTGGAAAAAAATACATACCATGCAAATAGTAAACAAAAGAGAGATGATACTAAAAAGAGAGTTGATACTAATATCAGATAAAATAGACTTTAAGTCAAAAATTGTTATGAGGGACAAAGAAGATCACTATATACTGATAAAGGGGTCAATTCAACAAGAAGATATAACAATTACACATATATACATATAATGGTGCATTCGTATGCATATGTATAATTGTTATACAAAATATATGAAGTAAATATTGACAGATTTGAAGGGAGAAATAGATGGTTCTACATCGATAGTAGGAGACATTAATATACCACTTCTAATAATGGATAGAACAGCTTGACAGAAGATCAATAAGGAAACAGAAGATTTAATAATACTCTGACATATAGAACATGTTACCCAATAACAGCAGAATACACATTCTTCTCTACTGCACATGGGTCATTCTCCAGGATAGATCATATGTTCGGTCATAAAATAAATATCAATAAATTTAAAAGGATTGAACCCTTACAATGTATCTTCTCCTACAACAATGGAATGAACCTAGAAATCAATAACAGAGGAAAAACTGCAAAATTCGCAAATATGTAGAAATCAAACAACATACTCTTAAAAACCCAGTGGGTCAAAGAGGAAACCACAAAGTTAATTAGGAAATAATTTGAAGCAAATGAAAAGGAAAACAAAGCATACCAAAACTTATGGGATGCAGCAAAAGCAGTGCTAAGAGGGAAATTTATTGCTCTAAATGCTTACATTAAAAAAGAAAAAAATTCTCAAATCAGAGACCTAACCTGACAACTGGAGGATCTAGGAAAGGAAGAGCAAACTAAACCCAAAGTGAGCAGAGGAAGAAAATTACAAAGATTAGAGCAGAGATAAGTAGAATTGAGAATAAAAACAAGAGAGAGAATCAATTAAACAAAAAGTTAATTCTTTGAAAAAAATCAATAAAATTGGCAAACCTTCAGCCAGACTGACAAAAAAGAGAGAAGATGCAAATAACTAAAATCAGAAATGAAAGGGGGACATTATGACCAAAAACACAAAAACCAAAGGATTCTAAGAGGATACTATGAACAACTGTATGCCAACAAGTTAGATAAACTAAGATGAAATGGTCAAATTCCTAGAAACATACAAACTACTCATAATGACTTAAGAAAAAAATAGAAGATCTCCACAGACCAAAAACAAGTACAGGTTGAATCAGTCATCAAAAACCTCCCAAAAGGGTATGGGTGTAGCTCAGTGGTTGAGCTCCTGCCTCCCAAGTATGAGGTCCTGGGTTCAATCCCCAGTGGTACCTCCTAAAAAACAAACAAACAAAAAGCCTCCCAACAAAGAAATGCCCAAGACCAGAGGGCTTCACTGGTGATTTTACCAAACATTCAAAGAAGAATGAACACCAATAATGCTCAGACTCTTCTAAAAATTTTAAGAGGAGGTGTGGCAATTTGAAGCTTTTGTGGACTCAAAAAAATCATGTCCTTAGGGTTAATCCATTCCTGTGCATGTAAATCTATTGTAAGTGGGACCTTTTGATTAAATCACTTGAGATAAGGGCCTTTAATTAGATTGTGTGATGCAGGGTGGGCCTTAATCCTTTTACTGGAGTCCTTTCTAAAGGGAGGAATAAAAAGCCATAGACACAGAAAAAAGCTGCAGAGAAAGAGAGGAACCCAGAAGCTGAGAGGAAGCCACTTTAGCCAGAAGCTGAAGAGGTCTAGAGGGGGAGGGGAGAGACAAGTGGATGCTGCCATGAGCCTGATTGCCCTCACCTGCAGCTTGGGAAGAAAGGCTCTCCTGATGATGCTTTGATTTGGACACTTTCATGGCCTCAGAACTATAAGCTCATATAATAAATCCTCATTGTAAAAGCCAACCCATTACTGGTATATTGCTCCCACAGCTTTTAGCAAACTAAAACAGGAGGGAACACTTACTAATTCATTCTGTAAGCTCAACATCACCCTTATACCAAAGCCAGATAAAGATATGACAAGAAAAGAAAATTATTGACCAATATCCCTTATGCAAAAATCCTTAAACAAATACTAGCAAACAGAATCCAAAAGCACATAAAAAGAATTATACACCATGATCAAGTGGGATTTATCCCAGGTATGCAAGGGTTTCTGTTCAACATAAGAAAATCAATGAATACAATATACCACATTAATAGAATGAAGGAAAAACTATACATGGTCATCTTAATTAATGCAGGAAGGGCATTTGGCAAAATCCAACATCCCTTCTTGATAAATACACATAGATAACGGGGAATAGGAGAAACTTTCACAACTATCATAAGAGCATATATGAAAAACCCATAGCTAACATCATACTCAATCGTGAAAGACTGAAAGCTTTTCCTCTAAGATCAGGAAAAAGACATGCATGCCCACTGCACCTCAGTTATTCAACAGCATACTGGAAGTTCTAGCCAGAGCAATTAGGCAAGAAAAAGAAAGGCATTCAAATTGGAAAGGATGAAGTAAAACTTTGCCTATTTGCAGATGACATGATCATATATAGAGACAATCCTGAAAAATCCACAACCAAGCTATTAGAGCTAATAAACGAATTCACAAAAGGGCCAGGATACAAGATCAACACACAAAAATCAGTAGTGTTTCTCTATACTAGTAATCAACAATCTGAAGAGTAAATTTGGGGGAAAAAAAAGTTCCACTTACAATAGCAACTAAAAGAATCAAATATCTAGGCATAAATTTAATCAAGGATGTAAAGGACTTGGACTTGGGCTTGCAAATCTACACACATTACTAAAAGAAATCAAAGAAGACCTACGTAAATGGAAGGACATTCCATATTCATGGATTGGAAGACTAAATTCTGTTAAGATTTCAATTCTACCCAAAGCAATTTATAGATTCAACAAAATCCCAATCAAAATTCCAAAAGATTTCTTTGCATAAATGGAAAAGTCAATCATAAAATTTATATAGAAGGGTCAGGGGCCCGGAATAATCAAAAAACATCATGAAAAAGAAGAATGAAGTCAGAGGACTCACACTTCCCAATTTTAAAACTCATTACAAAGCCACAGTAATCAAAACAGCATGGTACTGGTACAAGGACAGATATATAAACAAATGGAATAGAACTGACAGTTCCAAAATAAACCCTCACATCTATGGTCAATTAACTTTTGACAAAGGTGCTAAGTCCACTCAATGGGGAAAGTATAGTCTCTTCAGCAAATGGTCTTGGGAAAACTGGGCATCCACATGGAAAAGAATGAAGGTGACCCTTACTTTACCATATACAAAAATTAACTCAAAATTCATCAATGACCTAAACACAAGGGATAAAAATATATAACTCTTTTAAGAAAAAAACATAGGGAAATGTATTCAGGACCTTGCATCATGGAATGGATTCTTAGACTTTACACCAAAAGCATGAGCAACAAATGAAAAATCAGATAAATGGACTTCATCAAAATTAAAAACTTTTGTGCATAAAAGGCATTCATCATGAAAGTAAAGAGACAACCTAAGAATGGGAGAAAATATTTGGAAACCACATATCCAATAAGGATTTAATATTCAAATTCAAAAAATATAAAGAAGTTCTGCAACTCAACAAAAAGACAAACTCAATTTAAAGTTGGGCAAAAGACAAATATACATCCCACCAAAGAAGATATACAAATGGCCAATAAACACATGTAAAGATGCTCAACATCATTAGCCATTAGGGAAATGCAAATCAAGACCTTGATGAGATACCATTTTATACCCACTATAATGGCTACTATTTTTTTTTTTTTTATGGAGAAATAACAAGTGTTGGAGAGGATGTAGAGAAATAGGCACACTTATTCCTTGGTGGTGGGAATGTAAAACAGTGCAGCTGCTGTGGAAAAGAGTTTGGCAGTTTCCCAGAAAGTTAGGTATAGAATTACCATATGACCTGGCAATCCCTTTACTAGGTATATACCCAAATTAATTGAAAGCAGGAACTTGAACAGATATTTGCACACCAATGTTCTTAGTGGTATTATTCACAATTGGCAAAAGATGGAAGCAACTCAAATGTTCATGGACAGATGAATGGATAAACAAAATATGGTATAAACCTATGATGGAATATTATTTAGCCATGAAAAGGAATGAGTTCTTATACATGCTACAACATGGATGAATCTTGAAGATCATGTTGAGTGAAATGAGCTAGACACAAAAGGTCAAATATTTTTGATGTCATTGATATGAAATAATTAGAATAAGCAAACTCATAGAGTCAGAAACAAAAATACAAGTTACCAGGGGCTGGGATGGGGGTAGGGAATGGGCAGTTATCACTTAATTTGTATAAAATTTCTATTTGGGGCAATGGAAAATTTGGGTAATGGATGTTGGTAATAGCAGAACATTGTGAATGTAATTAACATCAATGAATTATATATTTGAGTGTGATTTAAAGGGGAAATGTTAGGTTATATACATGTTACTAGAATAAAAATTTAAAAAACAACAACATAGGACTATGCAACACAAACAATGGACACTAAGGTAAATTATGGACTATAGTCAATAGTATAATTATAATAGTATTGTTTCATCAATTGTAACAAATGTCAGAGGATTAATAACAAGGAAAACCGTGAGTGTGGGGTGGTATATGGGAGCTCTGTATTTTCTGCATGATTTTTCTGTAAACCTACAACTTCTTGAATTGAAAAAAAAAAAAGAGTGCCAGTGCCCTGGAATCTACAGCCATGAAGGTTGAGCTCTGCAGTTTCAGGGGGTACAAGATCTATCCTGGACATGGGGGGCACTATGCCAGGACCGACAGGAAGGTTTTCCAATTTTTTAATGCAAAATGTGAATCGGCATTCCTTTCCAAGAGGAACCCTTGGCAGATAAACTGGACTGTCCTCTACAGAAGAAAGCATAAAAAGGGACAGTCAGAAGAAATTTTAAAAAAAGAGAACTCGCGATGCAGTCAAATTCCAAAGGGCTATCACTGGTGCATTGCTTGCTGATAGTATGGCCAAAATGAATCAGAAACCCGAAGTTAGAAAGGCTCAACAAGAACAAGCTATCAGGGCTGCCAAAGAAGCAAAAAAAAGGCTAAGCAAACATCAAAAAAGACAGCAATGGCTGCTGCTAAGGCTCCCACAAAGGTAGCACCTAAACAAAAGATTGTAAAGCCTGTGAAAGTTTCTGCTCCCTGAGTTGGTGGAAAACACTACATTGGCAAATCAGATTTTTAAATAAATATCTGACTGTAACTCAGAAAAAAAAAAAAAAAGAACGAGAAACTAAATGTAATACATGATCGTGAATGGGTTCTAAGAATGGAAGAAAAAAGTCTCAGAAAGTCTTTATTGGGACACAAGAAAAAATTGGAATATAGAATATAAGCTTTATATCACTGTTAAATATCTTTTTTTTTTTTTTTTTTTTACCAGGAGGTACCGGGGATCGAACCCCGGTCTCTCCATATGGTAGACGGACGCCAAACCTCTTGAGCCACATCCGTTTCCCACTGTTAAATATCTTGAACTTATCTGGTAACTGTACTTAAGATGATGACATAAGTGAATACCCTTGTTCTTAGGAAATGTATATGGATGTGTTATGTGTTCAGGGAGAACAATGTATGCAACCTACTCCAAATGTTCAGAAAACAGATGAGATAAGATAAAATATAGATGAGGGGGGATAGATAAAATGATATGGCAAATGTGGCAAAATGTTAAAATTAGTGGATCTGGGTATTTGGGGGAAGGTGGGATATGTTGGAGTTCTCTGTATGGGTTTTTTAAAATTATTTTTGCAAGTGTCCTATAGGTTTGAGATTATTTCAAAATGAAAAGTTAAAAAAAAAAACAAAAAGAGAAGCTCCTCCACAAGGTGGTGGGCAACATGGACTCATAGCATCCTAGAGCTGCATGGGACCTCTTTCATTCCACCCACACAATACACTTTTTAGGGAGAACAAGGAGGACACAAAGAGAGGCATAGAGAGGAATAGAGGACTCCTATGCCTCCAGAGCCCCCAGCTAGTGAGTGACAGGATTGTGTGAAAGCATGAGGCCTGCCCAGCCCCCAGGCTGGTACTGTCTCCCTTTAGCCTTCTCTGTCCCCGTGCATTTCCCAACAGCCTGGTTGCCACTCCACTCTTCCACAGAGCCCCTTCCTTGTTTCTGTGGGCATATTCTATGTGTGTGTGTGTGTGTGTGTGTGTGTGCGCGCGCACGCGCACGTGTGTGCACGCCTAGGCCCCAGTTAGGATCAAGCCAGAATCAGAAAAGAGAAGCATGTTATTGCATTTCCCAGTTGGTCATTTCCCCTGTGGAGAGGGTTGGGAGCAGGGAGCTTGGGAGCCACAGGCTAGACAGGGCCTGCTGCAGTCAACAGCTGCAAGTCTGAGACTAAGGTACTGCTATAGGTGCCATTAGGAAAGAATGTAGAGGTGGCAGGAGCAGGGAGAACCTCTGGGCTGGAGAGGCCAGAGCTCCTCAACTCCAGGCACTGCAAAGTAAACCCATGCCCCTGAAGTCTGTTGTCATGGCAGAAGCTGCCCAGGGTCTTTCCTCTTTCCTGCATGGTTTCCCTGCCTGCCTTCTGATACCTTCAACTCCTGCTACCTAAAAAGACCTGTGTTGCCCACCCTGACTGCGTGCAAATGTGACCGGAGTCCACTGCTTGGGAGCAGTGGTTATAGGCACTACCTCTCATGTCACACTGCCTGGGTTCACTCCCATATTGGTACTTATGACCCTCTGAATTTCCATGGAACAGTTTGTACCCTCCCAGAGCTTCAGTTATTTCCCTTTTAAAATGGGGCTCCTTGGAATCCCCTTCCTTAAACCCTCACTACCAATAATAATGAGCCAAGCAACATGCTCACACGGGACCCGTATGTCACCAGCATCACATCAAATTCCATCAGGATTGTTTCACAGGCCCCCCAAACCCTGACCACAGGCAGGCAAGTAAGCAGACCACATTCCTTTGTGACAAATGGTTGTCACCAGGGCAGAATCGCCTTCACCTCATTCCCTCTTGAGAGCCCTTTCTCTCAAGGAAGCACCAAATCAGCTACTGCCAATACAGAGACAGTGTCTTCATTCTTCCTTTCCTGCTTGCAATTCCTCACACCTCCCTTGTCTACTGACATATTTACCATGTTCTCATCAAAGATGTGCTTCTACAGATTTGGGAGCTCTCAAGCAATTTTGTCCCCTCTTACCAGCACTAGAAAGCAATCCTACCGTAAGAAGTCACTCTGCATGGGGAACTGCAGGGGAACCGGCCTGGCAAGGCATACTGCTGGCTGCCATACCCAGAAGGGAAAAGGTGTTCTTTCACTTGGAGTCAGCTCTGCAGTGACTGCCCCTCACCCCCAGGTCTTTCTTGAGCTTGCTGACTTTATCATTATCCTATGTGGTATCAAAGGTATGATTTAAATTAATATTTTGTAGCTAATATATCCAATGACAGAATCCAGATTCAAAGAATGAGGGAGTGAATTTAACAAGATGACATTTAATCCGGGCAAATAGAAGCTTCTTTACTTAGGTTAAAATTGAAATAAATTACAGAAGTATATTAACAGCTGGATATGTGAAACAAAGATTTGGGAGTCTCAGCTGAGTACAGTTTAAACTGGATTCAACTGTGTGGCATGGCATCCACAAAACCTACTATGAATCTTAGAATGTATCAATAGGTGAATAGTGTCTATTCCAGAATGAATGAAGATAATATCACTTGATTCTACACTAGGCAGGGTATTCAGAATTTTCAGAGAAATTTACAAATTCAGGAGCATGTAGGATAGTTAATAACTTTGAAAAATGTATCTTTTCAGAAACAGCTGAAATAACTGGGGAGGTTAAACTTCCAAAAAAATAAGTCTTAGTGAAAACATAATTATTTAAGGATTACATGAGATATACTGAAAACGCTTAGCACAATGCCTGGAATAACTAAGTCTCAATTCAGGTTAGTAATAAAAGAATGATAGTGATATTATTAGCACAGTGTCATGCCTTTATTATTATTACTATTACTGTTATTATAGCTAATGCTTGTAGAGAGATTTCCAAGTGCTAGGCACTATTCCAGGTCCTTAACATATATTATTGGCTCATTTACACCTCCTACCAATACTATGAGGTAGGTATTATTATTTTCTTCAGTTTTGTGGATGAGGAAGGTGAGTCAAGGAAAGAATCGGTAGATTGCGCAGTGTGTATCATAGATGGGTAGGGACTGGAATGAGGACATAAACTCTGGCAGTTTCAGACTATTAAGGGTAAGAGGTACTTTTATTACTTTATACTTGGTCTGTACCACTCCAGAGTGCAGAAACAGAACCAATGTGTGTAAACTACTGGGAGGCAGATTTTAGCCCACAGAAGGGAAAAAAACTTTGACTAGAACTGTTTGAAATTTCAATAGGATATCTTATAAGGTACTGAATTCTCTATCAAAAGATGTAAGAAAAAAAGGAGAAAAATGACTAAATGAATAAAATGGGACTCCTTTCAGAGAGAAACTGTAAACATGAGAAACCAATCCTTGTTGAAAAATGAAGAAGGCATAGTGAAACTTGACTTTAAAGACATACATCATTGGAAAATTGAATAGTGTAACAGTTATGGAAAAGATAAAAAGGTGAACTAATATCTGTCTAGCCACTTCTCAACACAAAGTAAATCAGACATCAGAGAAAAGGAATAAAAAATTCCTAAAATGGGAAACTTCAGGTATGAATTTCTGTTTGGAAACTTACTAGACAGCCTGGATTTGAAAAAAAAAAAAAAAAGAAATGAAAATCCCAGTATCCTCACAGATCTGATGGCCACTGATCCTGAAAGTGTAAGACATAGAGAGGAGAGGAGAAGTAGTCTACTCCCTGGAAGAAAGGGCATAGGCATGAGAGTGTGTAGCATCCAGGCTGATGTAAGAAGGTGAGATACACGCATGAGGTCAAAGATCATAAAAAACCATTATATTAAAAAATATATACTTGCAATAACAACTATGTTAGAATGACTTTAATCCTGTTACTCAGTGTGTGGTCAACAGAATTATTGCATAGTGTAATACTGAATGGCCTCTGTGCTGCATCTATCTTTTTGGGTCTAGCAGTGCCAGGACCCAAATATCTGTTGATGTAATGAATTAATATCAACTTTCTTGACCTGCAGCACCAAAAGGAGGCTGGTTAAGAACTTAAGAGTTCCAGTAAAATCTTTCTTCTATTGTGAATAACAACAACTTACTAGGTGTTTTTTTTTTTTTTCTTCTAATAATAATGCCATGCTCTCCACCAAGATCTCTCCCATTTCAGATAACAAATGGATTTTCTGGACTATTTGAATTTAGATGGACAAAAGTTATTTTGATTTATGAAAATCAGAGCATGCATTCTTTTTAGATCTACATCCTTTACAAACTTAACTCTTTCTGGAGCATTTTTTTATTAGAGCATACTTTTAAAGGGAAAAAATTAATTTTGTTTTGTATCAAAAATTCTTGCAGCAAACACCTGAAAGATTACTCATTTAGACTGGATCTATTAGTAATATAGGTCTGGGGACTCAAAAAAGCAAAATACAGATGTCAAGGAAAAGTGAAAGGGGATCGGACGTGGCTCAACTGGTTGGGCGTCCGTCTCCCATATGGAGGGACCCGGGTTCGATCCCCGGGACCTCCCAGTAAAAAAAAAAAAAAAAAAAGGAAAAGTGAAAGACTGTCTGCCGTGAAAGTGACAAGATGAGGTGAAAACATGATAGAACCTAAATGGGCATGGTGGAGTTATGGATATATATTAAAAGTGGGAGTGATGGGAAATGATATTGATTTATGAAAGTAAAATAATTACATTTCAGTGCAGGATCTGGGCTGCAGGGGAAATAGTAAGCCTTGGTAGCTCAGGAAGGGAGAGTGGAGGAAGAGGGCGGTATCAGAGGAAGCAGCAGAGAGGAAGAGGCAATATATCCCAAGACTAGATGCTAGCTGTTCCTGGTAACCAGAGAAGAAAGACAAATATAAACAATGAGAGGTGAGTGACAGGGCCGGCTGTGTTGGAGCTGGCTGCTGCAACACGGCCGTGGGTCAAAGTGATAACTGGGTATTTCCGAGCTCAGCGGTGACGCGCGGCCCTCACGTGACCAGGAGCCTGTGTCTGCCCAAGTCCCTCTCATCCTGGTCCTTTCTGCCTGTCCAGACATCATCTCCCCACTGCCGCCCTTTGGTCGTCGGGGAAAGCAGGAGAAAGTAAGTTCTCTCGATCCCCTTAAATCGGTGTGAGGGTCCATGCTGCCTAGTAACCCTTGGGATCCGGCTATTAGAGCGCTCAGGCCTTTTCCTTAAGCCCCCGCGTCCATATTTAAGTGCAGAAAATGGTGATCTTGGCACCGCGTGGTGAGGTGAGTGGGGCACTGAGAAGGAGACACATCCCGCCTGGGGAAAAAAATGACGAGCACTGCGAGATAGGAAGCTGGAGTGGGGAAGCCAAGGCTCAGTTTGCCGAAGCCGAAGCCGAAAACGCTGGCGGCGGGAGCGACGAATGCCCAAAGAAGGGCATGTGTCAATCAGTCCGTCCCTCCTCCCTACGCCCCGCACCCTACCCTGTGTTTCGTTTGTCTGCAGGTGGGCACGTCACAGCGGTGCACCTCAAGGAGAGGTCGACAAGGAGCAAACCGCCGGGAGAGGTCCAGGTCGGAGAAGGAATGGGCAGTGGAAGGGGACCAGGGTGCGAGGGATGACGCGGAACGGAATGGAGTCTGCGGGCCCCGCCGCCCCGCCGCCCCGCCCCTATCACTGCGGGAGAGGCCTGCGGCAAGGCCTGCTGGGAAAACGGTGGGCTTTCGGGAAGAAGGGGCGGCGGGGAGCCAGAGAGACAGACAGAGAGACAGTGAGACAGAGCCTCTCGGAAAGCATTGATTTGAGGACCTGGGCCCCGAATCGGGAAGAGGCAGGTATTGGAACCCATGATTGGGGTTTTGGCCCATCCACCAAGTAGCTGATTTTACTTTGCCTTTCTTGTCTCCTAAGAATAACTGTGCTTAAAGAAGACAATCCTCAACATGGAAAGACCATGCAAAGAAAATGAAGAACAGCCACCGAGCACGACAAAGAGCAACGAGGACCCGCCTCCTATAGAGCACTCTCCCGAGGAACAGTCTTCGGAGGATCAGTCCTCGGATGACGAGTTCTTTCCGGAGGATCTCCTTCCAGCGCTCCTTCCTGAGATGCTTCTTTCTGAGGAGCGCCCTCCTCAGGAGAGCCTTTCTAGGAAGTACCTTTTTGAGGAGCGCCCTCCAATGGAGCAGCCTCCTTGTGGAGTAGGAAAACATAAACTAGAAGAAGGAAGTTTTAAAGAAAGGCTGGCTCGGTCTCGCCCGCAGCTAAGTGGGGACATACATGGCAGGAATTTAACCAATGAGGAGATGATAAAGGTAGCAGATGACATGGAAGAGATGAAAAGAGTAAGAAACAAACTGATGATAATGCATTGGAAGGCAAAACGGAACCGTCCTTATCCTATTTAATGTGTTCTGCCTTGAATTCTTTTACCTTATACTAGTATTGCCACTTGAAATTTCTGTTTGCATTTTCTTACAGACCTTTACTCATCTTCTTAACTTTAACTTTTTTTGCGTGGCTTTGTTTTAGTTGTTTCTCTTGTAACTGGTTTAAAATTGACAACCCCCCCCCCCAATCAGCAAGTCTCCCTCTTTCCATCATGAAATTCACCCATATGCATGGAAAGATGTACCTTATATAGTGAAGTGAAAAGAACAGTTTTCAAAAAGTATATATAGTATCCCATTTTTGTAAAAAAAAAACAAAAAAAACTTGTATATTTGTATATTAATATGCAAAGAAAAAGCGAATGTATATACACCAGAAGCTTAACAGTGGCTACCTATGGTAATTTAATAGGTGATTTTTATTTTGTTTTTTATTTTTGCTTTATCTGAATTTATTTTTTTCAAGATGAACTTGTCACATGCTAAAAAAAAAAACCCAACATGACAGACAGTATAATGAAAAAATGTGAAGCAATAAAAAAACCCCTGTCAATCAGCTCCTAAAGCGAATGTGACACTTAATAAATACTTGTCAGAGCTTAGAAAAAGAAAAACATATCCCAAGTTTCTTCTGAATCTCTTAGGTAGAAATATGAACCAGGTACTTATTACATGTTTAAGAGTCAGTCATTTCTCAACTAAATGGGAATAAACTTGCCTTACAGAGCTGCTGTGGACCCAAATAAGATAAAGATCGTGTGAGCTGTATTTGTCTCTTTTTCCCACTTGTGCATACAGTGCCCCAAACCCTATAGATTCCCTTCGAACAAAGGGGATAGTACCCAAAGGAGGTCTCTCGTGCTCACAAACAATTCCTGTGAGATTCCAAGTGAGTGCCACATTCTGTTCCTTTCCTGCTATGCTCTTCCCTTGGTTACTGTCATCTGCTAGGCACAGCTGCCTATCAGCCAGAGACATGCCAAAGTACTTTGTGAGACAAAATATTTATATATATATCAGATATTATAATTTGTCCATTAAACTATTTATAAAACCCAAGATTTTTTGGTTGATCCTGTTAATTCTAGAAATACAGGTGATATTTTATTTTTCCCAAGTTATGACTCAGTTAAGAACCCTGTGATGAATCATTTCTCTTCTTATTTGTGTAAGCTTCGGTAAGTGTTCACTTCTCTAGAAAGTATGGTTATATTTCCAAAAGGAACACAGTGGGGGAAGGATTGTTTTCCAAAATTCAATATTAAAATTATTTTAATATTTTATTTCAGTGTTTCTCTTATAAAAATGCAGAGGGAACAGATGCGGCTCGAGCAGTTGAGCACCTGCTTCCCACATGGGAGGTTCTGGGTTCTGTCCCCGGTGCCTCCTAAAAACAAAAACAACAAATGAAAAAACCAGCCCAGGGGAGCTGATGTGGCTCAGTGGTTGAGCACCGATTTCTGACATACAAGGTCCCAGGCTCATTCCTTGGCCCCAGTACCATTAAAAAAAAAGCAGAATCCTGAGCTCTCCCCCAGATCTGCTAAATCTGCTTTTCTGTAAATCAGCACACTAAAGTTGGAGAGCCACTGGTATATACAGTATGCTCCTGATTTGAGTAAGAATAAACTATAACAAAAATAGAAGAAAATATAGATGACCATATCTGAATTCAAAGGGTAAAAGACCTTTCCAAGCATATTTTTAAGTAAGAAACTAAAGACAACCTCACCACTTTACAAAATAAATTTAAGATTTCTTGCAGAAAGTAAGACCATACACAAAAAGCTATGACAGAACTTAATAGCAAGACATATTTTCCATGACTGAAAATCATGTATAATGCTTGTGTTCCTTCCTTTTAATATGAGTAAAATGCATCAGAAATAAATTCAAATTCTCCTTTTATAATCAGCTCACAAAATGGTCGAGCCAGCCCAGTGCCCTTGGCTTGTTTTTATTTTTTTCACTCTAGCATGCTATTTTGGGAGCTCTTCATGTCTCTGGACCATTCTTCAAGGTTATGGCAGCCTGATCAATGCTCTGGATTGGAATTCCAGCTGGAGTGAGATCAGGCACAGGGTCTTTGCAAAATGCCTGGAGACTCCCCCTACCCCATTCAGAAATTCTAATCTAAATTAAATTATTCTTACAAGTGAGAAATAAGATTATACAGATAATAAGACACAAATTTTGTGTTCTAACTCAGATTTATCTGCATCAAATCCTCTGTTCTCCCTATTCTACCATACTGCCTCCAGTTTGGATGGTAGCTTTCCAGGGCTTAAGGAATACTTGGCTTAGACTTGATGAGTATATATCCTTATTGGTTTGTGCTTTTGAGGAGTTTTCACATTATTATGTTGCTCCAAGTGGAAATGCCCAGTAGGCAGTTGGATATAAGTGTCTAAAGTTTGGGAAAGCAATTGCAATGGAAATATGCATTGTAGCTGGTGGCACCTGACATATAGTAAGCACCCTGTAATTCAATATTTATTGAATTAAATGAATGTCGAATACCTTTATATACTCTTCTGTCTTTTTCTATGAATATGTATTTTTCAAATAGAATTAGGGTTCTACTGAACTCTTTATAACCTGTTTGTAAAAAAATGAAATTTTATTTTTTTAACCTGCTTTTTACTAAGACAATACTTGTTTTGGAGACTATTTAGAAAGTAGAGGCTCTTTCCCCCTGGTGACCGGAGCCAGAACTGCAGATTGAACACAGCTAACAAAGGGAGGAGGCAAGAAAAGAAGCTGGGAAGAAAAAAGGTTTGATTTGCAGGAGGAGAATGCCTCAACCCTGACTCACGCTGGACTGACACAATTATCAGGCTCTTTCTGAGGGCTGGGGTGGCCTAGCACAAGAAGCAAAATGTGGTTGTGTAGCTTTTCTCTGACTCAAGTCCAGATAAGTGTGCTTATGCACAGGTACGTGTGTGTGTGTGTGTGTGTGTTTAACATGAATGGTCTTATACTATTTTCACTTTTTCTCTGCTAGTGGAAACTATATGTTTCTACCAGAAAATATCTTGAAATGCAAATATGCATAAGAAGAAGATCTAAATAACCTATAGTTACTCTAACCAGAGAAAATAATTGTTAACATTGATATGTATATACTTAGATTATATATGTATCCTTTTACATACTGTATCAACTTACTTAGTTGTATAGTATATATATATAACTGAATATTTATATATTACATTCTAATACCTTTATTTATATATTTATAGTTATATCTTGTATAGCATATATTTTATTTATTCATTTCTTTTTCTATTTTAATTTGAGAAGTGGGTTTAAAGAAAATTTGCAGAAAATAGAGTTCTCATATATATCCCCATTTTTAACACTTTGCATTAGTGTGGTACTTTTGTTGCAACTGATGAAAAATATTATTATAATTGTACTATTTACTATCGTCCATAGTTTACATTATGGTTCACTGTGTTGTATAGTCCTATCCCACTTTTTTAGTTTTTATTCTAGTAACATATACACAACCTAAAATTCCCCTTTTTAACCACATTCAAAAAGACAATGCAGTGGTGTTAATTACATTCACAATATTGTGCTACCATCACCACCTCCATTACCAAGACTTGCATTATTTGCATTATATGCATATGTACTATGACATTCAGCCACACCCCTTCATGATGATGTTGATATCACGTGAATATAAAGTTGTTCTCTTTGATCTGAGAAGCCTATGTCTGTGGGCTATATGAATGGATAGGTCCCCCAAAAAGCATAAAGTAGAAAATGCATCACCTTTGTTTGGAGTTGGGTAAAGAAATTTAAAATTATCAATACCTACTTTGGGCCAGGTGCTTTATACTTGCAATCTCTTTTAATCCTTACAACTCTTTGAGGAAGGTATTATCATTCCCTTATTATAGATGAGAAAACAGATGCTGTCAGACTTCTTAACCATTTTAGCTTGCTTACTCCTGAGAGTTCACATTGCCTTTGTATTATTGCTGAGTCTAGTGGCATTCACCTTTTAGATGTCAGAAAATTTGTAAACACTTCCCCATTCTCATGCCCCCACTCTTGTTGAGTTAGAATTTTTTTGCTACAAGTATGCTTCCAAAATCAGAAAAATCAATAAAGAATTATCTCTTTACAAATCTTTAAGGTAAAAAATAGATTTCAAGGAATTTTAAATGACATACGAAAAACAATTAAAATATTTCAAACATATCTTACAGATTTAGACATAATATCTTTTAAAAATTAAAAGCTTTACTCACCCAATAGAAAATGAGCAAAGAAAAATGGAGGTGTAATTAACATGAGACGAAACAGAGATAGCCTATAAACATACAAAAGATGATCAACATCTGTTATAATTTAAGATGTAACAATGGAAAAGGAAAAAATACTCTTTTCTGGCCTATCGGTTTGGCAAAGATTGAAAAGATTAGTGACATACTGTATTGGGAAGTAGGTGAGGAAAAAGGCATTACTGATGGTAGTAAAAAATTAATGCATCCTTGTTGTAGGACAATTTATATATCGATATTTATTGGAGCAATGTTGGAAATAGTGAAAGTTTGGAAGCAACCTAAATATTCATCAGTAGAGGGCTATTTAAATAAATTATAGTCTCTATCAGTGGTTCTTAAATGGGATGGAACTGCTCCCTTACAGGGTGTTTGTTTGGAAATGTGTTCAGGCATCTTTGATTTTCATAATAACTGGGGGGTATATGACCAGTATTTATTTTATGGGAGCCAAGGATGTTAAATGCTCTGCAAGGGGGGCAATACCTCACAACAAAGAATTGCCCTGTGTCAAATATCAATAGTGTCCCCAGTGAGAAACACTTGAGAACCGGACTACTATGCAGTCAGCCAAAAGAATGAGAGTAGATTTTGTGAAAATTGTGAAGTAAAAGCAAAAGGAAATAAGGCAAGCAAAGTTTGAAAAAACAAACAAAAAACCCAATGTGAATAGATAGCCTGACCTCAGTTTGTGAATTTTTACAAAAAGGACGTATTTGCACAGAAAAATGCCTGGAAGGATGTACACTAAACTGTTGGTTTGGGTGGGATTATAATTGACTTACTACTCTTCCCTTTTTCTGTATTTGTATTTTCTAACTTTTCTATAATAGCATGTGTAACTTGGGTAATTTTTTTATGTGGGGAAATAACGTAGCATCACTAGTCCTTCAACTAAAAAAGGAGAGGACACCCCAGTGTGACAGAGTTAGACTCATTTATAGTTTCCCTACACATGGCTCTTCTACCCCTTTTATTTGAACCTATAATTATCACTATACTTATTAAATATAGGTCCCAGAGACTTAAATCTTTGGTCCGTTCATGTGCCAGTTGAGCCCTGAATCTCAGCAGAGTTGCAACACCTACTCTCCTGTTCCTTGGACTCACCCAGGACAACTAACAAGTAAATGATGATGGACAACGCCCACCCCAAGGAACAGAAAGTGTCTGCAACTGCAAGCAAGATTGTTCCATCCATCTGCCCCATTGGATCTAAGCCTTCTCTCAATTAGAACAGAGTGGGCATCACCATCCCAAAACCCTCAAGATTGGGGAATGAACAATGGACTAAAGTAGATTTGTTATTATTCTATTATAGACTTATTTTTAATCTAGCAATGGAAGAGTTTTATCATTGATATAAAGGCAGTGGCCACCAGAGGTTCTGAAGGGAGGGAGAGGGAAGAATATGTGTAATATGGGGACATTTCTGGGAAATTGGAATTGTCCTGCATGACATTGTAATGACAGATATAGGCCATTATACATTTTGTCATAACCTGTAAAATTGTGCGGGACAGAGTGTAACCTATAATATAAACTATAGTCCATGGTTAGTAGCAATGCTTCAATATGTGTTCATCAATTGTAATAAAATGTACCACACTAATGAAAGATGCTGTTAATGTGGGAAAGTGTGGGAGAGGAGGGGGTGGGGTATATGGGAATCCCCTATATTTTTTATGTAACATTTATGTAATCTAAAGCTTTCTTAAAAATAAAAAAAAAATTAATTAGAAAAAAGGAGGGGATTTAGTTTTAATGTGGGGAGCATAGGTATTCCTATAAGGGGATGCAGATAATGGTTTGATTATAAAATAATCTACTCTTTGTCCTTGCTACCAGGGTGGCAGCACAAACCTGAGGGCTCATAAGGAGACTATATATATACTTAGAAATAGGGAAAGAATGATAAGCCTTACAGTCAAAGTTCAGAAAACAAACCTTTTTTTTACTTTTAGCTTATTTCTTATGTGTCACAAGAATAGTCACCTGAACTAAAAGCAGGCTTTCCTCAGCCCTCACCTAATTGGTCAGGCCCTGGATTACCCAGAAGGGAGGGGATCAGGGAGGCTCCTGAAGCCTGATATCCCGTCTAAATTGAAAGACATTCAGCCATCATCAATCTGAATACTTCCAGCCACCAGATGCCAGGGGTTCACAAACCTGATGAAGAGTTCTTCACTGAGAGACCAAGTGCAGGAATAGGGATTTTAATTCCTTCATACACACATTTATTAAGCATGTCCTCTGTGCCAGGCATTGTGCTATAAGCACCTAGTTTTTCAGAGGGAAATAAAAGTGTCTGATATTTGAGCAATGGTCGTCACCTATAGAATGTAACCCACAAGTCTCACAGGACTATTCTCCCTGTCCTTCTTCTCCTTCTCCTTCTCCCCTGGACCCTCCTATCCCATAAAAAGACAATATTTTAAACAAATTTAAGAACATGTAATGGGAACAGAACCACACATTATATACTGGTCAAAGTGCAGTTAACCTAGAACGTAGGGCTAATTTCTGTGACTGTCTGACTGATAATGCTGATTAGACACATAAAGCCACATTTAAAGAATTGCTTACTGGCACCATGCCAACATGGGGCATTGACATTCTGTTCACTATTTACCAATCAGGTGGGGGATAAAGTTTTTTTTTGTTTTTAAATTTCAAGTATAGCATAGGTGAACATTTATTTGTCTATATGCCATGTATATTTTGTCTTTTTTAATTTATCATATTCTTGGAACTTTTAAATATAAAGTTTATTTTTTTCTAATTGACTTATAAAACTCTTTACATATGAAGGATATTAATAAGCCTTTATATTCTGTATATGTAAACTGATGTCTGCTTAATAACCTACTTTGTGGTGGTAATATTTTGCAAAATAGATGTTTAAATATGCATTCAAATATATCCATTTTTTCCTTTACATTTTCTGACATTAGTGACATCATAACAATGCTTCTCCCAAAATAAGATTACATAATAGTCTATATAAAAAATTTTCATCAAGGGAAGCGGCTGTGGCTCAATCAGTAGGGCTCCCGTTTACCATATGGGAGGCCCCAGTTTCGGTTCCTGGGGCCTCCTGGTGAAGACAAGCCTGCCCGCACGGTGTGGTTAGCTGACCCAGCGAGCACAAGCAGCAAGGGGGGGATAAATGAATAAATAAATAAGATCTTTAAAAAAAAAATTTTTTTTCATCAGGCAAGTGGATGTAGCTCAGTGGTTGAGCCCCTGCTTCCCATGTATAAGGTTCTGGGTTCAATCTCCAGTACCTCCTAAAAAAAATTCATCAAATAATGGTTTAATTTCTTATTTGTGAATATTTGTCATCTCATTTGTTTTTTGTTTGTTTGTTTATAGATTTATTGAGCAGTTTTATTGAGATATAGTCACATACCATACAATCTATCCAAAGTGTATAATCAATGGCTTTTAGTTCATCACCACAAAAAATTTTAGAACAATTTCATTACTCCAAAAAGGAAAACTCCACACCCCTTAGCATTGTTTCCCCAGTCCTACATAACCACTAATCTAATTTCATCTTTATAAGTTGATTTATATTTACATTTTATATGAATGGAATCATACAATATGTAGTATTTGTGCCTGGTTTCTTTCACTTAGCATAATTTTTGTCTTATATTAACATTTTGTAGTATTAACATATATTTGTTCAGCTTCAGAGGAAAACAGTATTATATATGCCATTTTATCCATATTCATATTTCACATGCAGTTTTACTATGCTATGCAGTTTCATGTTACATTTTTTAGCTTTCCTTTTAGTAATATACATGACCTTAGACTTTCCCTTTAAACCACTTTCATACCCACATAATAATACTGCTAGTTACAAACATTATGTTGGGTTTTCACCTTTTCTATTCATTTCCAAAGATTAACACATATCCTTTTTACCAATTCGGCACAAATTAACCTTCAGTTTCCCATTCTGTAAACTCATTCTATTTTCTGTTGACCCATATTCAAGTTAGTAAATCCATGAGATTACACCATGTATTTAGTTCATAGTAGCACAATCATACAGTATTTGTCTTTTTGTGTCTGGCTTGCTTCATTCAACATAATGTTCTCCAGGTTCATCCATGTTGTCATATACTTTATGACTTCATTGCTTCTTACAGCTGCATAATATTCCCTTGTGTGACTACACCACAGTTGGTTTATCCGTTCATTGGTTGATGGACACCTGAGTTGTTCCCATGTTTTGGCAATTGTGAATAACGCTGCTGTGAACATCAGTCTCTACTCTCAGTTCTTCTGGGTAAATACCCAGTAGAGGAATTGCTGGGTCATGTGGCAAATCTATATTCAACTTCTTTAGGAACTGCCAAACAGTCCTCCACAGTGGCTGCACCATTCTACATTCCCACCAACAGTGAATAAGTGTTCCTATCTCTCCACATCCTCTCCAACCTTGTAGTTCTCTGTCTTTTTAATAGTCACTATTCTGATAGGTGTGAAATGATATCTCATTGTAGTTTTGATTTGCATCTCCCTAATTGCTAGTGATGTTGAACATTTTTTCATGTTTTTTTTTTTTTTGCCATTTGTATTCTTTGGACAAATGTCTATAAAGTCTTTTGTCCATTTTTTAATTAGGTTGTTTGTCTTTTTATTGTTGAGTTGTACCATTTCTTTATATATCATGGATATTAAACCCTTACCAGACATGTGATTTCCAAATATTTTCTCCCCTTGAGTCCACTGCCTTTTCACCCTTTTGACAAAGCCCTGTGAAATGCAAAAGTGTTTAATTTTGAGGAGGTCCCATTTATCTATTTTTTTTCCTCTTGTTGCACGTGCTTTGGGTGTAGGGTCCAAGAAACCACCACCTACCACAAGGTCTTTAAGATGTTTCCCTACATTTTTTTCTGTTAATTTTATGGTCCTGGCTTGTATATTTAGGTCTGATCCATTTTGAGTTGATTCGTGTATAAGGGTCTTCTTTCATTCTTTTGCTTATGGATATCCAGTTCTCCCAGCACCATTTGTTGAAGAGACTGTTTTGTCCTGTCCATATGGACTTGATAGGTTTATGAAAAACCAGATTGCCATAGAGATAAGGGTTTATTTCTGGACTCTCAATTCTATTCCACTGATCATGTGTCTGTCTTTATGCCAATACAATGCTGTTTTGACCACTGTAGCTTTGTAATATGTTTCAAGGTCAGGCAGTGAAATTCCTCCCATGTCGCTTTTCTTTTTTAGAATGCTTTGGCTATTCAGGCGTGCTTTCCCTTCCAAATGAATTTGGTAATTGCCTTTTCTATTTCTGTAAAGGAGGCTGTTGGAATTTTGATTGGTATTGCATTGAATCTATAAATCAGTTTGGGTAGGATTGATATCTTCATGCTATTTAGTCTTCCAATCCATGAACACAGAATGTCTTTCCATTTGTTTAGGTCTTCATTGATTTCTTTTAGCATTGTTTTGTAGTGTTCTGAGTATAGGTACTGTACTTATTTGGTTAAATTGATTCCTAGGTATTTGAATCTTTCTATTGCTATTGTAAATGGAATATTTTCCCTGATTTCCTCCTCAGATTGTTTAATACTGGTGTACAAAAACATTACTGATATTTACGTGTTGATCTTGTATCCTGTCACTTTGCTAAACTCGTTTATTAGCTCAAGTAGCTTTGTCATAGACATTTCAGAGTTTTCTAAATATAGGATCATGTCATCCATAAATAGTGAGAGTTTTACTTCCTCTTTTCATATTTAGATGCCCTTTATATTTTTTTCTTGTCTAATTGCTCTAGCTAGAACTTTTAGTAAAATGTTGAATAACAATGGTGACAGTGGGCATCCTTGTCTTGTTCCTGATGTTAGAGGGAAACCTTTCAACCTATCCTCACTGAGTATGATGTTGGCTGTGGGTTTTTCATATATGCCTTTTATCATATTGAGGAATTTTCCTTCTATTCCTATCTTTCGAAGTGTTTTTATCAAGAATGGATGCTGGATTTTGTCAAATGCTTTTTCTGAATCAATTGAGATGATCATGTGTATTTTTTCCTTCAGTTTGTTTATGTGGTGTATTATGTTGATTGATTTTCTTATCTTGATCCACCCTTGCATACTAGGACTAAATCCCACTTGGTCATGATGCGTATGTCTTTTGATATGCTGTTGGATTCTATTTGCAAGTATTTTTTGAGAGTTTTTGCATCTCTGTTAATTAGAGAAATTGGTCTGTAATTTTCTTGTAGTGTTTTTATCTGGTATTAGGGTGATGTTGGCTTCATAAAATGAGTTGGGTAATTTTCCCTTCTCTTCAATTTTTTGGAAGAGTTTAAACACAATTGGTGTAAGTCTTCTCAAAGTGATTGGTAGAATTCACCTGTGAAGGCATCTGGTTCTTGACTTTTCTCTGCTGGGAGAATTTGGATGACAGATTCAACCTCTTTAAATATGATTGGTTTATTAGGTTCTTATATTTCTTGTAGCATCAGTGTAGGTTTTTTGTGCATTTCTAGGAATTTGTTCATTTCATCTAGGTTGTCTAGTTTGTTGGCATACAGTTTCTCATAATATCCCTTATTATCCTTTTTATTTCTGTAGTATCAGTCATAACTTTGCCCCTTTCGTTTCTGATTTTATTTATTTACATCTTCTCTCTTTTTTTCTTTGTTAGTCTAGCTAGGGGTTTGCCAATTTTATTGATCTTCTCAAAGAACCAGCTTTTGGATTTGTTGATTTTCTCTAATTTTTTTTCTCAATTTCATTTATTTCTGCTTTAATCTTTATTATTTCTTTCCTTCTGCTTGCTTTGGGAATGGTTTGCTGTTCTTTTTCTAGTTTCTTCAGTTGTTCAGTTATATCTTTGATTTTAGCTCTTTCTTCTTTTTTAATATAGGCATTTAGGGCTATAAACTTCCCTCTCAAGACTGCCTTTGCTGTATCCCATAAGTTTGATAAGTTGTATTCTCATTTTCATTCGTCTCAATATATTTACTGATTTCATTTTCAATTTCTTCTTTGACCCACAGATTTGCAAATTTACCTCTTTCCTCTCTATTATTGATTTCCAGTTTCATTCCACTATGATCTGAGAAGGTGCTTTGTATAATTTCAATCTTTTTATATTTATTGAGAGCTGCATTGTGACCTAACATGTGGTCTATCCTGGAGAAAGATCCATGGGCACTTGACAAGAATGTACAATCTGCTGAGTTTGGGTGCAACGTTCTGTATATGTTTGTTAGGTCTAGCTTGTTTATCATATTGTTCAAATTCTCTGTTTCTTTGTTGATCTTCTATTTGTTCTATCTAATGATGTGAGTGGGGTGTGGAAGTCTCCAACTATTATTGTAGAAATGTCTATTTCTCACTTCAGGTTTGCCAGAGTTTGCCTTATGTATTTTGGAGCACCCTGGTTAGGTGCATAGATATTTATGACTGTTATTTCTTCCTGGTGGGTTGTCCCTTTTATTAAGATATAATGGCCTTCTGTATCTCTTATAACTTTTTGCATTTAAAGTTTGTTTTGTCTGATATTAGTATAGCTACTCCTGCTCCTTTTTTGGTTACTATTCGCATGGAGTGTCTTTTTCCAACCTTTCACTTTCAGCCAGTTTGTATCCTGGGTCTAAGTGAGTCTCTTATAAGCAGCATAGGGATGGCTCGTGTTTAGGGTGTTTTTTTTTTTTTTTTTTTTTTAACCCCCCGCTCTCTGTCTGCTTTCTTTGTCCATTTGCTGTGTGTTTTTCTGTGTCTGCTTGTCTTCTCTTTAGGCAGCACAGGGAACTGATCCTGGGGTCTTCTGGAGTGGGAGAGAGGTGCTCAATCTCTTGCGCCACATCAGCTCCCTGGTCTGCTGTGTCTCTTATTGTCTCTCCTCTGTCTCTTTTTGTTTTGTCACCTTGCTTCGCCAGCTCTCCGCTCAGCCCAGCACTCCATGTGGGCCAGACCTCTGCTTGGGCCAGCTTGCCTTCACCAGGAGGCCCTGGGAATCAAACCGTGGACCTCCTATATGGTAGATGGGAGCCCAATCGCTTGAGCCACATCTGCTTCCCTCATGTTTTTTCAATCCATTCTGTCAGCCTATATCTTTTGATTGGGGAGTTTAATCCACTCACATTCAATTCTATTACTGTAAATGCATTATTTACTTCCACTATTTTATTCTTTGGTTTTCATATTTCATATCTTATTTCATCTGTCTTTTTACTCTTTTGGTTACCCTTTCTGCTATTCTTTCTTCTATACTCTCCTCCAAGCCTCTTTCTCCTGTGTTTTTCTTTCAGGCTGTAAGACTTCCTTTAATATTTCCTTCAAAGGTGGATTCTTTTTTACCAACTCTTTTAGTTTCTGTTTGTTTGTGAATGTTTTAAACTCACCTTCATATTTGAAGGACAATTTTGCTGGATAAAGAATTCTTGGCTGGCAGTTTTTCTCTTTCAGTATCCTAATTGTATCATACCACTGTCTACTCGCCTCCAAGGTTTCTGATGAGAAATCTGCACTAAGTCTTACTAGGTGTTCCTTGTATGTGATGGTTGCTTCTCCCTTGCTTCTCTCAGAGTTTTCTTATCTTTGACATTTGACATTCTGAGTAATATGTGTCTTGGAGGAGGTCTATTTATATGTAAATTCATTCTTTCATGAGAATTGGGAAATTTTCAGCTATTATTTCCTCAAATACTCTTTCTGCCCCTTTTCCCTTCTCTTCTCCTTCTGGAACTCCCATGACACATATGTTGCCATTTTTCATGCTATCATTCAGCTCCCTGAGCCCCTGCTCTATTTTTCAACAGATATAATCACAATTTAGTTATTCTCTTTCAAGAGTATGTGTGTGTGTATGTGTGTGACACACACATCTTTACATAAATCATACATACATATATACTATATATTATATATACTTGTATTATATATATTCATTGAAGGCATTATATATGCATATATACATAGAATCTAAATAACATTACACAAATGACATCATATTCTAGATTTCATTCAGCAAAATGTTCTTTTTTTCATTCAACAATATGTCCTGGAAATCTATCCATGTTGTTCCTTGTAGATCTAGTTCATATTTAACTGCTGCATATATTGCATAGTATGAACAAACTGTGGTTAATTCTCTAACAATGGAGATTTAAGTGGTTTCCAATGCTTTACTGTTAGAAACATGCAGCAGTGGCCTTTATCATGCATGCCTCCTGGTGCATATATGATTATTTCTCTAGGATTGATGACTAGAAGTGGTATTGTTGGGTCACAAGGTAAATACAGGGTATACTAACAAACTGGCCTCTGTAATGGACATTTGTCATCTGAATTCTTGATTGTCTTTGACTGGTCTGGTCCGGTCAGGCCTTTGAGGCCAAGCCTCCATGATTTGCTCATGCTGCTCTATCTGTCTTGAGAACCTTCACTTTCTCTGCCAGGCAAAATCCTATCCTATCATTAACACTCAAATAAGGTATCACACAGCCCCCCTTCCCCCAACACACACACATACAGGAGGAGAAGGGCAAACAGAATCCCCAGCCAGTGAATGAGAGGAGTGGTGACAACATGAGGCCTGCCCAGCCCCCAGGCTGGTACTGTCTCCCTTCAGCCTTCCCTGTACTTCTGCATTTCCTAACAGCCTGGGTTGCTACTCCACTCTTCCACAGAGCCCCTTCCTTGTTTCTGTGGGCATATTCTGTGTGTGTGTGTGTGTGTGTGTTTCCCTAGGCCCCAGTTAGGATCAGGCCAGAACCAGAAAAAGAAGGCTGTTGTCATTATATTTCCCACTTGGTCATTTCCCCTGAGGGGAGGGTTGGGAGCAGGGAGCTTGGGAGCCACAGGCTGGACAGGGCCTGCTGTATTCAACAGCTGCAAGTCTGAGACCAAGATACTGCTATAGGTGCCATTAGGAAAGAATGTAGAGGTGGCAGCAGCAGGGAGAACCTCTGGGCTGGAGAGGCCAGAGCTCCTCAACTCCAGGCCCTGCAAAGTAAAACCAGATCTCTGTGGAATCTATGATGTAAAGGGGAACTGGAGAGAGGGAGGGTAGGTGCTGTACATGCCACAGAAACACAACTTCACCATGGAGCAGTAACCCCTGGAGCAGAAACCCACCCTGGGCTTCCTGAGAGCCCCCAGGGGAAGGCCATGCCCCTGGAGTCTGTTGTCATGGCAGCAGCTGCCCAGGGTCTTCCCTCTTTCCTGCATGGTTTCCCTGCCTGCTTTCTGATACCTTCAGCTCCTGCTACCTGAAAAGGCTGTGTTGCCCACCCTGACTGCATGCAAATGTAGCTGGAACCCAGGAGTAGCTCTTAAAGGTGAGATGTGGGGAATGAAACCGGAATTTACAGACTAATGATGGAGTCTAGTGGGAATAACTGGAAGTCTACAGACATGAGTTCCAGGACCAGACTCTTTTCTGGTTTGCTGAATGAACATAGCTGGTTATTTAAACTCTCTTTGCCTCTGTTTTCTCACCTGTAAATGAGGTCAAAATCAGAGAAAAATTAATGTGCCCTTATAGTACTTACGAATACATATTTATAAATTTTCAGAGTCTGGTCTGAATTCAGGGATGTGCAAGAATGACAATTTGGGCTTGGTTCAGAGTAGCACTTAGTTTGGTTACTACTAAAGTAGCAAGTGTGCAATGCGAAGGGTATAAAGGAGATGAGGGAGCAAGTGATTGAATGCAGCAACCAATTATGTCTTTTGTATATCACTATGGTGTGGCCAAAGCTCAGAGGCCTTGGCAGTCCATGTGACATGAGACATTCACCTGGTCAGAGAACCATAGAACTGTGGGTTCATTGCTTTTTTTTCACTTTTTTTCTATTGAAGTATATCATTCATACATGAACATACATAAACAATAAGTGTAGAGTAAAAATTGTGAACTTACAAAACAAACATGGATAACATCATACAGGGGTCCCATACATCAACCCACCACCAACACCTTGCATTGTTGTGAAACATTTATTACAAATTATGAAAGAATATCATCAAAATCTTACTATTAACTATAGTCCATATCTAACATTTGGTGTATTTCCCCCCCAACCCAACCTATTATTATTTTTAAAAAATTTGTTTTTATTACAGTAGTTGTGAACTCATAAAACAATCATGCAAATGTGTAGAATTCCCATACAACACCCCTTCACCAACACACCACACCGTGGTAGAACATTTGTAACAGATTATAAGATAATATCATCAGACTATTACCAATAACCATGGTCCATAGCAAACATTTGGCATGCTTTTTCCATACTCCCCATTACCAACACAGTATATCTTTGGCATTGATGCAAGAATATTACAGTATTGCTGTTAACCACACTCCACAAGTCACACCAATTGTATTTTTCCCATGCTTCTCTACATTCCCACCACTCTGCAATACTTAGCTCACAAAGGACTCTCTTGCATCTGTACCATCATCCACAATTCTCATTCACCTTTGGGTTCACTGTATTATTCAGTCCCTAGATTATTCTCTAGCTTTCTTTCAATTGACATTTACATCCCTAGACTACCCCTTTCAGCTGCATTCCCGTTTTTTTTTTTTTTTTTTTTTAAGATTTTTAAAATTTATTTATTCATTTATCCCCCCCTTGCTGCTTGTGCTCGCTGGGTCAGCTAACCACGCCGTGTGGGCGGGCTTGCCTTCACCAGGAGGCCCCGGGAACCGAACCCGAGGCCTCCCATATGGTAAACGGGAGCCCCACTGATTGAGCCACAGCCGCTTCCCTTTTTTTACTTTTTAAAAAACGATAAATACTTTATCTAAGCTATCAACGGTACAAACAGGAGCCGCTCCCCAGCAGCCTGGCTCTGAGGCCGGTCGCAGCTCAGTTTCCCGGCAGAGTGCTCTGCATTCCCATTTATAAACTAGCAGTTACTCACTATAATGTGTTACCATCAACTCTATCCATTTCCACACTTTTACAGTCAAGTTAATTAAAACTTCTACATACATTAAACATCAGTAGTCCTTCTCTTATCTCCTAATAACCTATACTCTAGGTTTTAACTCCATGTGTTTATTCTTTGTATTTAGTTCATATTAATGAGACCTTTTGTGTCTGGCTTATTTCACTTAGCATAATGTCTTCAAGATTCATCCATGTAATCACATGTGTTCCAATTTCATTTCTTCTTACTGCAGCATTGTATTCCATTGTATGTATATACCACATTTTGTTTATCCATTCTTCAGCTGATGGACACTAGTGTTGTTTCCATCTTTTGAAAATTGTGAATAATGCTGCTATGAACATTGGTGTGCAGATGTCTGTTTGTGTAACAGTTTTCAGTTCTTATGAATATATTCCTAGTAGAGGAATTGCTGGATTATATGGCAGTTCTATATTTAGCTTCCTGAGAAACCGCCAAACTGTCTTCTACAGAGGCTGCACCATTTTACACTCCCACCAACAGTGAAGGAGTGTTCCTTTTTCTCCATATCCTCTCCAGCACTGTTTTCTGTTTTTTTTGTTAACAATGGCCATTCTATGCGATGTGAGATGATATCTCATTGTCATTTTAATTTGCATTTCCCTAATAGCTAGTGATATGGAATATTTTTTCATGTGCTATTTGGCCATTTGTATTTCCTCTTTGGAGAAATGTCTATTTAAATCTTTTGCCCATTTTTAAATTGGATTGCTTGCTCTTTTATTTTTGAGTTGTATGATCTCATTGTAAAGAATGGAAATCAAACCCTTATCAGATATGTGGTTTCCAAATATCTTCTCCCATTGGATGTGCTGTCTTCTCACCTTCTTGGCGAAGTACTTTGAATCACAAAAGTGTTTAAGTTTGAGGAGGTCGCATTTATCCATATTTTCTTTCATGGCTAGTGCTTTCCATGTAAGGTTTAAGAATCCACCACCTACCACGGTCTTGAAGATGTTTTCCTACATTTTCTTCTAGGAGCTTTATGGTTCTTGCTTTAATATTTAGGTCTTGGATCCATTTTGAGTTAATTTTTGTATAAGGTGTGAGATAGGGGTCCTCTTTCTTTCTTTTGGCTATAGATATCCAGTTCTCCCAGCACAATTTGTTCAATAAACTGTTCTGCCCAAGCTGGGTGGGTTTGGCTTGTCAAAAATCACTTGACCATAGATGTGAGGGTCTGTTTCTGAACCATCAATTTGGTTCCATTGGTCTAAGTATCTATCTTTATACCAGTACCATGCTGTTTTTTTACCACTGTAGCTAAGTAATATGCTTTAAAGTCCAGAAGTGAGAGTCCTCCAACTTTGCTTTTCCTTTTTAAGATGTTTCTTGGTATTTGGGACCCCTTACCCTTCCAAATATTTTGATAATTGTGTTTTCCATTACTTTAAAAAATGCTGGTGGAATTTTTTATTGGGATTGCATTGAATCTGTATATCAATTTGGGTAGAGTAGACATCTTAATGATATTTAGTCTTCCAGTCCATGAGCATGGAATATTCTTCCAATTACTTAGTCTTTTTTTATTTCTTTTATCAATGCATTGTAGTTTTCTGAATACAAATGTTTTACATCCATGGTTAAGTTTATTCTTAAATATTTGATTCTTTTAGTCGCTATTGTAAATGGAATTTTTTTCCTGACTTCCTCCTCAGATTGCACACTGCTAATGTATAGGAACACCACTGATTTTTGCATATTGATCTTGTATCCTGACATTTTACTGAAATCGTTTATTAGCTCTAGCAGCTTTGTTGTGATTTTTCAGGACTTACTAGGTATAGGATCATATCATCTGTGAATAGTTAAAGTTTTACTACTTTCTTTCCGATTTGGATGCCTTTTATTTATTTTTCTTGCTTGATTGCTCTAGCTAGAACATCTAGCACTATATTGAACAACAGTGATGACAGTAGGCATCCTTGTCTTGTTCCTGATCTCAATGGGAAAGCTTTCAGTCTTTCACCATTGAGTGAAATGTTAGCTGTGGGTTTTTCATATATGCCCTTTGTCATGGTGAGACCGTTTCCTTCAATTCCTATCTTTTGTAGTATTTTTACCAAGAAAGAATGCTGTATTTTGTTAAATGCCTTTTCTGCATCAATCGATAGTATCATGTGATTTTTCTTCTTTGATTTATTAATGTGGTGTATTATGCTGATTGATTTTCTTATGTTGAACCACCCTTGGATGCCGGTATAAAACCCACTTGATCATGATGAATAATTCTTTTAATGTGTTGTTGGATTCAATTAGCAAGTATTTTTTGAGGATTTTTGCATCTGTATTTATTAGGGAAATGGGTCTGTAATTTTCTTTTTTGCAATATCTTTATCTGGCTTTGGTATTAGGGTGATATTGGCTTCTTAGAATGAGTTTGGTAGAGTTCCTTCTTGTTCAATTTTTTGGAAGCGCTTGAATAAGATTGGTATTAAGTCTTCTTTGAATATTTGGTAGAACTTACCTGTGAAACCATCTGGTCCTGGACTTGTCATTTTGGGGTGTTGTTTGATGACTGTTTCAATCTCTTTCCTTGTGATTGGTTTGTTGAGGTCTTCTATTTCTTCTAGGGTCAGTGTAGCTTGTTCATACATTCCTAGGAATTCTTCCATTCTGTCTACATTGTCTAGTTTTTTGGTGTACAGTTGTTCATAGTATCCTCTTATGTTCTCTTTTATTTCTGTGGGGTCAGTAGTAATGTCCCAGTTTTCATTTTTTATTTCATTTATTTTCATCTTCTCCCCTTTTCTCTTTGTCAGTCTATCTAAGGGTTTGTCGATTTTGTTAATCTTCTCGAAGAACAAACTTGGTTTTGTTAATTCTATTTTTTTGTTGTTGTTGTTCTCAATTTCATTTATTTCTGCTCTGATCTTTGTTATTTAATTCCTTCTATTTGCTTTGGGATTAATTTGCTGTTCTTTTTCTAGTTCTTCCAGCTGTGTAGTTAGGTCATTGATTTTAGCTTTTTATTCTTTTTTAATGTAAGCATTGAGGGCTATAAATTTCCTTCTCAACATTTCCTTCACTGCATCCCATAGGTTCTGATATGTTGTGATTTCGTTGTCATTCATCTTGAGATATTTATTAATTTCTCTTGAAATTTATTATTTGACCCACTGATTATTTAAGAGAGTGTTGTTTAATTTATATATATTTGTGAATTTTCCCTTTTTCCACCTCTTGTTGATTCCCAACTTTATTCCATTATGATCAGAGAAAGTGCTTTGCATAATTTTGATCTTGATGAATTTATTGAGATCTGCTTTGTGATCCAACATATGGTCTATCCTAGAGAAAGATCCATGAGGACTTGAAAAGAATGTATATCCTGCTGTTTTGGGGTGCAATGTTCTGTATATATCTATTAGGTTTAGTCCATTTATCATATTACTTAAACTCTTTGTTTCTTTATTGATCTTCTGCCTAGATGTTATATCCAATGATGAGAGTGTTGTATTGAAGTCTCCAACTATTATTGTAGAGATATCTATTTCTCCCTTCAGCTCTGCCTGTATTGGCCTCATGTATCTTGGGGCATCCTGGTTAGGTGCATATACATTTATGATTGTTTTTTTCTTCCTGGTGAATTGCCCCTTTTATTAATATATAGTTTCCTTCCTTGTCGCTAATAACAGTTTTGCTTTTAAAGTCTATTTCATCTGATATAAGTATAGCTACTCTGGGTTTTTTTGGGTTACTACATGCATGGAATATCTTTTTCCAGTCTTTCACTTTCAATCTATTGGTATCATTGGGTCTAAGGTGAGTTTCTTGCAGAAAGCATATAGTTGGCTCATATTTTCTTGTAGTATCTTTATCTGGATTTGGTATTAGGGTGATGTTGGCTTCATAAAATGTGTTGGATAATTTTCCCTCCTCTTCAATTTTTTTTTGGAAGAGTTTTTTATTTATTTATTTTTTTAATCAAATCCCATTTAATCATCTTGGAATATTATATATATATATATGTATATATTGCAATATTATTAACAGAAAATTCTGGTAACAGAAATCAGTAACCAAGGTTGTATAAAAAAATCAAAGTGTAGGGAACGAATGTGACTCAAGCAGTTGAACACCTGCTTCCCACATGAGAAGTCCCAGGTTTGGTCTCTGGTGTCTCCTTGTACTTCCAGTTCAGTCTGGAATCACAGCCATCAGTAGCCTTCATGATATTCTCATTGTCTCTCCACAACAGGTCAGGGAGGAATGATTTTTTCAAAAGCCTGGATATTGATCTTGATAAATTTCTTCTATTTTCTCTGACTTCAAAGTTGTATCATCTATCATTTCATATGTCAGTGTTTCCTCTTCTGCTATTTGAGCTGATGGTATGCCAGCTTTGTATTCTTGCTCTTAATGTTTAAAAACTGCAGCTGGGGGAAGCGGCTGTGGCTCAATCAGTAGGGATCCCGTTTACCATATGGGAGGCCCTGGGTTCGGTTCCCGGGGCCTCCTGGTGAAGGCAAGCCCGCCACGCACGGTGTGGTTAGCTGACCCAGCGAGCACAAGCAGCAAGGGGGGGATAAATGAATAAATAAATAAAATCTTAAAAAATTAAAAAAATAAATAAAATAAAAAAAATTAAAACTGCAGCCGGACACCGAAGGGAGGGCATCCAGAGAGAGGAGCCGACCGAGTCCGCGGAGAAGCTGCCCCCAGCAGCTGCAGGCGCCACGACCTGACGCCGGCCGCTTTTTGGAAGAGTTTTAACACCATTGGTGTTAATTCTTTCAAAATGCTTGGTAGAATTCACCTGTGAAGCCATCTGATCCTGGACTTTTTTTTGCTGGGAGATTTTTTGATGACAGATTCAATCTCCTTAAATGTGATTGGTTTGTTAAGTTCTTGTATTTCTTGTAGCATCAATGTAGGTTGGTTGTGCATTTCTAGGAATTTGTCCACTTAGTCTAGGTTGTCTAGTTTGTTTGCATATAGTTTCTCATAATATCCTCTTATGATTCTTTTTATTTCTGTGGGGTCAGTTGTAACTTCCCCCTTTTCATTTATGATTGTATTTATTTGCATCTTCTCTCTTTCTTTCTTTGTTAATCTAGCTAGGGGTTTGTCAATTTTATTGATCTTCTCAAAGAACCAGCCTTTGGTTTTGTTGATTTTCTCTATTGTTTTTTTTTGTTTGTTTGTTTGTTTTTTTGGGAAAATTTCCTTTAATAAAAAAGTCTTAGTACCTTTACACGATTGTCACCATTTTTCATCTACAACACGGGACAGGGGAAATAAAAAATAAAGGACAACCTAGACGCGCTCAGTATAAAAACGCAGTGATCCATTCAAATGAAATGGGAGGCCTCTATTGTTTTTTTTGTTCTCAATTTCATTTATTTTCTACTCTAATCTTTATTATTTCTTTCCTTCTACTTGATTTGGGATTGGTTTGCTGTTTTTTCTAGTATCTCTAGTTGTTCAGTTAAATCTTTGAGTTTAGCTCTTTCTTCTTTTTTAATATAGGCATTTAGAGCTATAAATTTCCCTCTCAAGACTGCCTTCCCTATATCCCATAAGTTTTGATAAGTTGTGTTCTTGTTTTCATTTGTCTCAATATATTTATTGGTTTCACTTGCAGTTTCTTCTTTGACCCACTGATTATTTAGGAGTGTGTTGATCAGCCTCCACACATTTGCGAATTTACTTTTTTCCTGTCTATTACTGATTTCCAGTTTCATTCCATTATAAGCTGAGAAGGTGCTTTGTATAGATTCAATCTTTTTATATTTATTGAGAGCTGCATTGTGTCCTAACGTGTGGTCTATCCTGGAGAAAGATCCATGGGCACTTGAGAAGAATGTATAACCCACTGTATTTGGATCCAGTGTTCTGTATATGTCTGTTAGGTCTAACTCATTCATCATATTGTTCAATTTCTCTGTTTCTTTGTTGATCTTCTGTCTAGTTGTTCTATCTAATGATGTGAGTGGGGTGTTGAAGTCTCCAATGATTATTGTAGAGATGTCTATTTCTCCCTTCAGTTTTCCCAGAGTTTGTCTCATGTATTTTGGGGCACCTTGGTTAAGTGCATAGATATTTATGACTGTTATATCTTCCTGGTGGGTTGTTACTTTTATTAAGATATAATGGCCTTCTGTAGCTCTTATAACTTTTTTGCATTTAAAGTCTATTTTGTCTGATGTTAGTATAGCTACCCCTGCTCTTTTTTGGTTACTATTTGCTTGGAGTATCTTTTTTCCAACCTTTCACTTTCAGCCATTTTGTATCCCTGGGTCTAAGGTGAGTTTCTTGTAAGTAGCATATGGATGGCTCATGTTTTTTAATCATTCTATCAGCCTGTATCTTTTGATTGGGGTGTTTAAATAATTCACATTCAATGATATTACTCTAAATGCAGTATTTACTTCTACCATTTTATTCTTTGGTTTTCATATGTCATATCATATTTTTGACTGTCTTTTTACTCTTTTGGTTACCCTTTCTGCTATTCTTTCTTCTATACTCTCCTCCAAGCCTCTTTCTCCTGTCTTTTTCTTTCAGGTTCTAAGGCTTCCTTTAATATTTCCTGCAAAGGTGGATTCTTTTTTGCAAACTCTCTCTTTTTTTTTTAAATTTAATTTAATTTAATTTTTTGAGGTATCAGGGCCCAGGGATTAAACCCGGGATCTTGTATGTGGGAAGCCAGCACTCAACCACTGAGCCACATTGGTGCCTGTATTAGTCAGCCCAAGGGGTGCTAGTGTAAAATACCAAAAATGGGTTGGTCTTTATAAGGGTATTTATTTGGGGTAGGAGTCCACAGATACCAGGCCATAAAGCGTTAAGTTTCTTCTCTCACCACAGTCCATTGCCACGTGTTAGAACAAGACAGCTGCTGGCATTTGCCAGGGTTCAGGCTTCTGGGGTTCCTCTCTTCCCGGGGCTGCATTTCTCTCCGGGCTTAGCTCCTGTTTCCTCCAAAGTTCAGCTGTAGACGATCAGGCGAACGGCTTGCTTCTCTTCTCCTAGGGCCTTCTTTCCAACATCAAAACGGCTTCTCAAAAGACTTGCAAACTCTCTTAGTTTCTGTTTGTTTGTGAATATTTTATACTCACTTTCATATTTGAAGGACAATTTTGCTGGATAAAGAATTCTTGGCTGGTAGTTTTTCTCTTTCAGTATCCTAATTGTATCATACCATTGTCGTCTTGCCTCCATGGTTTCTGAAGAGAAATCTGCATTATGTCTTACTGTATGTTCCTTGTATATGAAGGTTTGCTTCTCCCTTGCTGCTCTGAGAATTTTCTCTTTATCTCTGACATTTGACATTCTGAGTAGTATGTGTCTTGGAGTAGGTCTATTCGGGTTTATTCTGATTGGGGTATGGTGTGCTTCTTTGACCTGTAAGTTCATTTCTTTCATGAGAGTTGGGAAATTTTCAGCTATTATTTCCTCAAATACTTTTCTGCCCCCTTTCCCTTCTCTTCTCTTTCTGGAACTCCTATGACATGTATATTGTTACATTTCATGTTGTCATTCAACTCTCTGAGCCCCTGCTCAATTTTTTCCATTCTTTTCTCTCTCTGTTCTTTTCTCTCTTCAATTTTAGCTGCTCTGTCTTTGGTATCACTTATTCTTTCTTCTATCATTTTGAGTCTGCTATTGTATACCTCTAATGTGTTTTTTATCTCACTTATTGTTTCTTTCATTCCCACAAGCTCTGTTACTTTTCTGTTTAGGATTCAAATTCTTCTTTGCTTTTGCTCAATGTCTTTCCCTCTCACCCCTCCTCCTGCTTGCTGTCTGTGTCCATTCACTGGGTGATCTTCTGTGTCTGTTTCTTGCCCTCTCTTCTCATTTTTCTCCTCCAGGCTTTTCCAGGATTTAATCCTAGGGACCTCCAATGTGGGAGAGAGGCACCCTGTCACTTGCACCACCTCAGTTCCTCGTTCTGGTTTGTCTTGCCTTGACTCTCCTGTGTCTCTCTTTTGTTGTGTCATCATCTTGCTGCATGGTTCGCTGTGTGTCCGCATGGGCCTGGCTCACCGTGTGGGCTCGGCTTGCCTGCTCATCTTTTTACCAGGAGGTCCTGGGGAGCAAACCTGAGTCCTCCCATATGGTAGATGGATGCCCAATCACCTGAGCCACATCCACTTCCCTCAATGTCTTTTTTTTTTTTTTTTTTTTTTTTTTAATGCCTCAATGTCTTCTTGATGTCATTTATCTCTTTAACCATATTGTCTTTCAACTCATTAATTTGATTTTGGAAATTTGTGTGCATCTCGCTGATTAGTTCTCTCAAATTCTGCATCTCATATGGGGCTTTGATATATTCCTTTTCTTGGGCCATGTCTTCTATTTTCTTAGTATGGCTCATAATTTTTTGCTGATGTCTAGGCATCTGATTAGGTTGTAGTTTACTCAGATGCTCAATTTCTTTCTTTTTTGTAGGGATTTAGTGGCAGGAGGCTGTGTGTTACTGCTGCTCTTTGACTCTTGGATTGACCTGGATTGTTAGGATTGTCCCTGCTAGTTGCTCAAAACGGGGCACTGGACCCAGTAATTGGTTGTAGACTCATTTCCTAGGGCTTTGGGGAGGGAGGCTATAGAAGCCAGAAAAAGCCTCTCCTAATTATTATTATTTTTTTTAATTTTATTTTCTCCTAATTATTTTTAATTTTTTGCGTGCATTTCCTTGGTCTGTCAGATGGCCCTCTTTGGCAGCTCTCAGTTCAATGCCTGGTCAGAGTGTATTTGTTGCAACACAGACAGGATCATTGTGATAGAGCTTACTGTCTGGAGGCTAGGAGGCTTGTAATTCAAACTTAATCTGAGACAGTTCTCCAGCCTTCTCTGGCAGCCCCCTCCCTTTTCCTGGCTAGGAAATATTTCCACTTTCCTCTGAGTCCTCAACAATCAGTCTCAGTTAGTAGAGAAGGAGATTGGGAGGGTCGTATATCTTTAGCCCCTTGCTGGCTCCCAAAGCAAACAATGGTATGGCCCCACCCGGCCTGGACGGGCTTCTGGGACATAGCAAACCAAATTTGTGAGTCAAGAGCTGAGTTAGCCTTAGGCTATGTCCCTTTCTTTACCCTTTCCTGGGGCATCTTCAACAATCAGTCCCAGCTAGAACAGAGGGAGGTTGCAAGGGGCTGATTTCTCCAGTCCTTCATGGCTCCCAGGGCAAACCACAGTGTGGTCCCACCTGGCCTGGAAGGGCTGGTGGGACACAGCAGACCAAATTTGTGGGTCAGAAGCTGAGTCAGCCTTAGGCTGGGTCCCTCTTTCTCCCCTTTCCTGGGGGGTGGTAAATTCCTGGAGCCCCCTTTGTCTGTAGCAACAGGCCCAGAGGCCTGAGAATTCTGAAGTGTCTTTAGTGTGGGGGATGGTGCTGGCAGCGGCAGCTGCTAGTTTCAACTCACAGTTCTGTGGTTGCAATTTCCCTCCTTTGTTCTTCTCTCCTCTGGGCAGTGTCCAGCCTTCACCTGGTGGCCTAAACCCTGAAGATATTTTTCTAGGTTGTTTCAGCCTATCCTCTAGCTATTTTTCTGGAGGAGAAGAGAGTTCTGTGTCTTTCTAGTCCACCATCTTCCCAGAAATACTCCTCATATTTTCTTTTTTTTTTTAACCGGGAGGTCCCGGGGATCAAACCTGGGTCCCTCCATAAGGGAGATGGACACCCAACCAGTTGAGCCACATCCGACCCCAGTTCCTCATATTTTCTTATCCATTCCTTCAGTCTGTCTTTTGATTGGGAAGTTTAACCCATTAACATTTAATGTTATTACGGTAAAGGTAGTTATTTCACACTTTTTTTCAGTAATTGCATGATATTTTATTAAAAGAAATCCAGTTTTCTCTGGAATATAAAATGTATACATTTTAAAGTATATATGTGACCATAAATATTAATAGCTCAAAATTTTAAAAAACATTAATTTTCTTCTATTTCTTTCTTATGCAAAAATGATACCCTAGTGAGTCATTTCAGTGCAGTGCTTCAGCGGGTGCCTGGTAGGTGACACTGTGGCTGAGCTCATGGGCCCAGGATAGCGGTATTTCACCCGTTTTGACCTTTGGGCTATATCTGTCATATTTTACTTTCACCACTCTTTTGAGACTTTCAGTTCCTTTTACTGATATAATCTTCATTACTAGATTCACTTCCAAGCCCTCTCCCCTGTCTTTTCTATTCGGGCTGTAGCACTCCCTTTAGTATTTCCTGCAAAGCTTTTCTTTTTGTTATAAACTCTCTCAGTTTCTGTTTATCTGTGAATATTCTAAACTTGCCCTCATTTTTGAAAGACGATCTTGCCAGATATAAGATTCTAGATTGGCAATTTTTCTCTTGCAGTAGCTTAAATATATCATACCACTGCCTTCTTGCCTCCATGGTGAAATAGGCACTTAATCTTATTGGGTATCCCTTATGTGCTATGTATTGCTTTTCTCTTGTTGTTCTCAGAATTTTCTCTTTGTTTTTGGCATTTGACATTCTGATTAGTATGTGTCTTGTAGTTGGTCTGTTTGGATTTATTCAGATGGGAGTATGTTGTGTAGCTGGGACACAGATATCTATGTCCTTCAATAGTGTCGGGAAATTTTCTACCATTATTTCTTCAAATATTCCTTCTGCCCCTTTTCCCTTTTCTTCTCCTTCTGGGACTCTTATGACATGTATGTTTGCACATCCCTTGTTGTCATATAGTTCCCTGAGACTCTGTTCAATTTTTTCCATTTTTTTCTTCATCTGTTCTTTTGTATGTTCACTTTTGGAGGCCATGTCTTCAAGCTCACCGATGCTTCCCTCTGCCTCTTCAAATCTGCTGTTATAAGCCTCCAGTGTATTTTTAATTTCATTTATTGTGCCTTTCATTCCCATAAGATCTGCTATTCTTCTATGTATGCTTTCAAATTCTTCTTTGTGCTCACCCAGTGTCAATATCCTTAATCTCTTTAGCCATCTCATTGAATTTATTAAGGACATTTGTTTGAACATCTATGATTAGTTGTCTCAGTTCCTTTATGTCATCTGGAGGCTTATCTTGTTCCTTTAAATAGGCCATAGCTTTCTATTTCTTGGTATGGATTGTAATTTTTTGTTGGTGTCTTGTCATCTGGCTTACTAGATTTATTTATTCGAGGTGCAGTTTCTCTCTTTAGTTTAGGACTTTCTTGCCCTTTTTCCCTTGTTGGTTGTGTAGTTGGAGCCAAGGATGTAGTTGGTGCTGTAAGCTGTGGAAGCTAAAGCTGCCCATGCTGCCCCAGGAACCGATGAAGTTTCTTCCAATTCTCTCCTTTGCCAGGGGTAGGGTTAGAGCCACTGTCATGAGTAATAATCCAAGCCGTGCAGGTCAAGACCATCCGTTGTTATCCAGAGAGACTGATGAAGCTTCACACCCCTTCCTCCCCTGACTGGGGCAGGGATGGAGCTGCAGGTGTGGGTCCAATATGATTGCAGTTGCCCAGGTAGGCTGACATAGCACTGGCACCCCTTCCTGACAGGGGGGAGGATGGACACTCTGGACTGCCCAACAATCTAATTTGTGTTGGCTGAATGCACCTGCACTTGCCCTGAGAGGTTGAGGGAGTACTGTACCTTCTGCCCTTTAGGGGGTAGGAATGAAACCACTGATGCCCAACAGTTCAGTCCTTGTAGGCCAAAGTGGCTGCCATTGCCCAGAGAGGCTAAGGAAACACCAGCCCCCTCCTATCTTACTGGGGAGTGAGGGTGGATCCACAGGCACCCACCAGTCCTGGCCATGCAGGACAAAAGTGCCTGCCTTTGCCCGGAAAGGCTGAGGAAACCCAGCTTTCCTTCTACCTTATTTGGGGGCAGGGATGTAGCTATAGGTGTCTGACCATCCGTCTTTGTGGGCCGAAAGCACCTGCAGTTACCCAGAGAGGCTGAGGAAACACAGCTCCCCTCCTATCCTATTAGGGAGTGGGGATGGAGCTACAAGTGCCCGAGTATCCAGTCTGTGGGGGCTGAAAGAGTCTGCTGTTTCCCAGAGAGGCTGAAGAAACACCAGCCCCTTCTTATCCCATGGGGTTGGAGGGGTGGAGATGGAATTGAAGGTGCTCAAAAATCTGTTTGTGTGGGTTGAAAGTCCCTCAGATGCCCAGAGAGGCTGAGGAAACACAACTTCTCTCCTATCCTACTGGGGTGTGGGGATGGGGCCCCAGGTGTCTGAATATTCAGTCTGTGCTGGCTAAATGTCCCTGCAGTTACCCGGAGAGGCTGGTGCAGGTCCAGCCAGCTTCCTCCCTGCCAGAGTGGGGCTGAAGCTTAGGCTAGAGCTGCAATCCTATCTGGATGGAAAGAAGCCAGTCCCTACCGTCCCTGTGATTTTCTGTCTGTCCCACTTCCCCCCATGCCAGGGGTAGAGTTCAAATGGCGGCTACCGGCCTCTTTCTGACTTGGACAGGTTCAAACTTTAGTTGTTCTTTTTTTTAAAAAAAAAAAAAAGATTTATTTTATTTATTTATTTCTCCCTCTCCCATCGTTGCTTTGTGCTTTCTGTCTGCTCTCTGTGTGTTCTTCTGTGTCTGCCTGTCTTCTCTTTAGGCGGCACTGGGAACCGATCCTGGGGCCTTCTGGAGTGGGAGAGAGGCGCTCAATCTCTTGCACCACCTCAGCTCCCTAAACTTTAGCTGTTTTTAGCATTATACTTTAGTCAGCCAAATTTACTAATCAGTAGCTGAAGTTGGTGCCCAACCGTTTCTTCCTCCCTCGTTTTTGGGAAATGGAGCTTCCGATTCCAGCCACGCAATAGCTCCCGAGGTGGCTTGCGCCGCCAGTGGAGGATGGGCACTGGCTTCTGGGGTGTGGAGTGCTGTACTTATGAAACCTCTGCAGATGGGCAATCTCCTTCTTCCATTCTTTCAAGGATGTTACAGGATGCTCTTCTGGTCTCCTGGGGCCCCCAAACAGGTGCTTTAGATAGCTCTGGGTGATTACTACTTGCCCTGTAGGACAAGCTGACTCTTGGAGCTCCTTACTCTGCCACCATCTTGCCCTTCCTCTCCTGGGCTCATTGCTTTTTTTTTTTTTTTTTTAAAGATTTTATTTATTTATCCATTTATCCCCCCCCTTGCTGCTTGTGCTCGCTGGGTCAGCCAACCACGCCATGCGGGCGGACCTGCCTTCACCAGGAGGCCCCGGGAACCGAACCCGGGGCCTCCCATATGGCAAACGGGAGCCCCACTGATTGAGCCACAGCCGCTTCCCGGCTCATTGCTTTTTAAACCCCCAGTCCTGTCAGTTCTTGGAAAGAACTTTAAACTACAAGGCAACAAATCTGCTACTCAGTGAGCCTCCTCACCAAGGCCTAATGTCCAGACTCTAAGCCTTGACATTCTTTCTGTGACTGCACTGGGAATGTCTCTCCTGTGTTGGCTCTGCATGGAAGGAGTTTTCAATGTTTGTCCACTTAGGGGTTCTCTGTGGACAAGACTGTCCAAGATCTACTTCAGTGAGAACATTTCCACCTATGATAAGACTGGTAGAGGAAAAGACCTAGGACATTTATTCAAAGAGTGAATGGAAAGGAACTGATGAACTTATAACATAAGAGGAGGCATGAGAAAGGATGGGAGAAGAGGTCAAAGGTGTTCAAAGTGAACTAAAGGAGATCTGTATGTACCATGGCAAGTTATGAAACCAGACACAGACTACAAACCAAGCGATGGGTTCACAATGTTCTGAAAGAATCCCTTCGTCTCTAGCATGGGCTAAAATTTAGCCCCTAAACCAACTGTTTCTTATCTAGAAGCAATGGCAGTGTGAAGTGTGTGCTGTCAGGGCTGGCTACTAAGAACTCTCAGCCCCTATGGTCTATTCTTATGCTCCTGAAACTTCCTAAGGAGCAAATCTTTTATGTGATGTACACCTTTGTAGTACGAGGCCTGAGGGAATTACTCATCCTACAAGATTGACCCAGCAAAGGCACAGAGGGGAAAGCATAAGGCATGTTTGGATCACACTGAGAGGGGGTCTCTTTTGACTGGGGCAGAGGAAAAATGGATGACAAAACTCAGAATGTGTGACTCTGACTGGATACTGAAAAGCCTGGAATGCCAGGAAAGGTTGTCTAAGATTTATTCAGTGGGTTGTGGGTTTGCCATCCAGGGCTCTTGAATGGGAGAATGACAAGGTAAAATCAGGAAATCCAGTAGATTAGTTTGGTCATTTTACTTATTCACTGTCCATTATCTTTTCTAAACTCCTATTGATCTGATAATAATCCCTACCTTGCAGGCTTGTGAGAGGACATCTTAAATAGCCCACTGGACTACATAAACCAGCTAGCTTCATGTTGAGCATGTGGCAAGTACTCATTAATGGTCAAGATCCCAGAAGTGTCTAGAGGCCTTGTGTTTGGCCTTTGTGTCTCCCCCAACCCATCTACTCCCAATCTGATATTCCCCAGTAACTGTGCAATAAATCATGATGACTGCCTTTCACTGACTATCTAAGATTTAAGGATCTATCCTTCCTCCAGTGTATTTCAGAGGTGAGGGTAATACATTGGGAGTAACCAAGGAGCACCCAGTTAGTGATGATAGTTCTGTCTCTGGCAACCAAGAGACGGCTCCTGACTCTAGCATTCTGTCCAGAAAGCAGCAGCATCACAATGCAATGTGTTTTTTCCAAACAATTTATTGAAGTATATCATTCATACATGAACATACATAAACTATAAATGTTCAGTAAACATTGTGCTCTTACAAAACAAACATGCATAACATCATACAGGGCTCCCACACATCACCCCCCCACACACAAACACCCTGCATTGTTGTGAAACATTTGTTAACAAATCATGACAGAGCATTGTCAAAGTATTGCTACTAACTATAGTCCGTATCTTCCTCCCCCATACATTTTTTAAAAGGATTTATTTATTTACTTACTTTTATCCATTTTTACCCCCTGCCCTGTTTTTCCTGTTTCTGTGTCCATTCCCTGGGCAACTCTCTGTGTCTGTTTCCTGCCCTCTCTTCTCATCCTTCTCCTCCTGTCTTCACCGGGATTCAATCCTAGGACCCTCCGATGTGGGAGAGAGGCATCCTACCACCTGTGCCACCTTAGTTCTGGGTTTTTTGGCACGTCTCGCCTTGGCTCTCCCTTGTGCCACTCTCCTGTTACATCATCATCTTGCTGTGTGGCTCGCGGGGCGTGGTGGCACACTCGCACATGGGGCCTGACAGCGCACCTGCTCGTGGGGCCTGTCAGCTCACCTGCTCATGGGGCCTGATGGCACACCCACTTGCGGAGCCTGACGGCGCATGGGCCTGGTGGTCCACGCGCTTTCCATATTTTTCTTTTTTAAAATTTTACTGGGAGGTCCCAGGGATTGAAACCAGATCCCTCCATATGGGAGATGGATGCCCAGCCACCCGAGCCACATCTGTCTCCCTGCTCTATCTCTTAAGGTTGACCTAAGATACCCAGAGTTACAGTCTTTTCCCATACAGGATGGTCATATAATAAATCAGGCTTAGTTTATCACCAGCATTCTAAAAACCAGACATAGGGAGAAAAACTAGGTCCGGGGACACATGTATGGTTTCTAATATAGCGAATGTTTAGCCTACCCGGATTATCACAAAATCAGGACAGCGAGAATATTCGCATTGTAATGTGTTTTGTGTCTCATATACCTATGCTTTGTTTGTTGAGAATGTAAAATGATGGGGCAGAAGAGCAAGTGAAATAAAAGGAAATGGTGTATTTTTATTCTCCTACCGTATAATCCATTGATTTCTTCATTCTACTTCACAGACAACTTTCAATTCTAAATACTCTATGATAATTATGTTGTACAGGATCAAGTTCTCTTTTTTCTAATTCTGGAGAATTGAATGGTTTCTGAAAAATGTGGAGCTCTTTTAATTTTGTACACACATCATATTCTGTTTTTGTTTATGAGGATGAAATTGGTTAATTCTGGTGAGCAACATGTTTATATTTAGAGTTTGGAATGATCAATAGACTTTGGGGAGCAATAGTTGAAGATGGAATAACATTAAGGAAGCTATTACTAAACCAAGTGTGAAGTGACTATGTCTTGAATTAGGTTCATGGCAGTAGATATTAAAGTAGGTAGAAGTTTTTCAGAGATATTTAGGAGGTTGGATCCAAGGACTTGATCTTTGATTGAATGGAAGGGATTGGAGAGGACAAAGAAGTGGAGTCAAGGATAATGCTCACACTTGGGAATCTGGGTGTATATTCCTGTCTTTCTCTGAGAAAGTGAACACAGAAACAAGCACGTCTGGGGGCAAGGGAGAAAAGATATGAAAAGGAAAGTGTGAATCAGTTTTGGACGTACAGAGTTTAAGGCTGCCATGGGACACGCGGTTTAAAAAGCATTTGAGCTCAGGAGAGAGGCAGGGGCTCAAGGTATATTTATAAGTCTAGTGCTTAGATGAAGAGGACCTAGAAGGAAACTGGAGGGACTCCAACCTCAAGAAATACATGTTTTAGTGGGTAAGATCATAGGCCTTGGAGTTGCACAGAGTTGGGTTCAAATTCTGGCATTTCCATTTACTAGCTACTACTAACATTTTTGGGGCCAGTGCAAGATTACAAAATGGCAACCCATGTATCATATATCTAAATATTTAAACATTATAAATCAGGCTAACAGGTTGTTAGATAATATATGTTCCAAATTCCTAATTTGACAAATACACTTTCACAACCACCTGGAAGACCAGGTTCAAATGTAGAATTCTTAGACTTCTCACCTGCCCATACTCCATACTCCTTCTCATTCTATCCCTAACTCCATCCCACATTGAGAGGCCTCATGCACACCCAAGCAGGCACAGCAAGCTGCATGTTCAAGTTCCACTCACACCCCCTGAAAACAGCCTCCCCTTGGCCTTGGGGTGGGGACCCATAGAACAGGCCTAGGGAAGAAGTCCATATAAGCCCTAGAATTTGGCTCAAGGCTGTTTGGGCAAGATATTCTAGGGCAGGGATTCTTAACCTTTTTTGTTCCACGGACCCCTTTGCCAGTCAGGTGAAAACCACAGACCCCTTACTATGTCCACGCTATACTGTGTATTATTTAATAAATATACCATACCCGCACCAACACGTCCCCACAAGAATAATGTTTTTTGAATTTCAATTCAAGCTCACCGACCCCTTGTTAAGAACCCTGTTCTAACGTTTCAAGTATCTAGAATCCAGTCTGGAAGGGGGGATTTCTGGAACCATTTTACTTCAAGCTTAGAGAACAGCATACTAACATGCAAATGTATTTCTCTATATACGTTTAAGATATTCAAATATTTGACAAATATTTCCAAGGAAGATAAAATTAAATAACTCCTCCCCCAAACAAAAACAAAACAAAATAACTTATCACTCCCCTAATTTAGGAACACACTAAAAATCTCAGCAGCTAAAACAGGGTTGATCAATTCAGCTTGGAACTTCTGATAGAATTGTTAGAAGAATTAATCCGTGATCATGTATGGATGAAGTTTGAGGGCTCATTAGCAGAAAACAGATGTATAAGAGAAGTGAAAAACTCTCACTTGAAGATAGTGAACTTAAGCTTTGGGCCCCTTGATTTTCATGGGCACCATCTAAGGCCCTTAGAAGGGCTATGGTAGGCAAAATTCTAAGATGATTCCACATTGAACTTCATACATGTATAATTCATCCCTTTTGATTGTGGATGGAACCTGTGAATATAATAAGATATTGTTCTCATGATTATGTTACATTATATACCAAAAGGGATGTTGTAGATTCAATCAAGTTCCCCAATTTTTGAGTTAATCAAAAGGGAGATTATTGGGTGGGCCTGACCTAATCAAGTGGGCTCTTAAAGGGATTGTGTCTTTCCTTAAGTCAGAAAGATTTGAAGCATGAAAGAGATTCAATGGGAAGGAGATTCTCCAATACTGACTTTGAAGATAGTGGGGGCCAAATGGCAATGTGGGTGGCTTCTTATAGTTGAGAGTGGCCCCTGGCTCATGACCAGGAGGAATGAAGAACTGCAGGCCTCCAATAACAAGAAAATGAATTTGGTCTCAACCACAGGATACTGGAAAGGGCTCTGAGCTCTAGATGAGAATGCAGCCTAGCTGACACTTTGATTTTAGCCTTGTGAAATCCTGAGCATAGAACCCATTCATCCCATGCCTGGACTTCTGATGTACAAAACTGTGAGCTAATAAATGGATTGTTTTACGTGGCTAAATTTGTGGTATTTTGTTACACAGTAGTCAAAGAATAATACAGGGGCTGTAGCTGTGTGTCATACATTTTTGTAAAATTCACAAAAACAAGAATATAAACCACAATTTCCACTCGGACTTCCCCTTCTGTTGTTGGTGGTGAGATGCATAAGGGCATTGGGGGATCAAACTAAGGGCAAGTTGCTTTGGGATTACATTTAGTTTGGGTTTATTTAGATATTTTATTAATGTGTTTCTCAGCCCCTTCCATGTATAGTTAAGTAATTACTAGCAAGGTTTCACAGGGTAGTAAGTGGCAGCTCTAGGATTCAAACTAGGGTTGTCCAATGCTAATGAGCTAAACTCTACACGCTGTTGCCATTCATATACTTAGTGAAACATCAATAAACCTTATACCTTGGGAAGCGGCTGTGGCTCAATCAGTAGGGCTCCCGTTTACCATATGGGAGGCCCTGGGTTCGGTTCCCGGGGCCTCCTGGTGAAGGCAGGCCCGCCCGCACGGCGTGGTTAGCTGACCCAGTGAGCACAAGCAGCAAGGGAGGGATAAATGAATAAATAAAATCTTTAAAAAAATAAAATAAAATAAAAAAATAAACCTTATACCTCAATTTAAAAGCATGATGGTCTATCATAAGCCACTTGCCAGCATTTGATACTATTTCCACTTCCCTACGTGATACCAACATACATTTCTAGTCTTAGCTTCCACTGTGCCCTGTAAGTAAACTATGATTTATAGGAAAGGGACTCCTGGTCTTTGCTAGACCAACAATGCCTGTGGCTTTGCCCAATCATATCTATACAAGTTCATATTAATTTCTTGGTGATTTGGCATGAAATGCTGGCATAAAACCTAATACATCACTATAATGAGAACATTGACATCAAACTGGTTCATGAGTGCCTTCTATCTGCCTGCACAAGAAAATCTGAAAAGTCCTGAAATCTTAAGCCCATATTAGAAACTTAGCAGTTTTGACAATACTAAAAATTTACCCATCACTAATAATGAGGTGTAAAGCGGAAACTTTTCCATCAACAATAATTTTAAAAATGATTAACCATACCAAAGGAAAGATTGTATTATCTATTTACTCTCTCTAGAAAAAATGGCATTACAAAATTGTCATATGAAGAGAGGTTCAAAGAGCTTGTAACCACAATTATAGGGGGAAAATAACTATCGGGGTGTATCTGGCAGTTAATCAATAAATATCTTATTTTTTGGAATTTGGTAGGTTTGTCGTATATGTCAACTGTTCATGCTTGTAATTTGTTGTGATTTCTTTTCTCACTCTAAATAAATATCAACTTTTGTACCTAATTGCCTGCATTGCCTATACTCTTTTCATATTCTTTTTTTAGAGGGTTCCCCAAATGATGTTTCAGGCCCCACAAAAGCTGGATCTGCACCGGAGGTGGTGAGGAGTATAAGTTTTTTCGTTGCAACTGGAAGGGGTTAATAAGGATGTGGATGTGGTAGGAAACTGGGAAAGATAGCAATTGAGAAGGCTGAATTAAATTTTTGTGTGTGTGTGGAGACCAGGACATTGTGACCAGTTTTTAAGATCTGAAAAATCCCAGGTGTACTTGGTGCTGTTGGATTATGTGAACTCAGTGGCCTACTTCATGGGAAGGCCTCACACACACAGGGGTCCCTCACAAGGGGAGCCTCCAGCTGCCCTGTACATTTCAAATTTCCAAAAAAGGTGGATGTCTAGAGGGTCTATATTTGTATTATCACTGAGCAGTGAAAACAGGTGCCTGGGTTGTTTATACACACACATATCTGAATCCACCTCCCACTTCCCAAATGAAAATAGGTAACTCTTTTCTACTTTCTAATGACAAATAAGATGCAGGCTGATAGTAAGAATAATAGTGATAATAATAATAACCCCAAGGAACAGAACAGACAAATATTAAAAAGAAATAGTAAAAATCTCTCACTCTTACTCCCAGCCTCCTTTCCTGGGCCCCATTCAGTGCCTGGACAGGGCTGCAAGGGAGAAAGAAAACCTTAGGGTCTTGGCAGAGGAGAGGAGGGGCGGACTTCTGGGCAGAAGAGAAAAAACGAGACATGGTCTATTAACCACAAGTGGCTGATCCTCCCTACTGATCTGAACAAAGCATATAGAAATCTGGGGGAGATGATACGCGTCTAGTGCCTTTGGCAAAGACCATAAAAGATTAACAGTACCAAGCGGGGTGGGGGATGGGAGTGGGAGTGGCAGGTCGGCTCCTGCGGCAGAGCTGGTGGGAGGGGTAATTGGGAACCCGAGCTCACTGTTGACCCGGGCCTCCAGTGACAAAAGGCTGACGTGAATTCAAGGAACTATGTAGTCTGGGTCCTCTTTCCCCCCTGAGCGTCAGCTACCTATCACCTCCCAGGCGGGCGGGCGCTCTTCTGGCCACTACACTGAAGAGGACACTACTGCCTGTCTCTGATCTGAGGCGGTTTGAATGAGCCGAGGATATCCGAAGTGGAAATGGCAAGAGCCAAGACCAAAGCAGGTCCAGGGCTGCATTGCCTATATTCCTTCCCTGTCCCCACTCGGACCCATTTTGGGGAGGGGGGGTATGTATATATATAGTGGACTTAGGCGAGGGATCTGGGGAGGAGACCGCAGTCAGGTTTGGGTACCAGCTCCTTACTACATTGAAAGCAAGCTGGTTTCTGGGTTCAGGGAAGGAAGAGGAAGAGGAAAATGCCCAGGATCCCTGCAAGTCGGTGTGAGAGTAGGCGCCGCCTGCAAACCGTTGAGATGGAAAAGAGTGGGGAAGCGGCCACAACAGCGAGTCCCGGACTGCAGCTCCCACACCACAGCCACGCCCTCTGTCCATTTTGATTCCGAAAATGGTGGGCATTGAGGAGTGCTGAGGAGATGGGCGGGAACTCTTGTGTGGGTGCCAGCTTCCTATTGCGGAGGATGTGGGCGTGTTGAGCAAAAGACGGAGAAAGAGAAGTATGCACCCCGGATCCCTGGAGGTGGGTGTGAGGGAAGCTGCTGCCGGTAGCACCCCGGCGTGGGGGCGGCGAACACCATAGCCAGAGCGCGACCCTTCCAACACTGCTGCATTCTGTACACCACTTTCCCGCTCCCCAGTCCCTTTGCAAAGTGACCAAAAAAAATGGACTTTGTGCATGGGTGAGCGTTTGTGTGTGCGGTTTGGGGAGTTCACGGAGCTCTCAGAAGGAGTACTTTGGAAGATTATATTCTCCCATTCCTCTCTTGTAGGGAAAAGATGGTCTTTGAGAGGGTGGGGGCGGGGGTGGGGAGAGAAGTCATCAGCGGAATCTTGGGGAGGGAACCAGAAAGTGGGAAACCTCAATAACCAAGGCTCATAATCTTGAAGGTACTGTATCCTCTTCAAGCGCTGATCTCGGAATCTCCCATCTATCTGCAAGTTTATGCGTCCACCTAGAGTACCGCAAACCTCCGAGGGCAAGGAAGAAAAGTACCGCGGATCTCTATATGTCGGTGTGAGGATGGGACTGCTGAAGACTATCTGTGGGTGGCGTGGCAGAGAGCAGAGCCTAACTTGGGGTCCTCACAGCCTTAGACGCTCCCCGCCCCCTCCCATTTCAGCGCTGGAAGAGGTTTACAGTAGGGGCAGTTGCAAATTTCCCAGGGGCATAAGGAAGGCATTCTGGATAGGCAGATGAATGATGAAGAAATAAGAGATTTCGGTGTCATGGAAAGGATTCTGGAAGAGAAAAGGAAAGTAAGAAACAAATTTGGGGGTTGTATATTAGAAACACAGTTTTGATATTGTCCTATCTCAGGCCTTGAATTTTTAAAAAAAATTGTTATTAAAATAGCTGCATCTGCATTCTGATATTCCTTAGCCCATTCTTTTTCCTTTAACCTTTTTTTTTTTTTTTTGGGGGGGGGGCATCTCTTGTTACAGGTATTAGGAAAAAATTAGATTTTGTTTTTTGACTTAATGAATCTTCTGTCTTTTAACAGCTGAGTCACATCATTTGCAAGAAAAAAATGTTTACAGTACACAGTGTAAATCAGAAAAAAGCAGCTAAAAAAGCAGACTATTGAGTATCACCTCATGTGTGGATAATGTGTGTGTGTGTGTGTAAATTCCTGTCATGATACATACCAGAAGGTTAACAATAAATATCTCTGAATGGCAGAATTCCTGCTATGTTTTTTTTTTTTCAATTTTTCCTTTTTGCTTGTGCTTTGTCATTTTTTTCTCAAATAGAATATATATTACCTGGTAACAAATCCAAGGTAAAAAAAGGTAAAAATTTAGAAAGATTTGTCAATTGGCTGATAATTGAATAGTTCTCTCCCACCATCAACCCATTTTTCTTGTCTGTCCCCCAATATATTTTTGTCACACAAAATGCATTTTAACAAGTTTCCCATTGCACTCTACACTGTGAGGGCCATTGCTGTGCCAGTCAGGTTAGGCTAAGCTTATGCTGGGGTAACAATCCCTAAATCTCAATGGACTGGCACAGCACAAGTGTATTTGTAGCTCACAATATTTGTCTTACATGTGTTGGTGAAAGTCAGGGCTGGGGGCTTTGCTCCCTATAGTCACTCAAGGACCTAGACTGACAGAGGATTCCTAACCTGGAACATCACTGGTCATTGTGGCAGCGGGAGAGAGCCATAGAGATCTCTCACCTATACTCTTCTATATTTTAGTCCAGAAGTAACACAAGCCATTGCTGCTCACAGCTCATTGGCCAAAACTAGTCATTGGCCTTACCCAACAGTAAGTGGGCTAGGAAGTATAGTTTGTATGCCCAAAAGGAGGGGAAAACCCAATACTGGTGAGTACTTGTACTTGTAGTGTCTGCTACAATTAATTTTCACAATATGATCTTAAGTACATTAAGTGTAAATTACAAAGTGAGGAAAAGAAACTAAAAGCAAATAATAATTCATGGGGAGATGTGTTTCTAAAGCACTAAGGCAAAAAAAAATCATAGAGACATGTATAATATAAGAAAATTTATGTATCAGCATGCTATATTAAGATTTATCTCTTTTCTGAACTTGGTGAAATGGCATTGTTCATTCTTTACTTCCAATATGAATGAAATGTATCAGAAAGAATTTCAAAGTTCTTTCATAATCAGCTCACCAAATGTTGAGCCAGCTCTGTGCCCTTGGCTTTTCCTTTTCTCTGTGATGCTATTTTGGGAGCTCTTCATGTCTCCAGACCATTCTTCAAAGTTATGGCAGCCTGATGGATGCTCATGGAATTCCAGCTAGAGTGAGATAAGGTTCCAGGGGCTCACTATTCACAGTTTTACAAATCAGAATAAATCCATCCCCCTGGCACTCACAGGAGTGGGGCTCAGGCAGGATGTGGAAGGGCTCACCCAAGTCACACACCTCTCTCCAGGGTGGGTCTGACTTTGGTTTCTCTGCTCCAGCCTGTGGCAGGCACCAGACCCACCTAGGTTCATGGCCAGGCTGTCCTGCACATAAATGCCTGGAGAAGGAGGGTTGGCTCCACTGTAGATCAGAGCACTGTGCTTTTGCCCCTTTTCCCTTTCTCTTTTGGGAACTTTTTGTATGGGAGGAGATAGAACCCAAAGCTTCCTATCTGGAAACGCTGGTTGTGATAGTCTTTGATCAAGCAGTTTTCTGAACTGGGTCTCACCAGTTAACTTGGGAGTTAAAGCAGAAGGGGCCCACCCCTCTCTCAGAATCCAGTGAAGTAGCCCCATGAACAAGTGGGACAAAAATGGGGTTAATACCGTGGACAAGGCCTTTCTTCATTCCTCCCCCACCCACTTTACTCAGACTCCCAGAAGGGCCTCAGTTGTGTCCCTGGCTGTTTTTGTGGTTCTGCAGTGATGTCAGTTCTGTGCCTGCCTGCTTCGGTGCATTTAATGGTTGAGTCAGCCCAGGCCCACAAGTACAGGAGACCCCAGGCACAGGGAGCTTGCCAAGGCATGTGGTCCTACCACTCAGGAGAAAAGACGTGTTACTTCCTGTCTGAACACCCACAGGCACTGCAGCCCCGGCCCCAGACTTAGAGGCCAGGGCAGACAAGCTGTGAATTGGTATGAAGGTACCTTTTTAAAGCTTTGATGGCGGATGGTCAGCAGCATATACAGAGCCTGGTTCTCAGTACCCCTCACCACCTACCTCCGTGCCCATAGAGGTCTGGTATCTCAATCACATGTCCAAGCAGCGACTTGCCTGGACAACTCCAGAGCAGAAAGCATCGAGGGTCTAGGACTCTGCTGAGAGAGCCCTCTGCTAACCAGCATCCCTGGACGCTTAGGAGATAGTTCTTAAGAGTGGGAGCCCCTCTGGAGAGGCAGCACAGAAGAGATCAGGCTCAGGGTCCTTGCAAAATGCTCAGACCCCCATCAGCAGCTAAGGGCCAGATGCATCATCTCTAATTGGATGATGACCATGACACAGTCACCAGGTCAGTAGTGGCCTTGGAGTCACATGGCCCAGGCATCTCCTCAAAAGAACCTTTGGATGTACCCTGAAATTCATTCTAAGACCGTGCTTTCCCCAGTGTGCTCCCACACGGTGACTAAGCACAGCTGGGCAGCTAGAGCTGGGCTATTTTTGCCTGAAGGGGAACTCTTTTATACCTTGCTCAGGGACTCCCCATGGGCCTCATTATTGCACTGCAGTCTGAAGCTTTTCCTGCCCAATCCTCCTTCCTTCCCTCTCTCCTTTCACAGGTATTAGATGTTCACTGTGGTCTGAAGGCTTGCCCCTTATCTTCTGCTCCCTCCTTCTTTATCTTTTATAGGTGTTTCCCCAATAAACTCTTACATGTCTAAGTTTGTCTTGGTGGCTGCTTCTAAGACGGCCTGAACTGATACAAGGTCAGGGTGCTTTCCCAGATTGAATCTCAGTTTCACATTTCTCAATACCTGTACTATTTTTCAGAGAGTCAGGATAGTAGTAGGTAAGTACTAAAGTACAGGATAATAGTTAAGAGCTTAACTAACCGGGTTTTAATCTCAGGTCTGCCACTTTTAGCTGTGTGTTCTTGAGCTAAAGTAAGGATAGTCACATATTTTCCTTTCAGGGTTATTGTGAGGTTTATATAAATTATTACATAAACCACTTAGAACAGTGTCTGGAACAGTGAATAATGGATAAATATCAGCTAGTTTTACCATCTTTGACAGATGAAGTCGAAAGTGAGGAAATTATCTTACCATGTCCCATGGATATTGATGAGTTTAGCACTGGAATTCTCAATCTGAAGTTCAGGGCCTCTGAGTACATATGGTTTATTGATTTTTAACTTACTAGCTAAAATTAACGTTCAGGAAAACACATGAAGGAGATAAATGGCATGGTGATTGCTGTTCCCTACCTTCAACACTATTGAAAAGAAAATTCCAAAAATGGAAATGGTGTAATAATTATGTTGCTTTTCCTGTATTGTTTCCATCAGACAACTCATTCTGGAACATGGAAATGGCACTGGAGATCATACTTGTGTTTTTCCCTTCTTGTTGTTACATTTACCGTAGAATGTGTCAGAGGTATGTCTTTCAAGGATGGGAAGGGGCAGAGTGGACAGGGAACTCAAATTTACTGCATACCCTTAAGGGCCAGATGCAGTGTTTGTTATTTTATGTCAGTTCAGTTCCCTCTCTACTTACCATATCAATCCTGTGGGTAGGAAGCAGTATTTCTCTTAAATGATGAAAAACCAGAACTCAGAGAGGTTAAGTGTATTTTCCAAAGCCTTAAATCTAGTAAGTTGCAGAGGCTGTATTCTAACCCAGGGTCATCACACTCCAATGTCTGTACTCTCCCCATGCTACCTTTTTATTTATTTATTTATTTTTAAACTTTAGACGGTGACCTTCCAAGGACTGGGGGACTGGTTGATTTTAATGTGCATGGCATGGGGTCAGATGTGGCTCAACTGGTTGGGCATCTGTCTCCCATATGGAGGGACCCGGGTTCGATCCCCAGGACCTCCCGTTAAAAAAAAATAAAAATAAAAATAATAATAATAATAATAATAATGTGCATGGCAGGATGTTAAATTGGAAGTTTCCTCTTAGGCACCAAGATATAACAGATATGAAATTCTAAAGCCAGGTTTTCAAAGGAAATAACCAGGCAACTTTACCATCCACAAGGAGGAATAAAAGGGTCAAGAGAGAGGAGATAAAGAGAGGGAATTTTTGCGAGGATTTCTTTAGAGAGGGCTTCTAAGGGAAAAGAGTTGGGTGCTTCCCATTCTACCCCAAGACTTCAACTCGACCCCCTGAAGCTTGATACGTATCTCCTAGAGTGTGGAAGCACAGTGGAACAGGATCTGACTCCAGCATGAGAAATCTTATGGGCCTGAGAATGTGGCTGTGGTGATGGTGGGAGCATAGGAGAGGTGACTATATTAGGATCTGTCTGCATTCCCAATTTGTTGGAGGCAAAAGATATATGGGTATTTTCCATTTACCAGAAGTGGGCCATGCAGGAGAGCAAGCTGCTTGGCATTGACTCCTGCCTAAGGGCCACTGGGGAATGCTATGGATCCCAGGAGAGAAACTGTATGGAACAGACAACTGGAAAACCCAGAGCTGGATGGGAAACAGCAATAGGTTTCACTCTTGATACAGGAAGTGCAGCAGGTGAGCCTCTGATAAGAAAGAGTCAGCTTTGAACTTCTGCTAGACACAGATAGCATGAAGCCAGCTTACTATGGGACCAGTCAAGAACTTTCTGCTCCTTTTTCCCCTACTCCTTCCCTTCACTCCAACTCCAGACAAGTCTGAAGTAAAAATTAGCAAGCAAGGGAAGGAGGATGGGGAAAGAGAAGAAACCCAGCACATCCCTTCTCTCCAGAAGTGGGAGGTCCACCTGAAGTTGGTGTTAGCAGAGGAAGGAGAGAAGGTTTAACTCTAAATCAAGTTCAGAGGGACCTTTATTATTTGGGATGCAGGATTCTAATCACTAAATTGAGGCTTGATTTGTGATTTAAAGTGACCCACCAAGTTAGCTGGGCACAGAATCTCTTGGGGTAAATATAGTCTCAAAACGACCCTTCAATTTTAGAAGGGAAGCCATCTAGCCTACATCTATGTAGCTTCAGAATAGAGAAATTTGCTAAATCAACAGCGATTTGAGTAAGAGTTTGGATGCAATTACTGTAATTGCCCTTGTTTTTTATCAATAGGGTGGCCCAGTTTAGGCCCTAATAAAGTACTTTAAACCTCTCATGAATATTCTTAAGGCTTAAAAAAAAAAAATAAAACCATTAACAAGGAAGAAATCAGCCAAAATAAAAAGAAATCACCTATGAACTTAACTAGAGAATACTGAACTACCTCAGTCATTGAGGTATTAACATTTATGTTGTATTCTACTTATATTTTTCTCTTTTCCCATTTCCAGTAGGAAGCCAGGAACCAGAGGTTTGTGGCAGAGCTGGAAACAGAAATTGCTTGAAGCTGGTGGCCTTTCTTATATTTTGAAAAGGATTATACTCACTGACAAAATCAAGCCAGATGTCCCTGGATGAGAGTGAAGGGCATTTGAGGATAGCACAAAGAGAGGTCAGGGTCTGTAGGTGCTTCTAGTGGTAGAGATACAAGCATTTTGCCATATCAGGTCACAAGGGAAGCTCTGTGGTGGGCCCACAGAAGGTGGCTACCTAGTCTTGCCAAAGATTCTTCTACCCAGAGTGCTGGATGAAAGCAGCAGAGACAAAGGATCTGAAGATACCAGACCAGTTCAGTAAATAAGCATCTTATCCCTCATCAGTGTGGACAGACGGCTGATGACAGTGGGGGAATCCTCAGGCTTTGGTGTTAGATAAGGCCATAGGGGGTTCATGCAACTAATGGAGATGGGGACTCCTCAATAACAAGTGGACTTCCCACAAACTGTAAGGTTGGACCTCAGGGTCAGACTTATGTTCACTTAAAGGCAATTCTAAAATGTGATATCTCTTACATGCTCATGCATGTGAGCTAAGATTCATATCTGCTTGATAGGCTTCTTGATCAAAGTTTCAATAACAAAGGAAATGAACCCTTACCTTCTTTTTGAGTGTTTCATGAGTGCTGCAAGGTATTTTACAGCTCTCCTTTGAAGGGATAGGAGTTGTTCTGAAGAACTCATCTAATTGGCCAGGCCCTAGATCCCACAGATGACACAAAAATGAGGGGTCTCCCAAAGCCTGCCCACCTTGTCACCCAACAATCACCAATGCAAAACTTGAATTGTTTAAGCCATCCGACACCAGAAATTCATCTAGCTGAATAATGTATTCACTAAGACACACAAAGTCCAAGAATTCCTGTCTTCATTGAATACACATTAATTGAGCAACTTCTATGTGCTACAACACTTGAGTTAGAGAGATCTGATAATTAGGTAATCGATAGACTGCATAGGATTATCATCAAAACCCCTTCTTTCTTTCCACTGATTCCTTCTGCCACTTCCCCTCTAAGTCTAGCCCTCGACCAAAATAGACCAGAATTTGAGGAGGAATTAGAGAACATGAGGGATCTAGTCACCACACAATGTATACTAGAGTCACACTGCAGCCACAGCCTAGAACTTAGGCTGGGTTCTACTAATCTGACATGATATACTGAATAGACACCTAAAAGAATGTTCAGGTGAATAACTTACCAGCACCCATTTCAAGGAGTGTGGGAGAGGGGATATTAGCATTCTTTGCCAATCTGGTTGCAGCAGCTGAGGCAAAATATTCTAATTTTAATTTTTAGGTATTTGATGTCTAGGGCAAGTGAATCTGTTTCATATATGTCCACTTGCAATTTGAATTTCTCTAAAAAATTTACCTATTTGTATGTATGGCCCATTTTCCTAGTCCTTTCATAATTTGTAAAACAACCTTTACATTTTAAGAACATTACTCTTTGTCTTTTATATATATCATATATTTATATTTGCTATGACTTCTCTTTGTTGCTTGCCTGATAACTGTCTTCAGGTTGTTTTATCTTCATTAAGTTATTTTAAATATTTACATATTCAAATCTACCCAACTTTTCCCTTAGGCATTCTGCAAATAGTTTTATATTTAGAAAGGTCATCCCTGAACCAAGATTATAAAATCTCTTCATTATAGGCAAGCAATTTTATGGTTTCATTTATGAAATATAAATCTTTAATCCATTTGGATTAAATTTTGGGATAAGGTGTAATGTAAACTATCTTTTACCCAAATATTTTTCCCAACTTTTCTTGAATCCATTGTTTCATTACTTAATTTAAATGTTCCCTTTAACATATATACTAACTATATCTACAGAAACATAGATCTTTCCATTCTGTTCCTCTATTTTGGTGCCAATAGATTGTTTGAAAAAGTGTCATTAAAAAAATTACTATCTGGCAACTCCTCCTTTATCTTCTTTTTCAGAATTCTCCTATTTTTACACTTGATTTTTATTAAGTCCCTTAAAAATAAACTGGCTTTCTTAGGCTTTACCCTTGTACACTAATTCAGGGAGAAAAATGCTTGGAGAACCATATATAAAATCTGATCCCAATTTTCTAAAAACAATTGTGTGATCTTTATTACAAAGATATATGCATATGCATAATCATTTTCTAAGAACATATGGCAAACTAACTTTGGTTTTGTTAAGTACATGTGCACTTGCTATCTTCCATTTGTGGCCCCTGGTCTAATTTCTTCCCTGCTCTATGCCCCTGAGACTTACCAATATGGATTACATCAAAGGTCTTCCTTGCCCTCTGGCTTCCAGTTTGGTCTAAGGGGAATATCAGGCAGGAGATGGAAAGGAGGGAAGAGAGTGAAATCAGATATTTATTCCCCTCCTCTGGTACTCTCTGCAGGGTCTCTGGGAGCTGAATGCATTCTGAAGATCACAGCTGCTGTCAGGTAGTCCTTTGCACACAGCTGTCTACCATTCCAGTAACTTCTCCCTCCCCTCACCCCACTCCCTTTCCCTACCCTCCTATTCTCCCTTGCTTAGAAGTAACACCTTGACCCTACCCCCCCACCCCCACCCCCCTGGCAACTTGGAAAAAATTACATGTATTAAACTCTCTTCAAATCTATTTTAAGTACTATTTATTTCCTGCTGGGACCTTGACTGATCCAGTAGGATTATATGTAGTTCTTATTTCCATATTTGTTCTCATTGTATTTTCCAAAATTTCTACAATAACCACGTGTTATGGATTGAACTGGGTCCCCCCACCCAAAAGACATGCTCAAATTCTAACCCTTGGTCCTGTGAATGTTAACTTATTTGTAAAAAGGATCTTTGACAATGTTATTAGTTAAGACAAGGCCAAATTGGATCAGGGTGGGTCCTAATCCATTTTAACTAGTGTCCTTATAAGGAGAGGAAATTTGGATCTAGAGCAGGGATTCTTAACCTTTTTTGTTCCATGAACCCCTCTGCCAGTCAGGTGAAAACCAATGATCCCTTACTAAGTCCACACTATACTGTGTATTATTTAAAGTATCACAACCATACCAACACGCCCTTACAAGAATGTCTTTTTGAATTTAAATTCAAGATCCTGGACCCCATGTTAAGAACCCCTGGTCTAGAGGGAGGAAGACAGGGAAGGAGGGAGAGAGGGAGGGAGAAGGCGCCATGTGAAGGAGGTAGAGACAGAGTTATGGACTGCCAGCAAGTCATCACCAGAACTCCACAGACTTCAGAGGGAGCCAAGCCCTGCTGGTACCAGGATTTCTGACTACTAACCTCCAGAACTGAGATCCAATAAATTTCTGCTGTCTAAGCCAACCAGCCTGTGGCACTTTGCTACAATAACCCTGGCAAACTAAGACACCACGGAATAACTGAATAACCTCTAAAGAACTGAAAAACACATCATGAAAAAAAAAACTTGGTTTGACTGGGAAATTTCCATGGGAGATGAAATTTATAAGCGCAGGCATCTAATACCATCCTCCTCCTCCACAGATCCCCTACCCCAGGATTCCAAGGTAACATCCAAGGGATTATAAAAACAGAGGGAAAATTACATCAGTGCTGGAACTAGAGAAGGCTGCCAACCTTGGCCAAAAATCTCCAGGTATTTCTGAGAGATGTAATACCTAATGTGGTTGCCCATGCTTCCGGTGGGAAAAAGCAAAGCTCCATAAAAGTGAAAGGGATTGTTATAGGACCCACTACATGTCCCACTTTACTGACCCAACTCACAGGGGCAAGGAGCATCAGAGACCAAGTTGGCTCTTCTATACCAACAGCACTAGACAGCAATCCCACCCTGAGAAGCCACACTGACAGGGGAGGGGAGGGGAGGGGAGTTGGCCTGGAAGGGCATATTCCTGGCTACTACACTAGATAGGGAAAAGGAATTCTTTCATTTGGAGTCAGAGCTCTCCACTGTGATACTCTCTAGATCCTTCCTGAGCCTCTACAGCATTAAAGGCACACTGCAAATTACTTGCTTTGAAATTTAGAAACAAATTTTATTTAAGATCTGAAATACAATTCCTAAAATATCAACTTTTCCAGAAAACCATGGCTACACAATAATGCATTGCCTCTATCATGTTAGAACGTGCATTAGACTCAAATACAAAAACCATGAAACAAACCACCATCCTTCAACAATATGAGCAAAGATAGAATGCCTAAGGAACAACATAGATGACTCGCAGAGGATGGGCTGTTTTACTTCAAGCACCATAAAAAAAAAAGAGCACAAATGCATGGGTTTTCGGGTATATACATTAAGTTGAACCTTTGGCACTAGGAATCAGGGCATTTTCTGTCATGTAGCATTAACACATATTAGAAATTTGTGTAGTGTCAAAGGGATAGAACCACCAGCATTCAAGCAATGTTGTCAACTAGGCAATAAAATATTCTACTGAAGTTTCTTCTTTGTCTAAATTACTGCATACACTGGTAGCGACATTGAAATGAGAAAAGGAGCTTGCACTCCTTTTATTTTCTGTTCAAAACAAAACAGAAAAGAAATTTAAACAAAAGCCCTGTCATACATTAACGATTTTGAAGAACATCAATTATACAAGAAAAAGACTAGGGACAAAAGAGTGTTTACAGATATACCCAGATATAACAGTGAGTGGTCAGTAGACCCTCACAGAGCTTTGCGGTGATACTCAGCAGAAGCCACCTTGTAATCACTGGCAGTAAACAGAGTGGCAGAATTCTTCGCCAGATATTTTAGGAAATCATGCAAGTAGCCCAATAATAATGCAAGGCTCTTCTCATCAAGGGGAGTATAGGCCAGCATTGCTCCGATTCTCACGAATAATCTCAGCAGGTGTGGCGCTCCATAAACCTGGGACATTGGCGCATCCGGGTGGGCCACGAGGATTTCAGCATACTGGGGCCTCTCAAATTTGTAGAGCAGCTGAGTGCCCAACATCACGTTGAAATATTCTTTGATTCCTGCCACAACTTCATTAACCGCATATTCTTTATTATCGATGTTTCCTTGGGATTTCTTGCAATTTGCATATTCTTCCAGAATGGCATCTACATTTTTCTTAGCCGGAAGCTGAAAGAGCTGCTTCTGTCTGGTAACTAAGTCCCAGTCCTCAACAAGCCATGGTTTTAATTCTTCAGGAATCTTCACTTTAACTTCCATTCTATTCTTAAATGCCTCTTCATTTTCCACAGTGGGGTCTGCCCGGGCCCTTTTCTTCCGAGGTGGCTGAGGTGCTTCACTGGTACTGCCACCATCTCCATTTCCAGGAATCTTCTGCTTGTTCTTTCTTGTCTTCCTCACAGATCCAGAAGGGGGATTCTCAGCAGAGCGACCCCCCCATCTGCCTGGAAGAGCTGGTTCAAGATTCTTCTGCTGAGGACCAGCTGTCTTCTTTCCTGAGGAAGCCCCTCTCATCTTACTTCTCTGCATGTTGCCTCTAGTTGGCTTTTTGAAGTTGTCTTCTTCTGCAGATTGTTGTCCACGAGGTTGAGAACCCTGCTTTCTGGAACTCATTCAACCCTGTTTTTATTCCAACCACTGTAATATACAAAGTATTTTACTTGGTTGTTTTCTATGGCAACCTTTAACACACTATGCTTCAGAAAGGTCCATCAAAGCACCCACACATGCCAATTCTTTTAGAATAAGCATTCCCCAAAATGCTAATTCCTATTAGCAATTTTCAAATCCTATTTCAGGCCAATTATAAGCGACTTTTCTACTTCCTCCCTCTCCCTCTGATCCTCACTACCACCCACTCCCATTACCCTCACCCCACCAACCTCTCGCCAGACTTTCCCATAAATTAGTTTTTTGATGATACTCAAAAGACAGGAATATAATTTCAGAGAAAGAATGAATGAAATGGGAAAGAAACTATAGGAGGCAGTGGAGTTGACACTCAAGAATTTTGAACAGGAAAAATGATAAGATGAAAGAAATAAGGAAGATTACTTTAGTTGACTAGAGGCAAAATGAGCAACAGTAAAGGTTCTTGTGTAAATCTCAGAAGGTGATGATAAAGGCCTGAACTAGGGTGATGATGGAATCAGGAGAAACTGAAGAATGTAATGAATTAATAAAAGCACTGCTCTTTTATAACTGGAAGTTTGGGATCAGCAATAAAATAACAAAACACAGACGATCCACCCATTCATGAATCCATTCACTCAGTCATCACACATTACTGCATATCTGCTGTGGGACAGGTACTATATGATAGGTGCTGGGGATGCAAATATCTAAGGGGACAATTATAAAATAACAAGGTTAGTACAATGAGAGTTATAAGCACAGGATATTATGGGAGCACACAAGAAATGGTACACAGCCCCATCTGCAGTGATAGCTCATTGGAGGTGATAAGTGTTGGAAGGAGAAGTCAAAGATGACTCCCAGGTTTTGAGGATAGGTGGCTAGGCCATTACCACCAAATGAAATTGCATCTAGAGTAGGAGAAAATGGATTAGAGGGAAAATAAGAAGTTCAGTATCGGGTCTATTAAGTGTGAGGTATGCAGTTAAACATATGACTTTAAAGCTCAGGTGAGGGCTCAGAGACAGAAATGAAGATGCGAGGGTAATTATCACATACTGATAGTGCAAACTATGAGAGCCAACGAAATCATTCAGGGAGAATAGAGGGGGGAAAACCAGCTAAGTATGGAATCCTAGAAACTCTAGGGAAGAATGTTATTTAAGGGTTGAGCAGAGAAAGAGACCACAAATGAAACGAAAATGGGCAGAGCAGCCACAGGAGAAATTAGGTGAATACTATTTTAGAAGCCAAAGAAGTTGAGAGTTTCAAGGAGGAAAAGAGGGTAATCTACAATCTAAAATTCAGCAGAGAGGCCTAGTAAGATATGGAGGAGAAAAAAATAGTGTTGTTATTCTTATGTTGCAACAGATGAACAAGTCCTTTGACTTACATAATCTTCTTCCTTCTTCCCTTTCCAAGAACTCCTAGTACTTTCCCAGATGGAATCTCAACGATCTTCTGGGAGATCTGGAAGGATGAGGTTGGAAATACAACCTAGAAACCACGTATCTGCAAAGAAGATGAACTTTCATGAAATAATATAAAAAAAATATATATATATATATATATATATATATATAATTGACAAGTATGTGATTTACAATCATGGTATCAGAAAAAAACACTTGAGTTATGGTGTCAGACAGACCTCTACTTCAATCAGGCTCCACCATTTATCAGTTGTGAGACATTGGTCAAGATATGTAATATAAGTTCCCTTGGCCTGTTTTCTCATCTACAGAATGTGGTTAATTGTTCCTACCTTTTCCAGGTTCTTGTAAGAATTTATGTGGCCAAACAGCTAGCAAAGTGTTGACGAAATACCTGCTAAACCTGCATACAAAAATGTTCACTGCAGTGCTGTCTGTAATACTAAAGAACTGGAAACACCTAAATATCTTTCAACAGGGAAATGGTAATACAAACCATTTTGTATTGTAGGTAATAGAAACACTACAGAAGAATGTGCAGCCATTAAAATGAATTAAGCAGAGATCTATGTACTGACATGTTCAAAATATATTAGGTAAATAGGCAGGTTACATAACATGTACAATAGAAATAGAGAAATAAGGACCCACCTCAGATAAAAGGAGTAACCTGTTCTTATGAATAGTGTGATCCAACTTCTGCAATTATCTTTTAAACCAGTGGGTATAAGAGCACAGGAGAATGTCTAGGCAGATAAATACTAGACTGGTAAGATAAGGATCTCTGTGAAAGGAAGCAAGAAAGGGATGCTAGATTGGCCTTAAACAAGGCTTCTCTGGTAACTACAACCTCCACTCACAGAAAAAGCCCTACTGGCAATCCCTAGTCCTTAAAATTATGTGGACAAGTGTCAGAGAAGCCTCAAAGGGGAAAGAAAGAAGAAATGTTTTTACAACTAGAGCCCTGAACCAGGAAAGCCAGTTAGTTGGAAGAGACCTGGATCCTAGTACTTTCACTAAGCAAACAATATCTTCTGAAAGGGAACTGAGCTCTGAGCAGGAATTAAAAAGTAAAGCTAGTCCTCAGAGAGCATCAAAATCAGTGAAGATGGAGACTGACCCCGTGGGGATCAGAAAACTTCTGGCTGTCAGGGATACACAGGGACATCCTGTGAAGAATCAGACAGTAGACAAGCAGCCAGTGTCGTGGCATCACATTGTAAGCTATCGTGCTTATAAAAGGTTTCCAAAAATTTTTTAAAAAGAGAATTCATTCTGACTGGGACAAAGGGGATATAGTATCTGAAGATGCCAGAGAATTTTGTCAAGTATTACAAGTAAAATTCAGAGAGCCCATCTTGGGGCTGATATAGCGTAAGCATGGTGACCCAGCGCAAACCAGATGGTGTAAAAAGTGAAGTAGCACCAGGCTGGACTAGACTATTTTGGAATCCACATTGGTAACCAGCAATTCCTCAGGGAGGAAGAACTTGAAGAATGACAGCAGAATCTATTTATCCTTGCTACCAATTGCATATATTCATGCATAAGAAAACTGCAAAGAATTTTACCTGGTTCTCATTAGAGGGTGAGGTTAATCATCCTCCACATATTCTAATCACTCTTATAAAGCCCCAAGTTGAATGAAACTTCCATCATTGTTATATAAAATGCCTGCACCATTGGTCAAGGTTTATGTACCCAGACTGAATGTAGCCAGGGAAAGAGCCCCTTTCAAGAACTGTCTCAGTGACCTTTTTTTCCATTTGAATATGCTTCACATTATGCAAGCAATCACTACTACCTGAGACTCAAAAGCAAGACATCAAATGGAAGATAAGACCCACCTTTTTGATGTCTGGCTCCTGCTTGCAATACAAGCTTACAGATAGCTTTACTATCTCTACACTTCAAATCTCCCTTCCCGGAAGCTTACACGGACTCCATGAATGGGGTCAGGTGTGCTGCACAAATTCTTTAGAAAAGTCAGCATTAAACACTGCTTTATTCTGAGTTGTTTTAAAACTCTGAAGCTGCCAGTTTCAATCCTGAGTTTTCAGGTAGTTATTGTTAACTCTCATAGTATATCCTCCTCTGTTCCCATCAGGCTTCCACCCTTTTTCTCCCTCATCTAAATACCACCCAAGTCCCATCTCCTTTCTCTAAATCTTCCTCCACTATTCTAGCCCATTTCCCGCCCATCTCCAAAACCACAGAAGCCGATATTAGTACTCCAGAGCTTAGTATTTAATTATCTAAATGTTCCATGTGTTAATTTTGCTTATCGAACTACATTAATTTCAATTTGTCATAGGTCTCACATTACACCCATTTTGCAGCTTTCACGGCGCTTAGGTCCCTGACAGTAGGTACTTAGTAACTACTGACTGGTGAATCCAAGTGGGGAGGTGATTCAACACATGGAGAAAATGGGAACATTAACTCGGGACAACAATCACCAAATATTTTTCCACCCCTTTCCTACAGAGCAGCTCCAGGTTTGACCAGAAATTGAGAAAACACCTCAGTGTGTTTGTGTTTTCTACCATTAATTAGTTTATCTGTGTAATTTACAGAGGTGAGGCTTATATTAAGGCATCAAATCTTAGCTCTTCTCTTTAAAAAAAAAAAAAAAAAAAAACACTATTAGAATTAATCATTATCCCATGTTATGAAGGTCATGTATATCCCTTTTGAGAGCTATATTCCATCATATGGGCATATCTTAATTTACTAAACCACTCCCCCCCTCTGGAAACACCCAGTACCTCCCTGCTGCCTCCCGATTTTACCCTGTAATACTCAATAAAACATTGTGTCATTTCTGTCTCCACTTATTATTCCTTTGAGATAGAGTGCCAGAAGCAGATTTAGTAGGTCAAAAGGAAAAATATTCTTAAATGTATGTTGCCAAATTACTTTCCTCCAAAGCTGTACCAATTTCCAGTTCTACAAGCAGTGTGCAAAAATGACTCTTACCATACCTCATGCTCTGGCCAACACTGGGTAACCTCATTTAATAAAAAAAATTTGTGAAATTGGTAAGGAAAATGGGTTGTTTCAGTTGTTTAGCCTGTACTTCTTTGACTATTAGTATAGTTTGAACATTTCAAAAAAAGTCTCTATTGCCATTTATATTTGAGCTCTTGTCCTTTTTCCATTGAGATGATTCTTAGTGACTTCATCATTAACTCCTTATATATATATTAAGTTTCATATGGTCAGATCTAGTTTTTCCTTTCACTGGTTTTAGATTTTAAAATTATGACCTACTTTTGTGGTTTTGTTTACATTTTAATTCCTTAATCCACCTAGAATTTATTTTGTTAGGTATGAGCTAACGATCTAAATTATTTTTCCCCAAGTAATTAATCTGAGGTGCCATTTATTGCATATTCTTTCATTTAAATATCAAACTATATAAAGATGTAGGCATTCTCCCCTCCTCACCACCTCCCCCTGCCCCAATCCCAGAGGTATCTGCTGAACTGGTGTGAATTCTTTCTATTCTTTTTATGTGTGTATTCACACATAAACTAAAAATACACCTTTAAAACCAAATGTGTACATTATATATACATATATATAGAGAGAGATGTGAATATATATAATGGGTATCTTTCCATGTTGGTACATACCTACCTCATTTTTTTAAACATCCACATTGTACACTGTATCTTATGATCTGCATGTACTATAATTTAACCAGTCTCATTAATTTGTTCCTAATATCTGCTACAAAAATGTGGTAAGACATCTGTGTACAGATATATTAGAGATTAGGTTAGCTATTTCTGAAAGATATATCCCAGAAGTGGAACCTGTTCAGTGAAAAAATGCACTTATTTGCAAGTTTGATAAGATAGAGCCAAATTAACCTTAAAAAGAACTGTTTCATTTTGTATCCCCAGAAGTGTAGTTCATTTTACCCACAACCCTCAACATTGGATAAATATCTTTTTGAAATTTTTTTTTGCCCATCTAAATTATAGTAAGGTATCTTATTTTCATTTGGGTTTGGATTTGTGTGATACTGAACATTTTTCCAAAAGTTCATTGGACATTCATCTTATGTGAATATTTTTGCCCCCTTTTCTACTGTGTTGTGTCTTCTTATTGATTTCTAGTAATTACATATTAACCTTTTTTTGTACATTGGAAATATTTCTTCTCAACTGTCATTTTTAAGTGTTTATGGTATCTTACTATATAAGACAATTAACACATGCATGCATACATACATACATACATACACACGTACTTTTTTAAAAACAGACAAATCCGTCAATCTTTTCTGTTGTGTTCTTTGGCTTTTGTGTCATGTTTAGGGAAAATGCCCCCAGATTAGCCAATATCCTAAGAATGATTTCCTGTATTATTTCCTGGTATTTTTATGTTGTGTTTTTTTAACATTAAAAATCTTTAAATCCATCTGGAATTTATCTTAGCAAATCACATTGTCTTTTCCAAATATATAACTTTTACTAATGTTACTGAAGAGTCCATCCTTTCTTCACTGATTTGAAATGTTGTAACATTTTAAATTCCCAGCATTATATGGGTCTCCTATTATATTCTCTCCCCAATGATTTCTGATCATTAAATTCTTAAAGATATCACTGTTTCTAGGCTTCTGTTCTGTCATAGTGATGCCTGATTATTCTCACACCAGTATTACATGGGTGTCATTATCATAGCTTAAAAACATAAATACTGACCTAGAATATTTGTAAATGTGTACCAAGAGAACTGTACAAAGATGTTTGATGCAGTATTATCTGAAGTAGCAAAACACTGGAATCAAGCTAAATGGCTATCAATAGTGGTTTGGCAAAATAAAATGTGGTATATCCATAATATGGAAAATCATGCTAGTTAAAGGAATGCCACTGTGGAATGAATCAAATAGAACTCTATGAATGGACACGAAGACATCTAAGACAAATTGAATAAAAATTGCATGCTGCAAAATAGTATCTATAGTGTGACACCATAGTTGTGAAAAAAAAAAAAAAACCACAAAACACTATTTTATATATATCCATATACATTTTTTAAAACAGGTACATAATTTAGAGATCTAGGAGGAGATAGAGCAAACTGATAATAGTGGTTACCTCTGGCTAGAGTGAGAGGATTGGGAGTGGTGAGAAGAGGAAACCTAAGTCTATTCTGTAATAGATAAACTCTTTACAAGGAGAATGTATTCACCTATCAATTATGTGATTAAAAATTAATTAAAATTCACAATGATTTTCTGAGCTACGCTTGAGATTTGAGGCCACCTTGGCAGTTGCCTTCTTGGAGCTCCCACTGGCCCTACAGTCCACCCCCCACCCTTTAGCCCTTAATCACTTTCTAAATGGCTTCCTATGAAGGGATTTTCTGCCTACTCATCTATTACATCTTTTCAACCAGGTCAGTGCCCTTTTCTGAAATCTAACTTCAGGAAGGGAGAAAAATAAGGAAAATATAGTGATTCCACGAGAAAATGAAGCTGTCAAGAGACTCAAATTTTTCCTTCATGTCCTCATGTTTGTGATGGGTCATTCAGGAATGCAGACTCCAAATGCTAACATCTTTGTGTATGCGTGTGTCACAAGTGAGTGTGAGTAACAGCTCCTTTGTTGGAATAAACCTTTAAATGTGCACACACCATGTCAATTACAATTATATCAATTCTCTCGTCTGGATCTTGGAACATCTCCTTCATGTTTAAACAGTTTGTTGTTGATGTTGTTTTTGAGACTGAGGACAAAGGAGGAATGATATAAAAAAGCTGTTAGTGGGTTGAAAATGGTGATTTGCTAGTCGCCACTTATGTTAGAATTATAGCTCCTGGAAATTCCCTCACAAATAAATACGACCAATACACTTAAAACCTTTCTAGATTGTTAGGACAAGCCAGAAGTTATAATTTCAGAATTCAGTTCTAGTGGTAACTGCTGCTTCTGAAAAATCAGGAGAGAAACCAACAGTATTAATTATTTTGCAATTCCAAAGAGAGTTATAAACTACTTTTGGAAGCATGTGTAAGAATGTGTGTGTGTGTGTGTGTGTAAAACAGGATATATCAGGACTAATAGAGCTGTAAACATTATTATGCCAGGTACTGTCCTGGTACTTAACGTCTAATCTTCACAACAGTCCTAATGAGGTAGGTAATGTCATTACCTCTATTTTACATATGAGGAAACTTAGGTAAAAAGTATGTATCTTGCCCAGGAACACAGTAAGTGGTAGAGCCAAGATTTAAATTCAGGAAGTCAGCATTTGCTCTTAACCACTAAACTATGCTGTATATGGCATGCCCCAAATTAAGAAAAACAATACGACAAATATATAGATTTGTGGAACTAACTACAGGGCATCATTTGTAGTTCTTTTTATTTTTTTAATCAAGGGGATGTAAAATTACACAGCTCTCTGTTGTTTAGGCCTCTATAGCCACCTTCTATATTGGAAGCACCGATGGACTTAGCTCCATCCTTCCGTTCTTAAAATTCAGAGTGCTTTCCCAGATAGAACTTATTAAGTTTCAAAATATTCCTGGACAGTTAGGAAGACTATGTGGTATTATTCTTTTTGAGAACTGAGGCCAGGAGAAGGGAAGCACTTACCAAGATTCTGCAATCAGGAATCAGGGATGGTTCTGCAACCAGGATCAGATTGCCTGATCCTTACTGTACAGTGAACTTTGCTTTTCAGATGGTGACCTAGAAGGTCAAACAAGGGGACAGGAAAGGATACAAAACAAAAAGATATGAGATGATGGAGTTCTTCTCCATCAATCAATGCATTTTATCACACACACAGGATACCAAAGATGGTAGATGTACAAGTGTTTCTTTTTTCTTCCTTGTGGTTACATTTTCAAATTTACCTTATTGAGCATTTTTATCCTATTTTTTTTGACAAAGTCATTCTTTTTAACAAGGAAAGTTTCAAATGGATACAAATTTAGAGAGAACAGTATTACAAACTCACATGATTCCATCATCCAGCTTCAACAATTACCCACTGAAGGCCATCTTGTTTCATCTATAACCCCCCCCCCCCGCCCCCCCCCCCGATTTTTTTTAGGCTCACGGAATAGCTGATTTTTAATATACCAAAGTAGACAGAATATAAAGAATCCCAAATGCTCATCACTCAGCCTCAACAATTATTAATTTAGGGCCCATTTTGTTTCATCTCTACCCCTCCCCACTTCCCCCTTCCGCTGAGATTATTTTGAAGCAAACCCTAGTCATCAACGTGTTTCGAACAAATCCCAGACATATTATTTAATCCGTACTTAGTTTAGGGTATGGCTCTATAGATAAAGACAATTTTAAAACATAACCATAATAACATTATAACGCCTAAAAAATTTACATCGATTCCTTAAAAAGCATCAGATATCGAATCCGTGTCCAATTTTTCCTGATGTATCTACTGTTGGTGTGTTCGAATCAGGATCCAAACAAGGCCTACTCATCGCGTATGGTTGATTTCCAACTCGCTCTCCTTCTGTCTCTGTTTAACTTTTCAATATGGAAAATCCCAATCCCCACTACTGTGAAGCAAATCTCAGGTAGCATATTATTTTAACGGTAAGGATCGATATGTTTCTTATCTCTCAATTTCTTCTTGGGAAGAAGTTGATGGGCAGGGAAGGCACTATAATGAGCAAATCTACATAATTTATACTTTATTTTCCCATTCTGTTACGTGGGGATTTATCTCCGTAATATTAGCTAATATCCTTAGAAGCCAGGCTTCGTATTAAGTGCCTTAAACGCACTATTATACTTAACTCTCAGTACACATCCCCGAGGTAGATAGGATTATTATCATTTTACAAAGATGGAAACCGAGACACAGAAAGAACAGAATCTTTGCCCAAGCTGGGCGTTGGCGAGCAGGGATTTAAATCCAGCTCTGCCCAATTGTAAAGCCACTAGTTAATCCGGTCTTTATATATGAAGATAAAGGGAAATAATCAACCCTCTTCCCCACCCCCACCCCGAAACCTGAAACGAGAATCCAGCTCTTCCCAGCAGCGGACGTGCGAACACTGCCGTTCCTCCAACCGCCATACTAAAGCCAGGTTTCTCTGGCAACTGATATCCATAGGCAGACACGTCACCCGGAAGGCGGGCTTACGTCCTTCAGCCAATCACATTCGTCTTGCCTAAGTTTTAGAATGTTCTATAACCAAACGATTGGACGAGGACCACCACGTCAGCAATGACACTTCGCCGCAGTAAAGGGGGGTGCTAGCAACTCCTTCTTCACGGTTAAGGCCTGGAGCAAACCAATCATCTTTCTCGTTTAGTGCGGGCTACGGCCAATCACATCCGCCCTCTTAGGTTCTTCGCCCACCTTCCAAAAGCGCGACAGCCGTTGGGTCACAAGTCTATAGGACAGGGTATTCACGTGGCCTATTTTCACGACCCAGAGTTCCCCTCATCAGAAGTGTTTTTTTTTTTTTTTTTTTAATGCAGGGAGGGATTATGGCCCCCCCCCCCCACATTCACACTGGGAAAGGAAGTGTCTACGTGGCCTGCGGAAACGGGACGGGCGGAAATGAGCTAAGGTTCCAGCGGGTGGGCAAGCGGGAGGTCAAGCCTGGGGCCACGCCCCCGGACCGCTTGCGCAACCATTGATGCAAAAAAAAAAAAAAAAAAATTGGGTTTGGGTTTTTGATGTGCATGCGAGTGAAAACGGTGGGTGTCGCGGACGCGTGACGTTGGGGCCGGTGGGTGTGCGCGGACTGACTCGCGTGGCCTTGGCGTTGCGGTGTGCGCGTGCGCAGGCGCTCATGGCGTTGGCGGTGGATGTGCGCGCGCTGCTGGCGTTGAGGCCTGTGTGTGTCCTTAACCGAGTGTGTGTGTGTGCACGCGCGCGTGTTTGAGTGCGAGCGCGCTCGCCTCCCTGAACGAGTGGTGTGTGTCCATATGTGTGTGTTTCTTTACTTATATAGGTGAGCTGCTTTCTTATACTGTTGTTAGATTTAGATAATGGGCGTGTGGGTGATTATAGTGGTCGTTCTCTACTTTGGTATAGGTTTGAAAATTATTCTAATGAAAAAGAAAGTAAATAATTAAGTTAAGCAAGCAATAACAGAAAAAAGGGGGGCTTTGTTATATTATATAGAAGTATTTCGGTATGCCCCATCGATTCCATTTTAGACCCTAACGACACTTTCTCTGTACCAAAATCCTGTTCTAAACCACAACTCTCCGATGGTTAAAAGCCAACCCCTTATTGGTACAGTTTCTGTTTGGGGAGATGGAATGGTTTTGGTAATGGATAGTGGTGATGGTGAGTGTAATTAGTACCACTAAATCATATATTTGAATGTGGTTAAAAGGGAGGAAATTTCAAGTTTTACATATGTTAGTGACAACAACAACAAAAGCCAAGCCCTTCCACTCCCAAATTAGCAACTCTACGGGGCAGCTTCTTTCATTTCCCCAGTATCCTTCTTTCCCCTCCTCCCTGTCCCGCCCCAAAAGTTCTGTGCCATTCTCTTGGCACAGGTATTTTGTGTTGGGAATATCCATTACAACAGCCTCCCCCTCTCCTAGGGATTCCGAATTTCTGTGGGGGCTGAGTCTCTCCTACCTTTTGGTCCTGACTCCAAGAACAGTGCCCCTCAGGCGAGTACGCGTTCAGTTAATTTTCCAGAAAGTTCTCTGGGTGAGGTTTATATCTTTAGAGGCTGCCACTAGATGCCGCCAAATTCCAGCAAAGGATTGGCTGGTGGAGCCCTGGAATTATGGGATTTTGACCCCCCCCCCCTTCCTGATTTGCCGAACTCACCAAATAATCTATAGTGAGATATCTTTCATTTCTAGGGAAATATGAAGTCAACCTTTGTGTGGCCCAAGATCCAAATGCTTTTCCTTGTTTCTTTCCTATACCTTTTAAATTATTTCCTCTCTCCATCCCTCTCTCTCTTCCTTTCTTCTTTTGTCAGAGAGTTGATGAATGACCCCAGTACTGGTGTTGATGAAGAACCTACCCCCTTCTCTTCACCTTCTTTTCAAATAATCACAACCCCCCAAAATGGAAAATACAGTTGGCTGTTTAGTCAGTAAAGACAGATAACAGCTCTGAGGTAAAACTTGGACTCTGGCATTGAAAACTGATGTTACTTTTGAAGTTTTTTCCCCCAGATAGCTGTTTTGTACCCTGTTTTCTGTAGTGGTACTCATATCTTTTGGATTAGCAATCTAGTTTTGAACCCTATTCCACTACTTACTAGCCATGTGACACTGGACAAATGATTTATGTTCTGTGGTCCTCAGGTTTTGCATACTTTCTATATTTTAGATGCCATGTTCATATGAATAGTCTCATTTATTCCTCATAAAATCCTTGTTAGGTGGGTTACTACAAAATCAAAACCAAACAATAAAAATCATGCCTCTTCAGTTATCAATCATATAAACATACATACAGATATATGTGTGTGTATGTGTGTGTATAAGGGGGGGAGGGGATTTAGAGCAGTGGTTCTTAAAGTATGTTTCCTGGACTAGCAGGTCAGTATCTCCTGAGAAGTTGTTAGAAATTCAGGTTCACAGGCCCTACCTCAAACCTACTGAATGAGAAATTATTGGAGTGGGGTTTGGCAATCTGTGTAATAGCAAGCTGTGCAGGTGATTCTGGTGCTCACTGAAGTTTGAGAACCACTGCTTTAGAGGGCAGAAATGCAGTGCTTATTTTTGTATGTGCCATTAGAGGGTGCTACAGAGTGTAAAGCAAAATAATAAATGATGTATATATTTTCTTGGTGCACCCTGCGTGTTATCAATCCCATTTTACAGATTAGGAACTAATGTGTAGAGATGTCAAATTATTTTCCCAAGTGCACACACAAATGGGAACCAGGATTTGTATAGCCTTTAATAATACACTGTTGTTTGACCATAATAGCTTGGCTTTCTGGGCATCAAAACACATTACAGGCACCCTGTTCCCTGCTTTGGCTAATGTTAACTAAAGTGTCAAGAAGAGGGCAAGAAGGCAAATCAGGTAAATGGAAATATTTTGATGATTTTCATACCCTCCCTCATCTCCATTCTATAATAGGAAAGCACATAAAAGCTCATGAGTATTTCCCTTCCTGCTTTTATATTTCCCAAATTCTATACCCTGCAGTTATCTTTTTTAGTTTATATCTGTGTCATTTCTGTGAATGAGGGTAGAATCAGGGTGGCGAGGAAACAATGAGTTGTTGAAAGCCTACTATGAGACCACTCACTCTATATAGCTCTATAGCCATTAATCTCAACAATAGGCCTGTAAATTAGGTGACCATTATCATCATGTTACAGATGACGAAAGTAAGTTCTGGAGACTGTATTTTTCTTAGGTCATACAACTTGTAAATAGTGAAGCCTAGATGATCCCAGGTATATCTGACCCTGCTGCTCCACTAAACTTTCTACTCCTGGGTTTTGAATCTGGTTCTGTTACTTACTATTTAAGTGACTTTTGATGAGCTCTTTAATTTTTCTGAGCCTCAGTTTCACTATATATTAAAAATGAAAACAAATACTCCTGCTTATAATCTTGGAGCCAGAGTATCCAATACGGTAGCCACTAGCCACGGGTAGCTGTTTAAATGAAAATGAAAATGGAATAAAATTTTAAACTCAGTTCCTTTGCACTAGCCACATTTCAAGGACTTTGTTGCTACTTATGTCTGGCTGCTGGCTACAGTATTAGAGTAGATACAGAACATTCCCATCATCACAGGAAGTTCTATTGGACAACACTGAGTTAGAGAATATAAGGTATGTAAAAGGGCCTAGCATGGCACATGTCTCAAGACAGGTGTGCAAAAAAAGTGATTTCTTCTGCTCTTTCCTTTCAGAGTCAGTGCTTGGGGTTTTCTGTTTTATTGATGGGGTCAGAAGAGGGGAGTAACTTACCCAAGGTTCCGTGACAGGGGATGTGCCTGACACTGCAACCCACCTCTTCTGATTCTGCTCCAATATTCTGTCTAGCAGACCTATACTTATGCTTTACTCATTGAGATTTCAAGACCAAGGGTGTGAATAACATGAATAAACTTTGGAGTCAGGATGATACCAGAAAAGTGCTCGGGACCTAAATATCTCATAAGTGCCAGGCAGCATTGTACTGAGCTCTTTGCCTCTGTTATCTTCCCAAATCCTCACTGAAGCCCAGAGAAGTAAATACTCACCCAAAGTTGCTCAGCTAAATTAAGTTGCAGAGTGAGTATTCAGACTTCTCTCTGTCTAACTCCAAAACCCATACTTTTCCTATTAGGCCGTGCTACCCTCTCAAATGTGAACGCTCTCATTTGTCTCCTTCACTTACTAGTGGGATAAGGCTTCCGCAGATTCCTGACTCTTAGCAGGTCCTCAGAAAATGTGTTGTTCTTCTTCCTTTAGAATTTACAGCTGAATCCGTTTCAACTGGAAGGGAAAAGATAGCTTTGGTCAATGTTTGTTTGGCTCCAAGGCTCAAGGCCAGACAGCGGCTATGGTCTCAGCCTTCACAGGACCCCCAGTAGCTGCAAGAACCCTGTGTTTATCTTCAGGGCCACCATTAGCCCATATACCTTTGTGCTAATTATAAACATGTGCCACCTAGTGACAAATTTCAGAAGGGTGTCCACTCCAGTGGAACAATTAGAAGAATGCTTCTCTTTCTCAGAGATGTTGCAGCCTCCATCAGGGCAGTCAACGGATGAATTTCAGCCCCCACTTGTGCCCTCTCAGTTGGGCACCTTTGCTCAGGGTACAGCCTACCCAACAGTGTCTGCTGGCATTGCTTGTCTTGTCTAGTGGCTAAGAGAGCCTTCCTAGATTTGGAAGTGAGTGGTTAGTCTGTTCTCAGGGGCTGGGGAGGAATACCCCCATGGTTTCTGGGTAGGAAATAAAATTGGTCCACCGCAAGGATAATTTGATATTCCTTTCATTTGGTTTTGACTAATTTATTGGATGATTTTTAAGAATATTCCCTTAACTTACATGTTAAAAGCAAAACCTAATATTCAAGGTGAAGCAAAATGGTATTTCATTAATAAGGATGTTTTTCCGTTTATCTGTTTAGACCTGCCTCATTCCGAAGGATTTCATAAAACCAATTCAGCAAATTAGTCTGGATCCATCTAGTTTGCTAGCCTATGACAGCCAGAGCAGAAGATGAGGATAGTCATGGGAAAGCTTAATTATTTTAGAGATTTTTACTCTCTTCTGGCTCCTCTCTCCTTCTGTAAATGAAACCCCCCTGACTGCATCCTTTTGGAGGAAAGATGTTACTTCAAAGGACAGAAAACACTAAGATTGCTACCTGAACCTAATCAGTATAGGTCTTGGGTGGCCTTGGGATGCCAGACTTGCTCATAATTCCTTGGTTTCCCCTTTCTGGGTCAATAATTTACCTAAATTTGTGGTTTTGAGAACCACCGGTTTCACTTGGAATAATTTTATAAAGTCATTCGTGTTGCACATCAACCAGCAGAGATGAGGACTGATTCCCACCAGTATGTGCTGGCTCCCATAATATGTACATTGCTGTGAGAGGATGCCTGGAACCATATTTTTCCAGAGATACATTTGTTCATGCTTATGACCTTCACCTAGAGTCCCCCTTCCACTGGGAATGATAAAGCTATGCCTTTTGAAAATATCGGCTGTCATATTATTAAAAGAGGACAAACCAGTAATACTTAAAATACTGCCTCCAAGTTGTTGAAGCTTAATGATAGGTACAGGGCGGTTCATTATACTATTCTTTCTACCTCTGTACATTTCTGTAACTTGATGTTTTTGAAGGTTTCCAAAATGAAATCTTTTTTTTTTAAAGTGCTTCATCCTTCCTAGGGAAGAGAAAACCCACATGGGTTTCTCTTTAGAGGAATACCTCTCAACCAATGGGTGGGTGGAACACACACCTCTCTAGTAGAGATGTATCACATAAAAATCTGGGGAGGCAGGTATTTTAGATTAAAAAAGTCTTTTCGGCAGAAGTTTCGGGAAGGTCTCCTAGAATAAGAATCTCCTCCCTCCTGCAATCACCTTCCACCAGACCCCTGAAAGAAGCATTTCTCTAATGTGGCGCTATTATTGAAAACTGTCTCCTAACCCTTCAGTGTTTGGGAGTAGGGAGAGGTTGAAAATCATGGAAGCTGGCCTCATCTAATTGGTGAAAACTTTTAGCCAGCAGGCAGAGAAACTCAGAGAGTGTTGGGGTAAGAGAAAGAACTAGGAGCGTAGAAGGGCTTCATTTTCACCTCAGGTGAGTGCTGGAGAGGGCAAAGATGCTAAGGAAGGAGGATTGCAAGGAGCAGAATATGTGGCAAAGAGACCCTCACTCCGGGCCTCAAAGAATATTCTTTGAAGGCTCAAGGCCCCATTTGATTTGCAGGTTTTAAAATAGTGAGCAAACTGCCTGAAGGCAAAGACTTTATACACACTCACACACACACTCACACCCCTGTCCAGGGACCTGGAACCTGACTGCTCATCTTGGAAAGGCAGGCTCCTTAAGGTACACACTGAAGATTGTGTGGGTTTGTTCTTTTGTTGTTGTTGCATTTTTGCTGAGCAACTGAGCAGATGAGGACGTTTGTACACTGCTAGGAGTGAGGACATGGTTGGGGAGGTGGGGCACTGCTTGGGGACCTTGGAGGACATTCTCTTTCAAGATCTTGAAGTTGAGGTAAAATGATTAAAAACTGGGGACAGAGAATAGAGCAAAGGCAGTTCCTCAAAGGTACAATGCCGAGATTCACCCAGCTGCTCCCAGGCCTGAGTTGTGGGTGGGACGTCAGTGAGACCCAGGCGGGTACAGCCAACTCTCAATAGAGCTGGTCTGTGAAACTTGGCTGTGAGGACAGAGGAAGATTGATGTTCACTCCAGAGTGGGGCTGTCAGCTGTGCTCACCGCTTCACCATGGTCCCAGCTGTAAACAAAAGTCCTGGCCCTTCATGGCACTGTAGAGCAGTCCAGGCTGGCGTAAGTCTCTGAGGACAGCTAGACCATTTTCTAATACTGGCTAATGACCAGAAGACAGAAGAGACAATAGAAGGTGGGCGGGGGGCAGAATTGGAAGGGGATGAGAAGCAGGGATCAGTGGGAAGGAGCTGTGAATTTCAGATCTAAGGTCTTTGGTTTCAAGTAGCAAAAATCTTTTGAGGAAAGCAGACCCCTTTCCTTGTCAACTTCGCAGATAATAGTGAATCACTAAAGGAAACCTGCGTGGGCACTAGTGCCTCGTTTATCCATTCAATGAGTACCTTTTATGTGTCCATCACAGGGCTAGAGACCCTAGGTGATACCAGAGTAATAGAAGACAGCTCAGAAATTCAAGGAGCTTTGGGGATATGTATAAAGTGAAGTAACAGTACTAAATAGTATTATATGTTTAAATGTGATGTGACAAATATGCAGTAGGAGTTCAGAGGCAAGAGAAACTGTTTCTGGCCTTGATCAGGGAAGGTGAGATTGAAGGGGTGCTTAGATAGATAGACACGGTTTGGCTGGGAGGAAAAGGCAGCAGGCATTCCAAGCTGGAGCCAAATCATTAACAGAAATGTAGAAATGGGAATGAACAAGGCCTGCTTTGGCTAAAGCAAAAGGTTATGTGCCACCCCCTCACTCACCCTCCAGGCCATGGATAACCCAGCCTTCAAGTTTCACTTCAAATGTCACTTCCTCAGGGAGGCCTTTCCTGATCTGCAGGACCAGATTAAGGACCTTTGCTTTATGTCCCCCTAGCATTCACTACTTTTCCGTTTCTAAACCATGACCAATTTCACCTGATGGTCTACCTTTCTCTACAATTTGTTCTCCACACTCCAATCAGAGTGGTCTTTGCAAAATGCAAATCTGTTACATCACTTCCTACTTTAAAATTCTCTTGCCTCTAACCCCTTCCTTCTCCTCTGCCTCCCTTTATGTCCTTCCCACTTCCCTCCCACTTATTCTTCCTTCAGGTTGCATCTTAAATGTTTCTGTGTCAGGGAAGCCTTCCATGACATCCCCTCTTCCAACTTCTACCACAACTAGGTCAAGTCCCCTGTTATATACTTCCAAATTTTCTCCATTTTACTGTTCCCCAATAACTTGGATTGTGCTTGGGGAACAGTAAAATGGAGAAAATTTTACTGACAGAATATAAGCCCTCTGAGGGCAAGGCTATATCTCTTCTTCACTGTGTAGCACCTGTACCCAGTACAGTGCCTGGTATATCATGGTAAGTACTCCACAAGAATTGGTTGAATGAATCTGAGAAAGATGAGGCAATATTGGTAAATGAGAGCCAGCCTGAAGAGATTGGCTTTACACTTATGGGCCAAGGGACATTTTGTTAAGTTTTCGATTATGAAAGGAAGAAATCATTAGAGTGCTGACTCCTGGGAAAAAACAACAACAACAAACACAATCAGAGAACTCCAGCCTCAGGATACCCCAAACCCTAGCCTCCCAATTATCTTGAAGATTAATGTTCACTCCCTCCCTGCTCCCCTGCCCCCCACCAGTCCACAAACACAAGAGACTTACTCAGTGGTCCTTCCCACCAGAGAGATTTGGCAGTAGAGCCAAATGCACTTACTTCTACACATGCAGTTGTTCATTTGGCTGGAATTTATTGTATACCTCTCCATAGTTCCAAGCACCGTGCTCTTAGCTACAGTTGAAGGAGACCGTCTCCCTACTTTCGTGGAGCTGTCAAGTAGGTGAGGCCCTTCACACTGGTCATTCACCTGATAGCCTCAAATTTCTGGTGAAGGACTTTGCCTTACTTGTGCTCAAAGCAGGAGACTTTTCAGGGCAGTAGAACCTGCAAAAGGCCTCATTCTCAGGAGTAAGTCTTCTATAAAGCTGGGGACTTAGTGGGACTCAGTGAGCTCACGCCAGTCCACATTGGACTTTTACCTTTCTGCAATGAGACTAAATGGCAGGGTGGAGAATTTCTGAAAGGGTGTTCAGGTAGTAGCCATTCTTTAACTTAATTAGGCTGGGCCTGAAAAGGCAAACAGGGTAGAGAAGGGTGAAGAAGCTCGAGGAATGATAGGGACAGGAACTGGATTTCCCAATAAAAACAGGTACTTCCCTGCCTCCTGAGGAGGCTTGAAACAACAATGTAACTCGCTTCCCAAGACAAACAGGCAGCACTCACCCTCACCCCGGGGTAACCACTAATGCCAGGGGCCGGTTTCTTAGATTCAGTTCTGAGGTGGTTAGGAAGGTAGCAAATGGGGCTGTTAGAGGGGCAGTGTCCTTCCCCCGCAACTCCCAACTTATGGAAGGTAAAAGGAAGAAAGGGATATTGTTTTTGTAGCTGCAGTCCTAACTAGGTGTTTCTTGGTTGAAGGAAAGCATCAGACATGGTATAGTGACTCTTTGAAGACATATTCATCATTAGTTTTGAACCCCTCTCTCCTTTTGTGTCTTTTACACTGAACACGAGTGTACCACCAGGATCTTAGGGAGAGAGACTACAAAAGTGGAAGATAGCCTCGAAAGAGATTAATTTCCATGACTCATTGTTCTTCTTTGTTAGGTGGTCTTCAGTGAAGAGGAAACATACAGCTACATTTTGAAATCCACAGTGAGGTGGGACAGGAAGGGTTAACTCCAAAATCAGTAGAGTATATTTCATAGAAGGATGACAATATATAAACCACATTGCCTTCTTCCTTAAAGGACCAACCTGAAGCTTAGGCCAATCAGGTAGTGATAATAAGTTATGTTTCTATTAGGTAAAGGCTAAAAGAAGTATAAATGTAAGGGGTTCACAAATTCACAGAGAAACCCTGGAGAAGGAAACCCCAAATTTCTAGAATTTGGAGTTTGGCATGACCATTTTACACCTGTAAAATTATCTTAACTGTTGCCAAGATTCGTACTATCCCATTCCTGTGGGGACTGGGGGCATCTAATATGGATGGGTATCAGGCACCAGGTGAACATGGCCGAGGCTAGGGACTGAATGGTCAGCACAGGAATGGTTTCCTCAGTTGCAGATTACCTTTGGCCTTGAATCCGTTGTAGTCTCCGTGTCAGAGCAGTCCTAAAAGTGAGCCTCTGGAACTAATAAATGATGACACACTCTAGTCCCTCACGTTCTATTCTATTCTTTTCACAGCTTCAACTAAGTTGAGAAGGAAAATGGGGTTACACCTTGGGCCTGGGCATTGCCCACTCAGGCCCTCAGTGTTCCCATGTTATCTGATGAGTAGACCAGACTAACTGATCAGGGAAGGCCCTTTGGCTCTGTTATGCCAGGTTCTAGAATTATAAGAAATTGTCAACTGTTAACCCAGTTGCCTTATGGGAAATCCCATGAGCCATTACTTTTCTTAAAGAGTCACTTGTTTGTCCCTCTGAGTAGGAATGGTGGTGAGAGTTAAATACAGTCAAGAGAGCAAATGTGTCACCCAATGGTCCCAAACAATTTTGCCCTTCTATGATCAGGGCTGTCTTTATAGCAATGAATCGCATTACCTGAAGTAGTTAGGAATTAACATTAAATTGAGGACCAATAAAACTGAGATTAGTCAGTAAGGCATGTTGGGGTGTGTGTGTGTGTGTGTGCATACGTTTGTACAAGTATCTAGAACTTCTGCAGGCTGATAATTTGAAGAGGCTTACAGTCAGAAAGATGCCCAATTTTTAGATCCTTTGTCATGGTTGCCTATTAATTCTAAAAATCCAGGTATTCCTATAATATTATCCAAATAATACAGTTTTAACACCCCTTGACTTGTACCTGCTAAATGGCCTACCTCTGAAAGTTGTAGATAATGCAGTTTGTTTTTCAAAATTTTCAAAGCAACAGTAAACTCTCTATTTCCCCCTCCCTGGCCACTGCCCTAAACAAAATCTTATGGTGAAGCTGAATACATAAGTTGAAAGTGGAGTTTCTCTGAAATGTGTGTGTATATGTGTGTGTAGGGGGCTGGGGGATGGCTACCTGTTTTTCCTTCCCATGAGACCTTAAGTGTGGAAGCTGGCTTTGAAAATCCCTTGCCCAGTAGATAACACATGGAACTGAGAAATAGTAGCCCTGGGTTTTGGTTTTACCCCTATCAGTAACTCTTTGTGAGACTTGGGAAAGTCACTTAACCTCTCTGAGCCTAATGCCCTCATCTCTTGCAAGGATAGATGGTTATCTTACCTCAAAGATTTGCTTTGAGGATGAAATCCCACTTACATGCTTTGAAAGGAAAAAAATACAAGATGCATGTTACCTCGATAATATAGTCCATCATGAAACAACCCTTGCAAAATATAGAACTAGTGCTGCAAATGGGTGGTTGAAAAATAAATATTTGGAGATCTACTGTGCTCGCCACTTTAAAAAATTATTCAGCTAACACTAATTCATTTTATGCTGTTGACTTGGTATGAGGAATACAAAGATAAATTCATTGTAATCACTGACCTCAAACTCATATTTATGCATGAGGGGAACAGGTAAAAAATGCCACTATATAATCTTACAAGTATAAATATAGAATTTTGTACAGGGCATTATTGGAAATCCCAACTCTGTCTAGAAGTTGGGGAGCAAGGAATTTGAGAAGGCCTCACAGAAAATGTGACACTTGGCCAGAGTCTTGACAGGTGGAAGAGTTCAGGGAACAACATTTAAGGGCTAAGGAGTAGCATGTGCAAAGGCACAGAGCATTAGATGGGATGAATTGTTGGGCTTAGGGAACTGTGGGTAGATCAATATGGTTAAATGCAAAAGTGCATTTAGGGGAGTGAGGGGAGAGATGAGAGAAGAGGCTGGAGGCATTAGCAGGGGCTAGAGCAGAGAATTCCTTGTAGGCCAATCTAAGGAAATTAGGCTTTTTTCCCTCTAATCCTTGGGGAGCTATTATTAATAAGAGGTTCAAAGTAAGAAGGTTTCACAAATAGATCTGTGTTATTGGAAGATCAGATTGGAAATAGTGTGGAAAATGGGAAACCACAGTGGAGTCAGAAGTTGAACCAAGATAAGGTGGAGAATAGAGAAAGGGGGAGAGATTTCAGAAATATTTAAAAGATAGGCTCAACAGGTCTTGGTGATTGATTTTATATGAGGGCTGCATAAGACAGTTTTTTTTTTTTTTTTTCTTTAGGACCTGGGAGGCCTTCCAGTCAACAACAGGGTGGGGAAACTGAGGCTCAAAGAGGAGCAAGGACTTTCCTAAATTAGCAGCAGAGCTGGGTCCTTAATCCAGGTGACTCTGGAAGTGGTGCTGTGCTGTGTGACCTGGACTTGAGACCCAGTCAGTCACTTATTAGGTATGTGTGTAAGAGACCTGAGGCCTCAGCTTCTCCATCTGAAAAATGGAGACAAATGTAGCCTCCCATGGAGCTGATGTATGATCCATGGCTAATGTGTGCAAGGGCGCTTTTAACATGCTCTTTATAACTGACTCCTAAATCCTGTCCACTGTGCCACGCTAGTCTCTGTGCTCTTGGCTTGACATTTGAGGCCCCTCACAACCACCTCTCTGTCCCACTTGGAGGAGGAAGTTTTAAGGAGAATGTGAGTTTTTCAGTCCTAGACATGTTGCAGTTGAGGTACTTTGGGACATCCAGGTGGAACTGATCAAGAGAGAATTGGATAAATGGGACTAGAACTCTGTAGAGTCTGAGCTAGAGATAGAACTTTGAGAATTATCAGCATACAAGTTATCCCAGCCATGGAAATAGTAGAGAATAGCCAAGCAGTAGATGTACAATGAGGAGAGGTGAGAGCTGGAGATGAATTCCTGGAGAATAGGAAGAAGACCAAGAAATAATTTTCAGCAAGACAAGAGGAGAACATGGAGAGTGAAAGCCAAGGGGGAATTTCAAAAAAGGTGTGGAGAGCTATGACAAATATTACAGAGAGATAAGTCAGGAAAGATTAGGACTGAAAAGTGTTAACTTGATTGAACACTTAAGAAGGCAGAGTGAGGAACACGGAAAAAGGTTAGGGGGAAGAAGGGAGAAGATAGATTATAGTGTATTGAGGAGTAAATGGTAGGGATGAGGATGTGGAATCAGTTAATATAGACATCACTTTTAAGAAACTTGAGATGAATGGGAGAAGGGCAATCAGTTAATAGCTAGAGAGAAATTCAGGGTCAAACTGAGAGGTGGGTTTTGTTTTTGTTTTGTTTTTAGTTTTTTTTTGGATGGGCTATCTTGCTCTCTCAAAATTGATGAAAAAGCTGAGGTTCAGAGAGATTACGCAATTTGCCACAGTTACAAACTTTGTAAGCATGTTATATTGAGCAGGAAGAACCCAGTGGAGAGACTGAAAATCAACGAGAGGTGATTTTAGCTTGACCTCTTCATGAGCACTATGAGCCCCTGAAATGGAAATCTGAAGTTCCAACGAGGCTCATGTGCTAGAAATCTGACAGGTGTAGAAGAGAGACTAAGGTGATGGGGTCTGGTCATGTAATAACTAATCTTTTTGAGCACTTGCTATATGCCAGGCACTGAGTTAAGCACTTTACATACATTATCTCATTTAATTCCCACAATAGCCCTATGGAGAAGATACTATTATTTTCTTCCTATAACAGATGTGAAAACTGAAGCACAGCAAGGTTTAAAGATTTGCTCAGAATCATATAGCTAGCTGCTGTGTGCGAGATCTTCCAAAGCCTTCAAATGTCCCTTTAGGGAGGAAGCTGAGGCTGAGAGAGGTAAAGTCATTTGCCAGAGAACCCGTATCTAGTAAGTGTGGAATTGCAGTTCATACCCAGGCTCTGTTTCCAAAGCCCATGCTCTTAATCACCACATTGTTATGAATGGAAGCTATTAAATAGAGAATATTTATATATTTTTTACATCCAGCTTTGTAATTCAAAGCATTCCCTACATTTAGGTGATAGTAGGAACCGCCCTTATCCCAGGGAGTTGGTGAGAACATGTACTTCCTTGGTAAGGCACCACACACTAAAAAATGTAGCCAGGGTATTTGTAGAAAGACTCATGGTGAAAGCAGAAAGTGAGAAAAAAAGAGCTACTCTGGAGGGGTGGCAATAGCTTGGTTCTCCTGTGACTTCTGCAGGTGACTCCATGACAGCAACCATACTTCATTCTTCTACGGAGAGACTGTTCTGTGATCCAGAAAACCTCTGACTCAGATGTTCTTTGTCCTCACTAACATTCACTGGCCTAAGACTCACTACCAAGCTGTTCTGATACCACTGGCCCAAGTTTGTAGACTGTAAATGATATCCTAGTGGTGAAGTATGAGGTGGCAAGGAGTGTGAGTCTGGGAATAGCCTAATTGCTAACCCTTCAGGCATGACTGGCTTTCCAGTGGGAACATGTGTGGAGTAGGGGGAGGCAGTTGGTTGTACTGCCAAGATCCCTGCTACTGTACTGGCTTGTCACTGCCAGGATTTTTATTTGGTGATTGGTTTTGGAAATATAGCTTGATAGTAGTCTTCATATTTGGAGTATCATCAATGTTTAATCAGAACCTTATCATTCTTTATTCTGTGACGCAATTTACAAGGTTTTGCTGTCTTAACTTTGGTTCTATTAAACCCAAGGACGAGCCTGTGTGTGTGTGTGTGTGTGTGTGTGTGAACTCTATCTGATTTTATAATTTCCTGTTTTATTTTTCCAGCTGCTAAAACAAATACCATACAATGGGTTGGCTTAAACAATGAGAATTTATTGGTTTATGCTTTTGAGGCTAGGAGAAGTCCAAAATTGAGCGTCATCAAGGCAATGCTTTCTCCCTGAAAACTGGGGCATTCTGGGGCTGACTATTGACGACCCTTGGCTTTTCTGTCACATGGCAATGCACATGGTAGTGTCTTCTCCTTTCTCTTCCAGGTTCCGTTGACTTCCAGCTTCTAGCCGCTCTCTGTGGCTTCTCTCTCCATCTGACCTTCACTCTGTTTATAAAGGACTCCAGTAATCCAGATTAAAGCTCAACCTGACTCAGTTGGGCCATGCCTTAACTGAAGCAACATCTTGAAGAGATGTTATTTACAATGGGTCCACACCCACCAGAATGCAGACCAAGACCAAGAACATGTCCAAACTGGGGTACACAATTCAATCCACAACAGATCCCTTCCAGGTCTATTTTCCTGTGATCAATTAATGGAAAGAGAAGAATGAGCAGAAATGTGGTATATAATAAAGCAAGTGAGAATTCATGCTTTCATTCTTCTTAATACATGCCGAGTATTGCTTTGTACGAGGAGCTGTGCAAGCTACAAGTTTGTATAAGACACAGTCTCTGCCCTCTAAGAGCTCATTCTACATTTCTTCCATTAAGCAAGTGATAATACTGAGTTCCTAATACAGTGGTGGTTCCCAAGCTTGGCTGATTTGCCTTTCATCATCAATTCAGCAGTCTAGGAACATCTTTAAACATAGTGAATTTGAATTTAAGATTTCAACAGTCAGCAATGATAAGATAATAATAATAATTACAACATTGATAATAGTAAACCGAGAGTGGAGAATGGCAAGTGGGGACACATATAGCTATTCCCAGGAGGTGATCTGTTTTGGAGAAGATCGGAGCATATGCACAGCTCAGTGAAAAGAGAAAATAACTAAGTGTCAACTGAACATTTCAACTCTTTTGTGGAGTGTAAGGCAGATGGAGTGTAAGGCTTATGGGAGACACTGAGTATACACTTTGGATAGAATGTACAAGGCGTGCGACTGTATAACACAGTGAACCATGTGGTGGAAGATGGACTGTGGTTAACAGTACAAATATGAGAATGTTCTCCCATGAACTATAACAAATGTACAATACTAATGCACAGTGTTAGTAATAGGGGTGTTTGGAAAAAATATATCAAGTGTACACTATGGACCATAGTTAGTGGTAACAGTCTGATGATGTACTTTCATAATCTGTAACAAATGTTCCACAACAATGTAAGGTGTCGGTGGAAGAGTGATGTATGGGAATTCTGCACATTATGCATGACTGTTTTGTAAGCTCACAACTTCTCTAATAAAATAAATAAATGGAAAGGATAAAAAGGATTATGGGAGAAAATGAAAGTGATAAATTTTGTTCACTATCTTTTTTCCACATAGAAAGCTGTTTTTTATTTGACTATAAATTTTTGGAGAGCAAGAGAACCTGATAGTGGATTGAGAGGAAACAGGAACACAAACCAGAGTTTTTCCAAAGAGCAGAGCAAACTGAAGGGAAGATAGAGGTGCTGATAACCTTAACGACAACTGGATAAATAAAGTCCTTTCTCTGGAATACTTTAAGTATAATATATTTAACTGACATTAAAAATTAACACTGAGTTAATGAAAACATCTGAAACACTTTATGTGGGAAGTATTTCTCCCTTTAAAAATATGTTGTTTTAAAACTCAAAATCAGGGAAGCGGCTGTGGCTCAATCAGTAGGGCTCCCGTTTACCATATGGGAGGCCCCGGGTTCGGTTCCCGGGGCCTCCTGGTGAAGGCAAGCCCGCCCGCACGGCGTGGTTAGCTGACCCAGCGAGCACAAGCAGCAAGGGGGGGATAAATGAATAAATAAATAAAATCTTTAAAAAAATAAAATAAAATAAAATAAACAAAAACAAAAAACTCAAAATCACTTCAGAAGTGATCCAGGCAGAAAATATTGTGGGTCTTTGGAGGGGTGAGTGCTACAAGAATGAGGAGAAATGGAAGTGACCTCCAAGTAAGCTTCTTGTATCACCTCCTGCCAATTTACTGTGATAAGAAGGGTACAAGTTGGGAAGCGGCTGTGGCTCAATCAGTAGGGCTCCCGTTTACCATATGGGAGGCCCCGGGTTCGGTTCCCGGGGCCTCCTGGTGAAGGCAAGCCCGCCCGCACGGCGTGGTTAGCTGACCCAGTGAGCGCGAGCAGCAAGGGGGGGATAAATAAAAAAAATCTTAAAAAAAAAAAAAAAAAGAATATTATTTCGGGAAACGGATGTGGCTCAAGAGGTTCGGCGTCCGTCTACCATATGGAGAGACCGGGGTTCGATCCCCGGTACCTCCCGGTAAAAGAAAAAATAAATAAAAATAAAAAAAAAAAAAGAAGGGTACAAGTTGAAGAATTCCATGATCAATAAGATGGACTGTGGTTAACAATATAAATATGAGTGTGTTCTCTCATGAACTGTAACAAATGTACAATACTAATAAATAGTGTTAATAATAGGGAGGTGTATGGAAAAAATATACCAAGTGTATGCTATGGACCATAGTCAGTGGTAATAGTCTGATGATATTCTTTCATAATCTGTAACAAATATTCCACAACAATGTAAGGTGTTGGTGGATGGGGTGATGTATGGGAATTCTGCACATTACACATGATTGTTTTGTAAGCTCACAACTTCTCTAATAAAACAAATTAATTCCGTAATCAAATGGATGGCTAGGTGTCAGATGCTTCCAGTGAGTTGCAGCACTCCCACGCCACCCCACAGAGCACGTGTGGGAAGGGTGAAGAAAATGAAAGCCATTTGCACCTGTTTCTGACACCATATATATCCCTTCTCCACTTGGGAGTTCTGAAGGGGAGGGCCAGTACCTTCCAGCTGGCATTGCCTCTGAGTAGCTTTGTGAACTCCTTTGGGCTATTATGTTGGTTGGTACTTTGGCTCCTTTGCCTCTCAGCACCAGCTGATGCCCTGAACTGAGTCTCAATTGGGCAAGTACTATTGCTCAGTGCTGTAGCTGTCTCCAGGGCATTGTTCTTGAGACTTCCAACAGGGCAGATTTGTGTGGTTGGCCCATCTGGACAAGATCTATAACAAGTAGAGCTCTGTGCAATAAGCTGATCTCCATAGTCCACCCCCCCACTGCTATCCCCGCCTTCGGGCTGCAGCAGCCTGACACCCCAGCCCCACCATGCAGAATATCAAAGAGATACTCTCTGCTCCTTTCAAAGGAATATTGCTTGTGGATTCTCATTGACTGGTACTACGTGGGCAGAACTGGGAAAACGGGCTCTCTACCCTCTCAATTCCATCTCCTCCCTTAAGTCAGTTCTTTTGTTTTGAATCTCCTTGGCAGTAGAGTGATAATTAATATTGTCATTAAAGTTAATTTCTGGACCAGCCACCCTGGTCAGCCCATAATGCCCTCCCCAAAGCCAAGAGACAGACAAGAGGAGTGTATTACAGTGAACAGGAAAAAACAGACAAGCTCAATAGGGAAGGGGGAAAGAAAGCTGAGCTCTTGGTTTAACTATGGGATTTGCTTTGGTCATTGTATTTATTGACTTTAAATTTTGAGAGGGGGGAGGAAAGGAGGGAGGAAAAGAGATGGAAGAGGGAGAGGGAGGGAGGGGGAAGGGGAGAGAGAAAGAGAAAATGGAAGTGATTGGACTCACACAGTTGATTTATTCTAGGTCCAGAGAAAAGGACAAGATGTTTAAAAGATCATCTAATCACCTTTCTTTCAGTTTGTAGTGCCACAAATCTCTCCTGTTTCAGTTCTACAGAGTATAGGATCATTTCAAAGGACTCATTGCACCAAGCCCATGCTGACCCCTGTCCCAGTGGTATGTCAGCCCTGAAATGGGCTCTTCCACACCATTCCTCCCTACTCTGACATTTCTGGTAGCTTTACCTGCCTGATACCCCTCTTCATTGTGGAAGAAGAAGGGAGACAAGAGAGGATGAATAAATACTTCATCTTATGACTCTCTAATTCTCACAAGTACTACCCTGAGGTTGGCCAAGTCAGTGTTTGTTCAGGATAGCTGTCCTCTATATGACAGCCTTCCTTAGAAACCTTGAAGCCCACTTTAATGTTTGGCACCTTGTGTTATTTTCTCACCAAAAGGAGGTGAAGGAGCAAGTTGGGAATGAGGGGTATTGGGAAATAAAGAGGCTTGGGAGAAAAACAAAGACAAATGACAGCACAGCCAACAAAAGGTTCTCTGAGGATAGTTTCTGTACTCCACTCCTTCTGGGTCCTACTACCTTAGATCTCACTTTTCTTGAATGCTTTTTGGCATCATTGAATAAGTTCCTTAGAGAACTTTTCTCTTTTTACACTCTCCTGCAGCCTAACAGACCCTGTCACCATGTAGTTAGTTAGGGAATAGAACTAATATTCCTGAGACCAGGAAGTTCAAGTGGATCTGGAAGAGTAGGCTCAGAGTTCCTGCCCCCATTCTGACAGTGTTGGGCTTCCTAAGAGACTTGAAAACCTCACTTTGGTTTGTAAAGCAATGCCCTACTCCAGTGCAGCTCATGACTGTCCCAATCTTGTTGAGAAGTAGGGAACCTGTCACCTTGCCTTCCTTCCCCCAGTCAAGGAAACCTAACTGGGTCACATAGGACAGCATTTATGGATACTGTGGCAGGAGGAACTGAGGGTACAGTAAAGGCCAGTATCTGGGTGGGGGTGGCTGGGAGAGTAGTGGTACAGATTAAGATAACAAAAGTCAGAATCTAGTAGCAGTGTTCTGAGTATTCTCCACTGACATCGGAAAACACAGAGGCTCCAGCAAAGGCATAAAGTCATCTTGGCCCCAGGAACATAGCCAGACCTTAATCTCATGAGAAATGGGAAAGCATGGAGAAAATCTGAATTGGGGTAGATAAGCCATCTTTGTAATTAAAGCCACCATTGGCACCATGCAGTATAGGCCCATATAGCTTTGGGATTGGTAGTGAAGTTCTGAGTAGGAAATCAGGAAGGAACTGTCCAAGCCCCTGATGGAATCTAATGGAGGGGGAAAGCCCATCCAGGAGGAAGTAGGAAGCCAGCAGCTGGACTCTGTAGTTCCCACCCTAGTCACAGTGCCTGGTGGATATCTTCTGACCTTAGCACTTTATAGATAACCCAGTAGAAGATGTTGAAGATGAGGAAAGTGAAAGGGAAGACAGCCCGTGAGATGGTGTCAATCCTCTTGGCTCGGTCCACATAGAGTTTCCGCATGGTGCCTGCCTCTCTTAGAAGAGGGACTGGAGGTTGGGGTCTATAAATGCCAGAACTGTCCACTGGCACGCCATCCCTTGCTTGCAGGCAGTGGCCCAGGCCATAGCCACGGAAATAGAAGCGACTTTCTCGGATGATATCTTCCTCCTGGAATTACAGGGAAGTAAAGGCAGGATTTGAGGTCACAGCTCTAAGGCACAGGGGATAAGAAACCATACCACACACAAATATCTCATAGGTGATGCAGTGCAGAAAGGATGGCTGGGTATACTTGCCCACTGAATGCTTTATTATGGCCACAAACCTACTCTGAGATAGAGATATTCTAAGCAGCTATACATCATATGTGTGGTATATATTATGATTCCATTTGCATATAAGCCTTGAGCCTACCTTTAAAAATGCATAACATCATTTAGTGCAGTCTAAATCCCAGTGAAGTACCAACCCACTGTGAGAGGGGGCTCACAGATACCTCCATGTAAAGTTATCTCTGACTGATAATAAACAGAATAGACAGAACATTGGAGCCATTAGACAGCACAGTTGAGACATTTCGACTTGGTGAACTTGAGTTTAATGACTTTCAAAAGCTGCAGAATTAGTTCTCCTTGTACATAGTAGTTTTTAAAAATTGTTTATCTTGACTCAAAGCTGAACATTCTAAAAGCTTTAATCGACCCTAAGGTAGGTTAGCTAAAAAAGGGTAAAGCTGATCACTGTATTGCAGACATGTGTGCTCCTTTGAAAATAAGCAGATTTTGACATAGTGGTTCAATATATCCAGAGTAACATTCATTACCCAATGCACATTTCATTCATAAACAATACATGCATTATGATGAACACATTAACACTGAGGAGGTGGATTTTATAGAAGCACTAAATAATGCCGCATACTACAGAAAGTTCATTTATCTAATATTCAGTCAGTTGATAACCTTAAGTAACTATAACATAATTGACCCTCAGGCCCTGACTCAGATCCTATTTACTCTTATTTTATGTACAACCCAACAAACATTTTTTTTTTTTTTTTAAGGTACAGGGACTGGGGATTGAACCTGGGACCTCATGTGGGAGGCGGGAGCTCAACCACTTGAGCCACATCTGCTCCCCAAACATGATTTTATCTACTTCTAAAGGACATACTGACATCATAAATGATGGTTCATAGCCTGGAATTTAGACAGAGGACAGGGAAGTATATACTTAGAATCAGCTATCTAAGAAATCACCTGAAGTGAAATGCCCCCTTCCAGGATGATGCCAGCAAACATCTTGGTTTGCCCTTGACTGAGGGGATTTTTCAGGACATGGATTTCAATTTCAAAACTTAGAGAGTCCTGGAAAAACCATCTTGGTTTGCCCCGACTGAGGGATTTCCTGGGACACAGGGCTTTCAGTGCTAAAACTGGGAAAGTCCAAGGCAAACTGGGATGAGTTGGTCACCCTACCACTATCTGAGGCATTTACTGTCAATTATACAAACATGTACATGAAGACTGTATGGATATGGCATAGAAATATATAATACATGAGCACGTAGATTCTACATGCTCTGTGTAGTTAGAGAGACATCATAGGGTCTTTATAAATAGGCCCTCTGCAGCTATGGTAACACCTTAAAAAGGGAAGTTTGTAGGTGAGATGTTGGTATGGTAGGGTCCTAGTCACCCTTGATTATTACATTACATCACTAGAGGCTGCGTTAGGCATCAGGAATGGGCAAGCTCAGGCCAGAGGTTCATCAACATATCACATTTCTTTCTCTGCTGCCTGTGGGCTCATAGCACACCCTTGGGAAACTTCCTCAGTCTTATTCATGGCCGTATCCCTGGGGTCTAGTAGAATGCCTGGCACCTAGTAGGCACTCAATAGATATCTGTTGAAGGAAGGAATGAACCGATGAGCCACATGCTTCAGAATGTAGGAAAGGGAATGTTTTTGTGTTCTTTTGAATCCAGTGTCCTCTCAGGGTCTCAAACTGAAGATTCTCTTCAGAAGAGAATCGTACTTACAAAGTGCTTGGCAGGAAAAACCTTTACTCCCTGCCCCACACCACACAATGGCCTGATGTCCTTTAGCCTCTAGAAAGGGAGTGGCACCCTTGGCATAGGAAAAAATCTAAGAGCTTTGCTGCCCAACCCGTGATTTTGCCAGAGTCTTTGTGGAGAGAGTTGTGTGTGTATAGGCCAGAGGCAATTCACTATTTGTGTTGAGCCTGGATCCTGAGTTGTTATAGTGGGGCAGCTTTGGGTCCAAAGAAGGGGAATGGGTCTGTCTAAACTCTCTGATCAAAGCTAGTTCCATAGCCACATTCACCAAGGTTTTGGCTTACCTCACATGTATTTTCTAATTCATTTTTATGCTACTCTTACAAGGAAGGTTGGGCTGCACCCGTTTTAGAGATGAAGAACCAGAGGCAAAGAAGATAGGTCTCAAATAATTGACAAAGGGAGTGGGTAAGGAAAATGATTTTCTCTCTTGCTTTCCAGTTCAGGGTACCTCAACCAAATCTGTTCCTCACTTCTCATCTTGATTCCCTCTGCGCTCAAGCTGGAAGAATACAAGCACGAAGAAACTTACTTGCAAAACCTCTGGAAGAGTAAGTTGGATCCAACAGCTGATTCTTATTCTCTAGAACCAATTATTTCTCCACTTCTACAATCACAAAAAATCTAAAGGGAGTTATTGGGAAATATTCCCAGGGTAGAAAGAACACGAGAAAGTGGCAAATGGAGTAATCTGCCTGCGTTTCTTTCCAGTTTTAATAAATTGTACCTCTTGTAGTTGAGCAAAGATGGGAAGCCTGAAATTCAAGAATGAGGGGCCCTGGATTTATCTATTTAGGCCAAACTCAGAGGGGTGTGTGTGAGTGTATGTGTGTGTGTGTGTGTGTGTGTGTTGGGGAGAGACAATAGAGACTTAAATACTACTTTGTGGCTTCCATAGCTGTTGAAACCGAACATTTTTTTGCAGCTATATACAGTGAAGGGGTTCTGGGGGGCTGGAAGGGGAAGTTTATCCAAAACCAAGTTGGGAGGGAATGCACAGTGTAAGAGGTGAGTTATGGAGATGGAAGGGAGTAATGTATATTGATGTGAGAAAGGCTAGAAGAGGTTGGAGGATATGGGGGGTGTGTCAGGGGATAGAGACAGACAAGTAGGGTTCTGGGATCAACACCCTGAGGGAACTTGGCACTATTTTGAAATTTCATTCAGTTTTCAAGTTATTCTATTGACAATGGCAAGGCTTTCTTTCTGCCCAGCTGGAGAGAGCTGTTGCCAATCAGCCTGCGAAGCTGAGTTGGTGGGCTGGGTTGCATGGTTGCTGGACTCAGAATCTGGTGCGAGGGCCTGTTGAGGTTATGAAAAAGAGAGCCACACCCTTCCCTGGGAAACTTTAGACTAGCTGGGAAGACAAAGCAGAAATCCATGGAAAAATTTAAGCCACTTTACACAGTGACAAGGAAGAAGGACACCACAGTGGGGATGGGTGGTTGAAGAGAGATTAGAGAGCAGGATTAAGCCTGGAACTGGATAAATGGCTGGCTCCTAGATACTCTGAACTTGCTCTTGACTAAGAGCTCCCTGATAATCCTATTGATTCACCACCTCCTACCCCCCTCCTCTCAGATTAAGGACTTCTGCTTCTCTAACTGAAAAAGTATGACCAAGAGAGATTCTAGAAATGGATCAACTCTTCATTGACTTTACCAGCTTGCTTGGTGCCTCCAGATTTCCTGCTATACAGTTCTACTGGGATGGCAATGGCTTTAGGACACTCAAGAAGGAGCATGACTAATGGCACAGGCTTTGATTTCCAGGTTTTATTTACATCAGCAATAAGCCTCAGCCCACTTTCATACAGGCTTCAGGGGTGTAAGCAGGGCCCAGATCGTTGTCATAACTTTGTAGTAATAAAGCACAGGTTATGACAGACTCCATTATGAGCTCAGGATAAACATACTACATATAAGCAGGAGGGGACAAGCTGTGGGTAGTTGGGGGTTGGAGAAGTGCAGGGAAGGAGGTGGACTAGTGTCAACCTGGGGTAGCTCTACAGTAAGTGAGGTCATCTTTTGTTGCTGGGACACCCATGCAGGCAATTTAGCTGGCAAACGGACTCTAGACTGGTTGGCAGCCTGCTCTTTTTTCCAAGGTAGGCTTTGGGAAGCCATCAAGATCAAAACCCCTTTAAATAGAAAATTTGGTAACTGCAGGCACTGGTTTTTGACACTGCTAATGAGGTAGGGACAGCTAGCTTAGAAAAGGGTACATCGTCTTTTCTTGCCCCTCTGCCAAGTCTAGATTTTTTTTTTTCTAACTTCTGGTTTGGGGTCTGAAAGTTTAAAGGGCGTGTTTTAGGTCTGGACCAATGAGTCCTAATCAAGGAGATGCAGTTGTGGATCACTCCACTAGAGGGCGGGCTTTCCAGGGCCCAACTAAAGGACTAAAGCTAGGTAAGAATTGATAAATTTGGACAAATCATTAGATGAGACAAGAACCATGTTCTCAGCAGAAAGGGACCTTAGCAATGGACATGAAGCCACAGTGGTAGTTTGTAAGATATTTTTAGTGTGGATATGGTCGGGATGCCCCAGGAGCAGCTTAGGTGGGGAGTGGGATGTTAGGAAGAGAGAGGACCCCCAGTGCTAGTGTGGCCCAGACAGGCTAGAGCCGAATTTTAACAGCGGGCTCAGGTCACTATTTCCTATCCCTTCAAAGGTCACTATGTGCTTCCCCTTTGGCCTTGGAGCCACCAGATTAGGCGATAAACAAGGAACCAGAGCTCAAAGCAACCAGAATTCTGTGGCTCTAATGGTTAAGCAATGGGTAGGTAGCTCAGCAGGGGCTTTCAGCTTTGCCATAATTGGGCACTTGCTCCCTGTGAAGGTGGCTCAGGCTCCTCTGTTGTCATGACAACTTACCTTGCACCTATTGTCTGGGCAATTGGAGGTAAATTATCTCTGTTGTCATGACGACAGGATTCCTATTATATTTCCCCAGGTGTACATTACTGTAGGAGAAATGGGGTTAACAAACAAGAGTGAGGGAGAAGAACAGCTCAAGCCCAACAACTCTGACTTGCCCAATGAAGATCAAGGAGAAGAAATCCAACAGCCAGAAGAGGCAAGTAGTTATTTTTCAATTCCAACTTTGTTATGGAGACCCTTTTACAATGCTCCCCTAGAAGGGCACAATTCCCAACTGTTGAATTCTCAACCAGTGATCAATTGGTATGACAATTTGGGGTACCTTCCTTCTAGGTGGAGGAAGAGCCTGGTGCAACCATTACTAATTCTTAAAGCAATCTCGTATAAACTAAACTGATAAGGTCCTAATGTAAAATAAGCACATTATTTCCGGGCTTACTGTGTGCTCATGTTTTTATCACTATACTATATTGCCCTACAATGATTATTTTCCTATTGGACAGATAAGGCAATAGAATCAAAGAGGTTAAATTACTTAGCTTATCTGTGAGCAGCCTGGGACCAGAATCCAGGGTTCCTCATCAACCCGGCTTTACTCATAGTCCTGGCAGCCCTAGGTTGGGTCTTGGTTTGTGGGAGGAGGAGTAGGAAGGAGTAGGAAGAAGTTCAAAGGAGAACAGAAGTGGGCCCCTCCTTAGTTGTACTCACCATACGTTGGCGCCTCTGCCTTCTTCCAAGTCGCATGAATTCCTTATGCTGACGGGAGACAAAATTGACAGCAGCGTACTCCAGCAGGGCAGCGAACACGAAGAGCAGGCACACAGCCATCCAGATGTCGATTGCCTTCACGTAGGACACCTGAAACATCCACCGACAGAGCAGTCAGCCTTCTTGGAGTCCTTCCATGGCCTATCCAGTGGATTGCCAGCCCATATCAATTGCCTGCTGTTCTTCAGTTTTATCCTGAATTTTTTCTGATTTTTAAAGAAGCTTTCCATGATATGTCTCACTGTCTGCAGGCCCATGTCAAAGAGATCGGACTACCCATCTTCCTTCACCTCTCTGCACTCTCCACCCTCCATTTCCATCTGCCTTTCCTCCCTACACTTCTTTTCCTTTCTTTCTTTATTCTTCTTGTAATTCTGCTTCTGATTCTGCTTCTTCTTATTCTTTTCATTCTTATCTTCTTCTGATTCTTTTCTTTCAATAAAACAGCAGTGAACATGAACACTGGGTTTGTTTGCCCTCTGTTATCTCCTAGGATCTCACAATCACTGTGGTGTCTGGGCAGGGCTCATTATGGGAGACACATGAGGACACTTAAAGCCCTGCGAGGGTGGGCTAAACATTCGCTATATTAGAAACCATGCATGTGTCCCCAGACCTCGTTTTCCTCCCTAGGTTTGGTTTTTAGAATGCTGGTGATAAACTAAGCCTGATTTATTATATGACCATCCTGTATGGGAAAAGACTGTAACTCTAGGTATCTCTGGTCAACCTTAAGAGATATAGCAGGGGGCTATATCTGGTTGGCGTCCATCTCCCATATGGAGGGACCTGGGTTCGATCCCCGGGACCTCCTGGTAAAAATTTTAAAAATATATAGAAGGTGCGTGGGCCGCCAGGTCCTGTGCGTGGGTGCACCACCAGTTCCCGCGAGCCACACAGCAAGATGATGACATAATAGGAGAGTGACACAAGGGAGAGGCAAGATGAGACGCACCGAAAAACCAGCAACTAAGGTGGCGCGGGCAGGATGCCTCTCTCCTACATCAGAGATTCCAAGGATTGAATCCCAGTGAAGACAGGAAGAGAAGGATGAGAAGAGAGGGCAGAAAATGGACACAGAGTTGCCCAGCGAATGGACACAGAAACAGCAAAAACGGGGGGGGGGGAGGGGTGTAAAAATGGATAAAAGTAAATAAATAAATAAATCCTTTAAAAAATAAAAAATAAAAAAAATAAAATAAAAAAAAAAAAAAGCCCTGCGAGGAAAGGTCTTGACCAAGATGATCAAGTGATAAGGCAGCACTAGAATATCAGTGGCATTGCCATTTACATAGGCTGCAGTTCTCACTGGCAGGCTAGGAACTCTTTCCTTTCCCTTCTCCACCCGTATTTCCCCCTTGACCCTGTGTTTTTTCCTGCTGCTCTCCATGAGAGCCCCTGATGAGGAATTGATCTCAGTAGTGAGCTGGGGCCTCATCTTTCACTCTAGAGATGAGATCAGGGCAGGGCTCTGAGGTAGCACTACCCTCTTCCTGCTATGAATCCTTTTCAAATTGCAAGGCACTGTTGGCATCCACCCACCCAATCCCGGGTGCTCTCCTCTCACCGCCAGCCTTTGTGGCCTCTGCAAAGTGGAGTACGTTTCTCTCTCACTTCCCTTATGAAGGACAAAACACTCACCTCTCTCCTGGAACAGGGTTACCTCTGGGGGAGGGAGGGAGGGGGCACAGAACTCAGGTTATGAGGTCCTTTCATGTACTCAACCAGATCAACTCCCTGCATACTTTTGAGTTGTTGAGCTCATCCCGATAATGTCTAGAGACATTTGTCATCCTCACAATTTGGGAGGAGGGTGCTACTGGCATCTGACAGGTAGAGGCCAGTGGCACTCTAAATATCTTACAATGCACAGGGCACTCCCACCGTGGTCAACAACAAAGAATTAATTATCCATTCACAAGGAGCAATAGTGTTGAAGTTGAGAAACCCAGAGCTACCTCCTTTAGGGCAATTCCAATGAGGTGTTGGTGGTGGGTTTCTAGGCAGCCCTGATTAGGCATCCCTCCATGTCTCCACTTTTCCCACCTGCTAAAAGGGCATCCTATTTTCTTCACCACCCCAGTAACTGTTAGAAAGATCAATAATGAATTAATGACAAGGGAGTTCCATGAAGGGCTTTGGACCATCACAGGGAAAGGACACATTAAGCATCTTGTTAAAGTTGAGTGCCAATAAAACATCTTAAATATCTCTGGAATCCATCCACTCACTATCCTCATTCATCTGAAGGAATGCAACAGTCTCCTAAATAGTCTCCCTCCAATCTGTTCTCCAAACAGCAGCCAGAGTTTTGTTTTCAAAATATAAATCTGATCATATCAATCATATCACTCCCCTGCTTACAATCCTCTTCAGCTTCATCTCTCCCTTTGCAATCTGTGACCTTACCATGGTGAACCACACACAGATTCTCCCCCTCTCTCCCTCCCTCCTTTACCTGGATAACTTTTACTTGTCCTTCAGCTTTGACTTTAATTCCTACATCCTCTGGGAAGCCTTCCCTGATGATCCCAGTCTGGGTTGGTTGCCCCTCTTATATGTGCCCAAGTTATACCTTCTTAGCATCCATCACACAAACTTGGCTGTTTCCTCCATTAGCTCTTTGGGATGACATGGATTGTATCTATCTTTGTTCACTATTCTATCCCCAGGCTGAGTGCCTGGCACATAGTAAATATTTGTTGAATGAATGGATGGATGGATGGCTTGACAGTGTGCTTGTTGCTGCTACCCCAACAGCAACCTGCTCTGAGCCACCTGCAGTTTTGTAGATCAAGGATCTGACAAAGGGACAGCGATCAGTGCCTTTGTAAGCACCCATAGGAGCAAAGCTGAAGTGGTTGCCTGGAAAAAATAGGGAATGGCCACCCCAGCTGAGTTCGCTTACAAAGTTCTCTACCTCTCTCATCCTGGACACTAGAGTTATATTGGGTGTGGGATGGGTGTGGCTTTCAGAAGACCGTGGCCTGGCTCTACCTTTTTCCTTGAGCCTTCCACTAAATTTAATGTTAAAGAAACTCCACAATGAGCAGAAGCTTCCTGGCTTCCTCGGTCCCTTGCTCTATGGAGCTGCTTACTGGCCAATGAAGCCATGAAAAGTCATTCAAATCTGACAAGGAGGCACCAAATGCTTCAATAAAACAACTCTCCAACAAAGTTCATTTTTTTTTTTTCCAAATGAGGAAACTCAGTGATTCCTAGGAGCATCGATGGATTGTGCTTGTTCACAGAAGGGGGCCAGAAAAGGAAGTTCTCTTGGCAAGAATAGGGCATAGATTGCAGCACCTCCTGAGTTAGAGAAGAATGTCCATGTGTGGCTGCAGCAAGAAACTAGTGCAGGGATCTTTGGCCTGAAATTCTTTTCTGCCTCTGATCTCAGTATAAGGCCACTACCACAACATGGCCATCACAGCCCAGCTTGGTTCTGTAGCCATGCCCAACCCTGCCTCTCAGAGTCTTGCCAATATCTTGATTCATCCAGGAAACACATTTTCAGGAAATGAACCCTGTCTACTTTTCCTGGGACCCTTGATCCTAATCTGAGCTTTGTCACTGCTTATCCCTACAGGGCTTTGGACTACCTCCAAGGTTTCCTGCAACTGAGAACTAATTGCAGTAACACTAGATGCTTTAGCCCCAGGTCCATCATTCAGTTTTTTTCTATCCTGACACCTAATAATAATTACAATAGCTAATTATTGTCATTGTAATAATAACTGCTCAATAAACAGTTATTATGTTCCAAACACTGTTCTGTATGTTTATACATTATCTTATTTATTTCTCACAACAATGCTTTGGAAGAGGTCATATTCTTATGTGCATGGTACAGTTGAAGAGATGAAGACATTAAGGAATTTTGTCAAGGTCATACCATTAGTAAATGATGAAGCTGGAATTTAAACTGAAATTTGTCTGACTCTACTCTCCTAGTTTGTACCCTTGACCACCACTTCCTCCATTTAGCAAAATCATAGAATCACTATGGATGACCCAGTTTACCCTCATTTAAGTCCTTAGTAAAAGTCTTTGTATGGAGCAAGCACTGGGAGATGGGAGATCACAAGGCCTGGTTCCCAATAAACCAGAGCAAGAGGGAATTGTTCAGTGTGAGGTCCACAAGGAACTGTGTTGCTTTTGCTTCCCATTATTTCTCCACGGCCTAGTACAGTGCCTGGTACATAGTACATGTGCAATAAATATGCATTGAATGAATGAATAGCCTTGCTTCCTGATCTGCTCAGAGCCTTCCTGGCCGAAGTACCTTGAGGTGACCTCTGAATTCCCTACATGAAGACATGAGGCAGAGAGATCCTGGGCCCAGTCTCATCAGCACAAATTTCTCTGAGTAATCAAAACATCACCAGGCCCCAGCTGATCAGAGTCCATTGACCTTAATTGCTATTTGCTACCTCCAAATTTTCTCATCCCAGAAGAATGGACACTGTCTTTAGAATACTTTGGAATAGTAACTGATTTTTTGATATACTAAGAGGACATCCTATGATTTCTCGAACAAAGTCAAAAGTAAGTCAGGCGCTGTCTCCCTTCATTCCTTAAGCAGGCAGCACCCCCAACCCCAGCCTCCACAATGTTATCAATGTTATTAGCAGTATCTTATGGGGGAAGAGAGAATGAGGTTACCTGCTCTTGCCCAAAATCTCTTCTCAACCTTAAATCCTAGGTGAAGAGTGAGCAGAAGGGAGCATGAGATGAATGGGAAATGGGGAGCTCTATGGCAAGCAAGTTCCTTGTGTGTCTCTTCACCTTAGGCAAAGAGGCCCGGGAGCCAGAGCTCTGGGTTGTCATGGTGAGCACAGTCGTGATGCCTAGGCCCACACGGGCAGGGGCAGCATCCATGTTGATCCAGAAGGAGACCCAGGACAGGATGACGATGAGTAGGCTGGGGATGTACATCTGGATCAGATAGTAACCCATTTGCCGTTCCAGGTGAAACTTCACCTCGATGCAGGTGAATTTCCCTACAAGGAAAGAGGTAAGGTATCAGGCTCCAGGTCCCCAGCCTGCAGCTGAGCCTGAGGGGGCAGCACTATCTCTGTTGGCCACCCTCTGGGCACCTCAGTTTGCCCCTGGTACTGCCAGAGGTATGTAGTGAGGAAGCTCTCAGAACAACCATCAAGACTTGGTCTCTTGCTCCCAGCACTTTAGTTTTCAGCAGAAGGCTTTCCAAGTGATAGCACAACAAAAGAATTAAGAGTGGGAGGGCTCCGGAGCCAGACTGTCTTGACTTGAACCCTGGACTTTCTGCTTACTAGCTGTGTGACCTCGGACAAAATACCTCAGCTTTCTGAGCTTCAGTTTCCTTGCCTGTAAAACAGAGTAATAATAAATATCACCTCCATCACAGAGCTATTGTAAGAATTAAAGGAGATAATGTATTTGAGGTGCTGTTACTATTGTTATCATTATTAACAAAGCAATTAGCTTAGACTCTACTCAGATCTCAGCAGCCTTGCTTGTGCTTGCTGGTACCCCAGAAGCTCTCCAGAACCAAGAGTTCACTGGAATAAATGCTGCCTGTGTCATGACCAAGTGAGAACAGCCAGATAACAAACATCTAGAAACAATGCCCAACAGAGACCAGCTCTGGACAGCAGGCAGCCGATTTTCATAAAGCAGCAGGCAGCGGCATTCTATTCCATTGACAGAAAGTGCCTTGGTCCCAGGCACATGTACTATTGCTTTGCCTCCCCTGCCAGCCATCTTCACTTTCCTCTGCTCCGCACTGACCCGAAGCTACTAAGAAAACACTCTCGCTCAGAGTTTCTCCCAGAAGCAGAGGCTTAGAGGATAACCAAAGCAAAAAGGGGAGGATATGTATACTGTTATTTTATTCTGGCCTAGGCTTGCTCTTATCTGACCTACCTGATTCCTCAAGGCCAATGATTCCATCCATGACTGATTATGGCTTTGACATGTTGTGACATTGTGATCTCCTACCGTTCCTTGAGTCCACTCTACCTCACCCCACCCTGGATTTTTTGCCACAATGTGCCTTTTCTAGATACCCATATTTTCTTTCCCTCTCCCCTTTCCTTCTTCCTTTCTTTTTTTTTTTTATAGCAGTTTTATTTTTAATTACAAGATTAACAGATGTTTAGTATAGAAAAAAATGAGTAGAGAAAGAATAATATTCTTAACTCACAGTTATCAAGCCCCTACTATGTGCCCTTACTTTATATACTTTATTTCACTTAATCCCACAATAACTCTTTGAGATAGGTAATATCCCCCATTTTACAGATAGGGATACTGAGGCTCAATGAAATTATGTTTCTCAAGGGCACTCAGCTGGTAAATGGTGGAGCAGAATTCAAACTCAGCTCTATCTGACTTGAAAGTTCTTACTCTTTTCTACTGTATCAGATTTTTTTCAGAAACATTTAGTGCTATTTTCTTCCAGGCATGTTTTTGGTTTGTTTCTTTTACCACAACATAATCATTCTGTGTATGCAATTTGAAATCTGCCCCCTTTTCACTTGCACTTTCCCATATTGATATAAATCCTTGCAAGCATCCTTTTTTAAGGTCTACATAATATTTCACCAAGCAGATGCACTATAATTTACCTAACCTCTGCCCTATTGGTCAATATTTAGAAAAGTTCCAAGTTTTTGCTAGGATAAACAATGACCCAGGAACCATCTTGGGGGTCTAAAGTCAATCTGATATTTTGCAACATTTTCTTATAATAAATTCCAAGGAGTGGGATTCCTGGCTCAACAGGAAGGAAAAAAAATTCTAATTTCTATACTAAAGTTTCTCCAAGTATGCTCCCTGGACCACTTGCATCAGAAACCTCTGGATGCTTATTAAAATGCAGATCCCTGAGCATCTCTCCAAGTGTAGGTAATCGAAATCTCTGAGAGGTAGAGGCTAGGAATCAATATTTTAACAGGTTCCTCAGGGGAATATAATGCACACCAAAGTTTGAAAACCACTGACCTATATACAAATTGCCCATTTTTTTCCCAAAAAAAGTTTATACCAATTTCCACTCCCACCCACATTTTCTAAATTCCATGTTCCGTTCCTTTCCCCCACTCCTCACACCTCCAGTTACACACACGCATGTTTTCAGAGGGAAGCACCTGAAACATATCAGAGTACCATAGAAGGAACCTAGGATCTCCCCTCTTTAGCCTGTTGCCCCCTCTAGGTTCATAGCTCCTACTAGCCAAATTGCCAAACAAAATGAGAAATCAGCAGCTCTTAGGAAAGCTCTGCAGGGAGCAGATGCTCAGGCTAGAAAAGCAGCCTCTCTCCACTTGCTGACCCACATTACTCACCTGGGAAAACAAGCCAGTTCATGAGAACTGGGCAGTCGTGGTGGTCATCTGGGGTGTAGACGGTAAGCCCACCAATGCCCTAAGGCCTGTCCTCCCGGGTTCAGCTCAGCCATTGGCTAACTACTCCTGGATGCAGAGTCCCCAACTTCTACATGAAGCTGGCCCCAGGAAAAGTGGGACGCTCCCTGCTATTCACTGGCACAAGCCCCTTTGCTCTGCAGCCTGTGATAGGGCTTTAGAGTTAGAAAGACCTGGATTTGAATTCTAAAGCTACCATTTACTAGCTGTGTGTCTTGGACAATTGATGTAACCTCTTAGAACCTCAGTGTCCTCTTCTGAAAAATGAGGCTGATAATCCCTCCCTTATAAAGTTATGGTATGTAAGAAATGAGATAAGATCATGAAGGATTTAGCACCATATCTGGCACAGATTGGACCCTCAATAGAGGCTGGCTTCCTTACCCCTTCCCTCCCATCAGTGCGTTCTCTCCTGTATCTCACAGCCAGTAAAGATCCTGGGTTTTTACCTGTGTTGTAGTGCTTGGTACAATAGCCTAGATCCTTCTCATCTCGCAAGATAAACTGGGGCAGAGTCAGGCCCTCTGCCACTTGGACAGCAGGAGCATCTTCCAGCCACTCAAACACGAGGTCATTCATGGTATAGCCAACTGAAAGTGACAGAGATGGCAGAGGGCTTCAGGGTGTGGGTTTTGGGTGGTGATCAGAGGGGAGGGTCAGAACTGGCAGGAAAGATGACAGATGGGGAGTAAGGGCCAGGTTTCAAGAGCTTCATGCTCATCTTAGAGACTCTTTCAGAGAGGTTACTCAGGGGCCCATCTCTCAATGGACAAACAGGAAGATACCAGACTTCTCTCCTACCCAGTTCTCAAGCTTGAGAAAGACTAAAGGAGAAATTACTCTGGTGGACATAGAGAGCAGGTCATGTGCATAGATCACATGTCTTGAGCTGAGCCAGTCTTACCCTGGGGCGAGGAGAGCTATCTATACCTTGCCAGTCATGCATGGGGACAATGTGCACACCACAAACTCCTATCCAGGGCCTTGAATTGGGACAAATTGAGAGCTCACATTGAACATGGCAGGTTGCTCACAGATAGCTAGCAGTCATGAAGGCTCATGCCACATATATAACCATATTCACATATGTCAGGTAGAAATGGGAGAAGCAACGGCAAGGCTCCCAGATGTCCAGTGTAGGGCCTTGACCCAGGGTAATGGTGTGATTTTGGGCAAGTCACTTCCCCATCTGTAAAATGGGGTAATAGCAGTTGTTCTACCCATCTTTCAGAGTTGTTGTGAGGGGGAAATGAGAACCTGGGTGTGAAAGCAGTTTATGAACTCCAAAGAGCTGATCACACAGGACATATCCTGTTCATCATTGTTATTGTCTGCTGGAAACAGCCCTATAAGCCTTCTTCTCTAAGGACCAGGCATCTATCTCCCAATCTCACAGTCACACTTCACCCAGGAAATGGAGAGGGAGTGGAAATAAGTGATGGTCCAGCTTTATCATCCCTTGGCCCCTCTGTACTTTAGGCATCTCCTTCAGGCCATAGAGTAGCCCTCGGCTGACCTCACCACCATTGGCACTGTCCTATGCCTAAAACTGCCCTCTCCCAACTCTACAAAGTTTATCTGTGTTCACAGGCAATCAGGGCTCAAAGAGTTCCCCTTCCCTGCCAATACTGGCATTTCTATAGCATCTTCAATGTCATAACTCGGAGGGAGTAAAGGCAGAACTACTGCAGGCACTGTGAGAGGGAACATATTATGGGACAGGAGAGGTGTCCCCCAAATTGCCCCCCACAACCAGCACATGAACATTTTTATGAAAGGTTGGTGTCTTCCCACCCCCTGGCCCTGAACAGCAAATAGTATGGAGATGGAAAAATATCCTGGGCTGGCCATTAGGGAGCCCTAACTCCTAGTCTCACCTGGGCCAAGAACCAGCTGCATGTCCCTGGGTAACTCCCTCCCCACTCTGGGTTCCCCTTTTCTTGTCTGGAAGATTAAAGGATGGGAATGACTAGCTGACGTTCCAGGTCTAACTCTGTGACTCCCATGGGGCACTCACAGCTCTCCAGCTGCATCGTGCAGGTCTGGATGTCCATGGGAAAGTTCTTGAGATCCATTAGGCAGGACAAAATGAGGGTCAGCCTTATGGGGAAAGAAAGAAGTGGCATCAGCTTACTGGAGCCCAGCTTCAGTATAGGGGACCCTCGTCCCACCCCTCAGCCTCTGGCTGACATCTTCCCCTTGCCCCAAACTCTCCTGGCCAACCATCAGGTGCACCTGATGCTGTAGAGCACATTCCCATTCTTGAAGATGCGTAGTAACTTGTTGTCTGTGGTCACCTCATGGAAGTCGGCCCCTTTCTCGTTGGCAAAGAACAGGTCTGGCTTCCAGATGGAGTCCAACATGGAGGGATCAAGGTCAAGTGAGTCATCAGGATACTCTAGGTAGGCCAGGCGTGGGTCATTCCACTGCTGCCTCAAGAAGACATTCACCCGGTAGTCCTGGGAGGGTGCAGAGATGGGCCCATCAGAAGCAATGTTATTCCCAGGGGCCCAGCAAGCCTACATGGGCAGAAGAGCCATGAGGAGGTAATGTTGGGAGTACCTCTCAGAGGCAGTGGGCATTTTCCACTGGAGAAGGGGCCTACCTTAGGCTGGCATGGCAATGATAGGAAGGGGAAAGAAATTTATTGAGCCCTTGCCAAGTGCCAGGCTCTCTGCTAAGTGCTTTCCACATCTGCATCATCTCATCTAAATCTCACCTCAACTCTGCAAGGACAGCGCTGCAATGATCCCCATTTTATAGCTGAGGAAACTGAGACAAAGAGAGATTTAAGTAACCTGCCTAAGGTCACACAACTATATATAGTATAGTAAGGACTGAACCCATGTTTGTCTGGTTCCAAAGCCTGTGCTCCTTACCAAGCTACCTCACGTGTTTCACCATTGGCTGCTTGGGTTTCTCTGTCTTTAGCCATGGAGACCTGGGGCTGGGGAAAGATGTCTTCCCAGTGACCAACTTCAGACATCCCATGGCTTTAGCCATGACCACAAAACAGGGAAAGGAAAGCAGAGGGAGGAAATGATTGCTATCTGGTAGGCTTCTCCCATTCACACTAGAGTGGGAGCAGGGGACAGGGAGACCCCTTACCATGGTGGTCTCGGTGACGGAGCCAAAACTGTTGATGAAGATGTTGCAGGTCACGTTCACGGGTGGGCCTAAAGGCAGCAAAGCACAGCCCATTGGCAGGGCATTCTGGGAGGCTGGGAACAGGCTTCAGGTCTCCTGCCCAGAGCTTCAGGGCAGGGCACTGCTGGCAGAAGCAGTCCAGCAACACAAGCCTGTGGGCAATGGGGAGGGGAGGCTCCTTCTGAGCTGTCACAGCAGCCCTGTACCTCCAGCCTCCTTTCCTTGGAGCAAGGAATAGAGGTTGGCTGGATATTGGGTCTCCAAAAGGGAAGGGAAGGGATGGTCTTTGTCTAGGGTGAATTTTTCTTACCTTTAAAATTGGGCCGAATCCTGGCATCATAACCAGATGTTCGCCCCATAAGCTTGTCCAGGAAATCAGAGGGGGAAATGGGCTCGAGAACCACCTTGGTCCCAGATTTGACTTCCTCTTTTGCCAAGGCCACCCTGGACAGGAGAGGTAAAGAAGTCTGAGGCCAGTTGCATTCTGTATCTATCATGGGCCCCTTCTACCTCCAACTCCACCATCTCCCCATCAGGCAGGAGGACAGGAGAGGATGGGTCTCTGGGTGCCCATTTGCAAAATGAGGAGAACAAAAATGGCCATAACCCAACATTGTAGCACACCAGTTAGACCTAGAAATGTGTTTTCACATCTATTAGGTCTTTCTATCCTCACAATTCTCACTGTAATGGGGGTGAGGACTGATAGTTCCATTTACAGATGAGAAAACTGTGACCTCAAGAGGAGTGACTTGTCCAAACTCTCAAAGCTAATGAGTGGTGGGGTCAGGACTCAAACCCAGGGCCGAGGCCTCATCCAGTGTTCTCCTTCTGAAGGTGTTTTGAAAGCACTCAAAGAGGAGTGATGTCTCACTGGAAATGACTTGGCTGCAGCAACATTTTGTGCATCTGACGTAGCCAAGGATGGGAAGGGCTGAAGGACCACTTACATCCCTGATTGTTGCTTTTAGTTGTTTGGGCATCATGATGGGCTGTTCAGGATCTAGGACCCAGCTTCTGGGGAGGAAGGGTTGGCTTCTGGCATTTCTTCCTGGAGGAAGCTATGTTTTGAGCTGGACCTTAGTTTGGGGCCGTGGCAGCTGCGGGCACATAAAGGTGCTTTGAAAACAAAATAGGCAAGGAAGCAGGGCCCTAGGAGCATGGGAAAGCCTCCCAGCAGGATGGCCATGCTGAGAAGGTCAACTCCCATCTTTTTCCCCCTAACAATTTGATTTTTTTTTTTTAAGATTTATTTATTTACTTTATCCATTTTAACCCCCCCCTTCCCCATTTGCTGTTTTGTGTCCATTCACTGGGCAATTCTCTGTGTCTGTTTCCTGCCATCTCTTCTCATCCTCCTCCTCCAGTCATCACCAGGATTCGATCCTGGAGACCTCCGATGTAGGAGAGAGGTGTTCTGCCACCTGCGCCACCTCAGTTCCTGGTTTTCAGAGCTTTTGGAGCATCTTGTCTTGTCTCTCTCCTGTTACGTCATCATCTTGCCGCATGGCTCCCGGGGCCTGGCGGCTCACCGGCACACAGAGCCTGGCAGCCCATGCGCCTTCTATATATATATATTTTTTTATTTTCCCGGGAGGTCCCGGGGATCGAACCCATGTCCCTCCATATGGCAGACGGACGCCCAACCATTTGAGCCACATCCGCCCCCCAACAATTTGATTTTGAGGAACGGGCTAGTGGACTTTGGCCTGACCTAGAAGCCAGCTCCCTTCTCCCCTGACAAGCATGTTCCTTCGCAGAGCGGCAAAGCCTCCTCCACATGCCCGCTTATCTGCTTACCAGCCAACAGATAGACTAGGGACCAGGAGCTCAGCAAAGACTTGGGGGCAGGGGTCAGGGCTTGGGGCAGAGCTCAGGCTGGACTCCTTCCTGGGCCATGTGCTTCTGCTCCATCCTGCCATCATCACTGCAGCAGGCACCCCAGGTCCACCACCACCACAGCTGCTGCTACTGTTCTGTGGAGCTAGGAGGCAGGGTGACTGCTGTCCTGGGTCCTAGTCACCTCTGAGCTGGCAGGCCCCTCTTTCCCAGTAAATCCATGATCAGTGGTAATTAAACAATATATATATATCTGAGGCACCATGCTAAATGCTTTACACACCTTATCTTGTTTATTCTCACATCAAGCCTCTCAGATAAGTATTATTATTATCCTGACTTGTTCAGGATCATACACCAGGAAGTGGCAAGGCTAAGATTCGAACCTCAGGCCTATCAGACTTTGAAACTAAGTCTATCTACCCTGGTACCATGATGCCAGCAGACCAGGGTGGGCTGACAAGGAAATAGTGGGGGAAGGTCAATGGCATCCCCTCCCTGCCTTCTGAGAGTCCTGCTTCCTTGAATCGCATGAGCAGGAGGAAGTTTTTACCTTGGGAACAGAGGCCACCCTGCCCCCAAGCAGGGGAGCAGGCCCAGGCTGCCAGAGCAGGTGGCCTAAGCAGCCTGTGAAACTCCGAGGGGGCTGGTAGTGGTGCTGGGGCAAGCAGAAGTCAGTGGCTTCACCCCAAGAGGTTCACACTGGCCAGGTGCTGTTGTTGCTGGCCACCTGCCCCCTGCTCACAGGGAGGCCACATGGCCCTGCACGTGGAGCAGCTGGACCCTCCCCACTGATCTCATCCCCACACTCAGGTCACCTCTCCCGCTAGCCCCAGCCCCAGGACCCTGGGACAGGCTGTGAGTTCAGTTGTCTTGGGCTCCAACCCCTGCTGCAGCCCCTTTCTCCTGGGGCTGCCTTATCTGAGGACCTGAGAGCAGCATCACTGCGTGTGGCCATTCCTTCCTCCCTTCCATTCCTGGAAAGTCCCAAACACTGGCAGGACTTGAGAGGTTCCAGAGCTGAAAAACTTTGCACATGCAAGGCCCTGGGGTGTGTGGGGGGAGTACTCTGATTTTGCCACTGTGGGTACCTGAGTGACCTTGGACAGGTCACTGCCCCTCTCTTAGCCTCAGTTTCCATATGTACAACAGAGGACTTGGACTCAAGACTCTCTAGGGAACATTCTCGCTCTGACCACCGTCCAGCCTCCAAACCCAAGCAGGAATGCTGCAGCCTCCCCTCCAGGAGGGCCAACAAGCCCCATCTGAGTGCCCCTGTCCACCTGTATCCTCTGACCAACTCCAGCTGAGCTGTCATTCCACTCTGAGCTGCTTTTCTCTCTTAAGAAGTTTACTTCCCCACACTGCATCCCCACTTGCCTGCCAGCCAATGTGTCTACAGGCAGTGGGGCAGGAGGCTCCCAGAGGCAAGCAGCCCTGGTGTGCTCCTTGAATTCATTAGAGGAGGAGGATGTTGCAGTGGTACTTACACCACCCCACACCCCAGGAGGCACTCTTCACCCAGGCCATAGGCATCTTTCCTGCTCAGCTCACCCTGCCAACCTAGATTGCCCCCTGGTCTAATGAGAAGGTCGGAATGGTTGAGACATTTACAGGGGACCCAAAGCATATTTTGCCTCCAAGCCCCGGAAATGACTGCTACTTAGTGCTCCTCCAGGGACAGCTAGAAGCCAGGTGCACACGGACAGGGTGGTTGCAGAGGGCCAAGGCTCAGCCAGTCCAGCTCCATCCTGATGTGGCCTTTGGGTAAACCCCTGCTACTTGAAGTCTCTCAGGCAGGCAGCTGGCAGATGTTGCTGTCATTTTTAGGGAATTGAGCAGAGTGTGACCAAGCTGGTAGGCAGACAGGATTGGGTGGCAAGACAGTTGGCTTCTCTTTCTGGGCTCAGCTACCAAGCCCCTACCCAAGCTCAGGAAGCTCTTACCCATGCAGCAGCCTTCCCACCAGCGCTGAGCCTCAACATGCCTAATGAAAAGCTCCTGGGTTCTTAATGGGGAAGGGTTATCCTCTGCTGAAGCCCTCTAGGCTGAGGTGTTTTGGGAAACTTAGAGGTAATTGTGCCATATGCCCCCAGCTGCCCCCGGCCAGGAAACTCTAGTGTTGGCATGCACTCAGCTCACCTGAGGAGGACCTGCCCTGGCAGGGTCCAGAGGAAAAAGAAGGAGAGGATTGCAGGAGCAAGAGTTGTCATTCCGCGGGACCCTGGAGCCCTTTCTCAGCCTGGCTGCAAGGTGAGGGGGGATATCACGATGGGAACGCCAAAAGTACAGAGCCTTCCTCCAACTTGGACTGCTTGCTCAGAGCCCCAAGGGCCGGGCTAGAAGTTGCACCCGCTCTCTTTCCTCTTCTGCTCTGTCTCCTCTGCCCTGTCTTTACCAGTCAGGGGCCAGAACTATTCCCCTGGAAATGATCCTAACACCGATAACCCTAATGGCTCCTGCCTGGGCTCGCCTCAGGCTCCGGGAGGGCCTCAGCTGGCTGGCCCTGGCCCGGGAGCTGGAAGAGATTCTCTTTGGGCAGCAATCACTCTCTAAACGCTGGAGAGTCTTGGTGGGGAGGGAGGAGGGAGCCTGGTAAGATGTTTCCCTCCCTTCCACCTCCCCCCAGATGCACCCTCCGAAAGCAGCAATTTAAAGGCACAGTCGCCAGCAACTGGAGTGGGGGTTCAGAGCATGTCTGTGTGCCAGGGAGGAGCTTGGGCTGCCGCTGCTGCTTGGGGAGAGCCTGAGGTGTTCTGTCCAGATTCTAATTCTGGAGCTGAAGGACTGCACACAGGCTGCCCAGCTTCCTCTTTCCCAACAGCTTTCCTTTTAACCTGGAGCCAAGCTGGGGCCAAAGAGTAAAGTCAGAATGATTTTTACAAGAGGGAAAAAGCCCTCAGAGGGTTTAGGCGCAGTGTCACTGGGTATTCTCAAGCTGACAGCCTCAGTCTGAAAGGTGAGGAGGAGGCCGAGAGCAGGGGCACCTTTTCCCCAGCCCCTGAATGGAGGCATGGTGGTGGTACAGGGGAACATCAGGGCGCTTCTCACATGTGGTCTGCTTGCATGTCAGTCCATCCGTCAGTCTGCCTGCCCCCATCCCCTTCATTCTTGTGGTTGTGCATTCATTTCCCTGCCTGCTCCCCCCACCCACCACTTCAGGTTGTCTCTGGTGAGCTTGACCTATTCTCTGTTGCTTTCAAAATGGACCCCACACCCCAACACCCCTTCCCCAGCCTGGGTTGTGGGAAGGGATAGCTGCCCCTGTCAGGGGCAGGGTGGGGCTGGGACCCAGCATACTTTTCCAGCTTCAGAGGAACCAAGGGTGACAAAAAGCAGTGACCTAACCTCAATGAGAGCCCTAGATAAGCTGCTTTCCCATGGAGAACCCAGGAGGTCCTTAGTCTTAGATGGAGAAGGAAGGCAGAGAAGGTGGGCTGGCCTTCTCTTCTCCCTTGCTTTCTTCCCATTTGCTGACAGAACCCAGGTGCTTTTTGGGAAGAGGTTGGGGAGTTTTTCCCTGCCCAACCTCTCCCCAAACTTACCCAGGCCTCTTCTAAACAGCTCTCGGACTTCCCCGAGGATCTCTCCTTCCCTCTCTACTTCTTTCTTCTCTTTTTTTCCACTCTTCCTCCCTCTCTTCTTGAAACTCTCCTTCATCTCTCCTCTCTCCATCTCAATCTCTTTCCCCTTGTCTGCAAATCTGTCCTTTCCTGTTTCTTCTGCCTCACCTTCCCCATCTGTTTCCTCTTCTTCACCCCTCATTTTCTCTCTCTCCTTGTTTTCTCTTGTGACCTGTCCTCTATCCTCACCCTCTCACCCTCTCCTCCTAAATTACAGCACTGAGAAGCCAAGGGTATTTGTTTCTTCTTCTGTGGGAACAGTCCTGCCAGTTGTATTGAGTTCTGAGTGTGTACTAGGGGAAGGACTCTGCCTCACTTTACGTGGGTCAATCCCAGAGCTGACTGCGGCCTCCCTTGCCTTCGCAGAGAGGGATTTGTGGGGATTGGAAGCTCTTCTATGGGGCCCATTGGCTACCTAGAGGGGTTAATTAACAAGGTCATGGTGGATGGAACTTGTGCTTCATCTCCCTTTTGGCTGTGCTATTATTAAAGAAGTGGAATTTTTCAAACCACAAATGAAAGAATGTTAATACATACTAAACTATTGATGGGGGAGCAGGGCTTCTGGAATTGGAATGGGGAGCATTACAAGTCTCAAATAACCGTATATGTGCCCAGTAATTACAAAATACCGTTTACCTTAAAGACACCTTTAGTAGCCCCTTCACCTGCCCACCCTCCCTCCTCACTTACTCCAAGAGTCACAAACCCCACTCCATAGGAACCAAGCACAAAGAGAGCCTTACAGTACCTCCCAGGGCAGAGGTAAGGGATGGGTGAGGGTGGCACATGTCCACTCTGTTTAATGTACTCCCTCTGATACACCCAGTCATGTCACTTCCCCTGCCTCAACAGATCCCTATTGCTTTTAGGCTGAAGTCCAAGGCCCTACACAATCTGGTCCCTCTGTGCTCCTCCCACTGATGCATCTAGAGTCACCAGTTCTGTCTCTCTAGCTTCCAGGTATTTTCACATGTTGTTCCCTACACCCAAAGCACTCTTCCCCACACTCTTCCTCATCCTTCTGGACTAAGCTTTGTTGTCACTTTCTCAAGGAAGACTTCTTAAACTGCTCCCTCCCCTCCCCCCCCCCACCCGGCCTCAGGTCTGGGTTGAAAGACCCTCCAGTGTGTCCCCACAGGACCCACACCTTCCCCCTTCATGGCACTGGTCACACTCTGTAACAGTGTCTCTCTTGCCCACTGCACTGTGAACTACATAAGAAGAGAGACACATTATCCCCCTGAATCCTTGTGGCCTGGCCCAGCATGGCCCAATAAAGGAAATTGGTAAATGTTTCTTCAAAGATGCGTCCTGGGCACACACCAATTCTTCCTCAAGCTCAGTACCTGTGCATCTCTTTCTGTCAAACAAAAATGATAAATTTAACACACAGAGATAAGGCCAGGATGAGGTAATGGTGATATGGAGAAATGAGGAAGCAGTTTTCATTACCTTGCCCTGTAGGCCCGTGCCCTCGCACTCAGTCTTTTGGAATTCTTGGCTAATGGAAAGCATAGGTCCCTGGGAACTGGTCCATTGTCTCGGGTCTCACCTTCTGTGTATCCCTTGGGATCACTGAGTGCTTAGAATATATCAGGGTCAGCTTCTTGGGAGGAAAGATCCCACCTTATAAAAGGCTGCAGCAATGACCAAATGTCTGGCTGGCAGGATGAAGATACAGCTTTCCTAGAGGGGGGTGGAAGCAGACTGTTTAGGTGAAGAAGGCAGGAAATGGAGAAGGCAAAGAACTGGAGAAGCTGCTGCTAGGGTTGACAAGCAGCAGGGGAGATTCCCATTCGAAGAGTTCCTGGTACTAACCGGAAGGCACACTCTCTGAAGATGACCTTGGTATCTTCTGGTCTGGGAAGGGTACAAAGTTGTGCCCAGCCTCATCTCATATCCTCTTTCTGTTCTCATTACAAAACTAAAGTGTATTTGAATCTCCATGTTCCCAAATATATCACACCCTTTTTTTCCTGTTTTTCAATTGGCTGTTTTGCACATTGGCCCGAGAACTGACTGTATTTCAGTGCTGAGACTGTGTGGAAGCTAGAATATGCCAAAGTGTTTTTCAGGATGAAAGATACTTTGTCTTGAAAAAACTACTGAGCTGCTAAAAATGAATTAAGCACATTTTCATAAATGTTTCATTCCAGGAAATAGTCTGTCACATTTCAGCCCGAAGCAGGGAAATTTGTGATTGTATTGTCCTAACAAGCAGGCATCCTGAAATCTCAGTCTGACGAGCATCATGTCTGTGTTGGAATGGGTATTGTTTGGTAAATTCAGTAATTTCTAGGGCTGAATTTTGGGGGCTTAGTTTGAGAATCATTTGATATCTCTTCCTGGACCCAGCTCCAGTTACTCAGGAGGTTATGGCCCCCATATTGCCTATGCCACCTACTGAAGTAGAAAAGTGGGCTGAGGGCTACCTCTAAAAACAGGCTGTGCCCCCAGTATGAGGACATTTCTGGAAGTTTAGCTACTTCTCAGAAGCATTGGAGTAAGAAGTTGTGGGTGTGTCGGGGGGTGGTGTTTAAATAAAAGCCAGGCACCTTTTTCAAAAATCTGCTGACCAGGACCAGGGCATTTCAGTTGGCTCCCTAAGGAGCAAGGCTGCATCTTTTTGTTGTGTGTGAGTGTTCCTTTTCAGGGTTATTTTCAACTTGCAAGGAGGTGACAGTTTACTCGAAAGTGGGGCTTGAATTCTGGTGCTAAGGGAGCATCGCTGGCAGAGGCTGGGAGGCCCTCAGACTTAAGGAGACAATGCATAGTGCGGGGAGGTGGGGTGTCAGCTAGTGCTCTCCTGACTTTTGGAGATTGACTGGTTCAAGCCCAATGTTTCAAAGATTAGGCTTCCTTTTTTAAAAAAATGTGATATTTCAGGTGGTTTTGCAGAAAAAACCCGGGGTGTCTGGCTTTAGGGGCAGCCCATGGAGAGGCTAACTGAGCTCCTTCCAGCTGCCAAAGTCAGAGCAGGTATCAAGACCAGGATAGAACCAATGAGCACTGGTTCTGCCTCTGTTGCTGGACTCTCTGTTCAGTGTCCAGAGGACCACGAAGAAGTAGGACACCAGCTAGGGATAGTGCATTAACTACTGCCCAGCTACGCATCCCTTCTCTCCTGCCAGACACTCAGAACCACTACTCATTCCATCAGCCACTTGAGAGCAATTCACACAGTGAGAAGAAGAGCTTCATTAAGGTTCCCACAGAGTTTGCATTGACTCTCGTAACTCTTCAACATTCTTGCTCAGGGATGATAGGACCATGTCATGTCTCTCCTCAAAGGTAAATTGGTTTTTGCTTGTGATCATGCTCATGAATATCTTCTTTCTTTTTTTTTTTTTTTTTTTTTTAAAGATTTTATTTATTTATTCATTTATCCCCCCCCTGCTGCTCGTGCTCGCTGGGTCAGCTAACCATGCCGTGCGGGCGGGCCTGCCTTCACCAGGAGGCCCTGGGAACCGAACCCGGGGCCTCCCATATGGTAAACGGGAGCCCACTGATTGAGCCACAGCCGCTTCCCAATATCTTCTTTCATTCACGTGGGGATTGTAATAATCCATCCTATGTAAGCTGTAAAACCCTTAAAAACATAAAAGCAAAAGAACCGGGAAAAATGAATAAATATATACTGTATGGAATGGATCTCCTTCCCATTAATTCATGCATTCATTCCACAAATATTTACTGTGCAAATCATATACCCAATATTCTAGGCACTGGAGATACAACAGCAAACAAAGTCCATGAACTCATGCAGCTTACATTCTAGTGAGGTACTAATATAATTTCTTCCCAAAGAAGGCTCCTACATGAATCATCAACAGTGCCCCAGGACCTGGGGTAGGTCATTTATTACATCTTCTTGAAAAAAAGGGGGCTACTTTTCAGCAGGCAGGAATGAGTTTCATTTCTAGTTATCCTAGAATCTGTCTGCTAGTCAACATCACACAGATCATTACCTTCTAGACAACCTCTCAAGTAGCCAACCAATAATCCAATAATCCAAAACTCATATTTCCAAGTCTCATGATTATCTCTGGTGGTGCATATATATATCTGTAAATGCTGAAAACACCTTTCTCATTTAGGAGAGTTAGATGGGATTAACAGCATTCTAAACACTATTGCTGGGAAGCGGCTGTGGCTCAATCAGTAGGGCTCCCGTTTACCATATGGGAGGCCCCGGGTTCGGTTCCCGGGGCCTCCTGGTGAAGGCAAGCCCGCCTGCACGGCGTGGTTAGCTGACCCAGCGAGCACAAGCAGCAAGGGGGGGATAAATGAATAAAAAAAAAAAAAAATATTTAAAAAAAAAAAAAAAAAAAAAAAAAAAACACTATTGCTGTGGTATTTTTCTAATTTATCTCTAATTATTTAGGATTCTTTCCTTCCTTCCTTCCTTCCTTCCTTCCTTCCTTCCTTCCTTCCTTCCTTCCTTCCTTCCTTCCTTCCTTCCTTCCTTCCTTCCTTCCTTCCTCCCTTTCTCCCTCCCTCCTTCCCTCCCTCCCTCTCTTTCTCCTTTAGTATTTATTTCAGTCTGTCTTTTGGTCTTTCTGTCTGTCCATCTTTTCTTCTATCTCTCTTATTTTTTTGTTTTATCCCATTAAAAAATTCACTGTCTGCTTCAATAGGACATAGGACACTGAGGTAAGGAAAGGCTTGGCTGGTAAATTACATAGCATTGCACAGAAAGCTGAATTTGCATTAATAAGAATAATCATACAGTTACACTTAAGATAGCAAATTTTATATCTCAATATTATATATTTGACATTATAAATGATGCACTCACTTAACCTTGCACTCCTGTAGTGTTTATCATCAGAGTATATACACAAGTGTTCATGCAAAGAAACATATATAAATATCTCCTTGATAATCTGAAGATGATGCCCCTGTTGCCAGCAATTATTATCTGGGATTGCACCTGTAGTCGAAGAAGTTGAGGTGTGATGAGTAGTCATTTTCATCCTGGGTGCATGAGGAAATTGTTCTTTGGTTTGTAGCTGTGACTTCTACATATACCATACTAATGAAGCCCTTCTAGCCACAGTCGCTTATCCAGAATAATTGGAATCCCTAGGCAAGGTGCCAAATTGAACCACTGCTCTTTGTGCAGGGTGGGTTAATACATTTTGCGAAGTTATGCTGCATATGGTCCAAAAAGACAGATTCTAATCAATGGCAGACACTCCCCAAAAGTCACCAGAGATGCTAATCAGACAATAGGCAACTCCAGGCCTCAGCAAGTCACACACACCAGCTTTTGCTGCCACCATCTCCTGCACTGTCAGCAACATCATCTTCAGACACCGAGGGAGCATTGCTTTGAGAACTCTGACTTCTCTTTCCTGTCCATTGTTAGTTTCATTCTGCAACCTTCACATTGCCTTTCTGCTGTGCATTACATCCCACCTGTCTGATAATCCCCTCACTGTCCACAGCAGTGTGCCCACTGCTGAGTCAAAGGCAGGTGCTGTTTCACAACTGCAAGCCCAGTACAACCAGCCTCAATTATGGTTCAGTTTCAGAAGAGACAAACAGGATGCTGAGGTCTTGACATTTTCAGGCAAGTGGTGGCACAGAGCCAGAGGAGTCTGCTCAGTTGCATCACCTTAAGCAAAAGTACTTGCAAGATCAAATTCTTTTCCATGTATAAAATAGGGTCTATGAAGTGGTAGGATAGAGTAGAAGAGAACCATTTAGATGGTTCACTGAGTGGGGGTGAACATTTTAGCACTTCAGAGAAGCATTCAGCATGAATCTGGAAACAGGGACAGGGGAGCTCAGCTTGCCCAGAGCTACTGGAGGGAGAGAATTTGAAGTGGCTCTTTTTTGATGGTTCAAATTCTGGCAAAAGGTTTGCTGAGATTCCATTCAAGATCAAGTAGCAACAAGCAGCAGTCAGAAAATCCTGGAGAAAGCTAAACTAAAGAGAGAAGCCTCAGATCAGAGACCAAATTCTGAAGAAACTGTTAATCTATGCTAAAAATTCCAGTGCCTGGGGAGTCTTAGCTCATGTTGATTGCATTGATTGAGTCCTAGTGTGGAACTGAGTCCACCATAGACTCAAATGACCCCAAAGGGCCCTTCCCATCCTTTTATTCTGAGAGGATTCTCTTGTCTCTGTAGATTGGAAAGGAGTTCTAATTACTGTGGCAGAGAAGTGTCTGGCATTCAAATGATAGGATCAAGGTCATCCACCAATCTAGTGCAGTTTGGATTAGGTCTCAGACACTGTGGCTTCCAAGCCAGCTGCTCCCAAATCACATTGCCACCTTCCACCAAAAACCCAAACCAGTCCTCTGTTTTGTGCTCTGTGGCATTTCCCCTATAGCCTCCACAAAACACGCTTACACATACCTATACTCTGCAATGCACCTTGTAACTGTGAGCCCTGCCTGGCAGAGCACAGGCCCAGGCAATCTGGCCTTCCCAAGTCCTTATTTTGCAGCAAAAGTTCAGCAGTAAGGCCAAGGGGGTCCCTTTATATTAAGCCACATGTCAACTAAATGCACACATAAGCCGCTTCCTCCACTATTTACTCAATAACTCATTCTCCTCCAAAAACAGAGCTGAGGAGATGAAAGGAGAAGAGGAAAAGAGAGGGAAGAGCAAGTGAAACAGAAATTACTGAATTTCTCTAGAATTTCTGACCACCCCTACCTTCTCCAAACCATTTCTTTAATCCCTGTCCTGAAGGGCCATTATCTTATGGCTGAACAGGGAATCCATCTTCCCTTGCAACCCCTGGGCACACATTGTCCCACTATAATAATGATAGTGATGATAATAATGTTGTCTCAGCAGTGCCTTTCTTTATCCAGAGGCGTCATCAGCACAGAAGATTGGTGTCTGAACCAAACTGTGTTCTACAGAGCACGGAGTCTCTTTGACCACAAAAAGTAAGCAATCCAGAATGAGTGGGCAGCCTTGGGTTTCTCTGCTTTGAGAGAGTTTGTATGGGGCCCAGCACCCTCAAAGCCCTCCCAACTCTGGGAGGATTCAACACTACCCTCTTTGTTTCAGGTTTAATGTTCCCATGTAGAAATGCTTCTGCCTCTCCAAAGTTGACTCCTCTATGTCAGGCACCATGATAGGTACTTCTATAGCCATGATTTTTGTCAATCCACCAGTATTATTATCCCCAGAAGTGTCTGTTGACAGGCTCGGAGATGTCAAGTGGAGAGCCAGGCCACATAAGCAGGGCTCTTGGCATCCAACAATCTCGCCGCAACAAAACAGCTGCTCATGAATGGGCTAAACAGAGCCTGGATCATGGGAAATACTTGCTAAATGTCTGTTGGATGAATGAAAGAATGAGTGAATGCATAAACTAATGTCTGAAGACAGAAGGGGCTCACAGTTAGTGCTCTTTAACTCCCTCACTCCCCTTTCCACTCCTCTGCTCCCATGGACTTAAGCAAAAAGACATATGTTTATTGCCCAGGATCTTTTTATTGAGCAGGCATTCCCCAAAAAATGTTGATTAAAAGATTTGCCTGGACCCCATTCAATGAGTCAGGATCTTCTCCCCAAACCTCTTCTGAAAGTAGTTGTAAATGGGGCAGGCTTTGGTGCTAAACTGACTGGGTTTAAATCCTTGCTCTTCCACTTACTAGCTGTGTGACATTTTACAAGTGACTTAACCAGTCTAGGCGCCTGTTTCCCCATCTGTTAAGTGAGATAAGGAATGGTACCTATGCCATCATGGTTGTCATGAAGATTTCATGTGATAATAGATGCAAAGCTCAAGCATAAGGGCAGGTGCAGAGTAAGCCAGCAATAAAAGATAATGGGAGTCCTCCTTTTCCTTCATCTGCTCTGTAGGCTGAGGTGGTTTTACTGTACTGTGCCTCCCCCGCCCCCCGCCCCAGCTGAGTGATACCAGAACAGTGGGCTTTGGAGGGAGTGTCATATAGAGCCCACTCAGAACAAAGATCAACGCTTACTAGGCTATCCAAACTGCAGCTGATAAAACATCCTGGATGAAGGAGAGATGGGTAAAAACAATGGTGGAGGGGAGGGGATTTGAGGTCAGGAAGATTGTGGAGACAGACAGAGATCAGAGGACATAGACAGAAGGGAAAGGAAGGATGGGGAGAGAGGGGAAGAAGAGGTTTGGGGGAGACAGGGAAGGGCTTGGAGAGCTGAAGAGAAGGTAAATTGCTACTGGAACATTAAGCACAAATGAGGGGAAATAAAATTAACATCTTTATTGAAAAAAAAACAAGGAAGTAAGAAATATCTCTGCTTGGGGAAATCTTGTGTAGAACGGAGCAGATGCTGGGGGCCTTTGGAAGCTGGTTGCCATGGTTATGCTATATGTCTTCTTTTCTATTACCCTGTGAATTTGTCAGCAGACGGTTTCTTTCTGCTCTGGTTTCTAGGACCAGGGATTAGGCCTTGGTGAAGCTTTGGTGTTTCCATCTTGAACGCTTTGGTTATGCTGTGTGTTTTAGTTTCCTGGGCTGCTCAAGCAAATTCCATGAAATAGGAAGGGTTAAACAATGGGAATTTATTAGCTCATGGTTTTGAGGCTGAAAGGAAGTCCAAATCAAGGTGTCATCAAGGTGATGCTTTCTCCCTAAGGACGGTGGTGTTCTGGGGCTGGCTGCCAGCAATCCTTGGTCCTTAGCTTGTCATATGGCAAGGTACATGGTAGCATCTCCTGGTCTCTCTTTCTCTAACAGATTCTGCTGATGTTCAGCTTCTGGCTGCTCCCTCTATGGTTTTTTTTTTTTTCCTTCTGTCTGAATTTCATTCTGCTTAAAAGCTGCTCCAATAATGGGATTAAGACCCGTCCTGATTGAGGTGGGCCACACCTTAACTGAAGTAACCTCATCAAAAGGTCCTACTTACAATAGGTTCACACCCACATGAATAGATTAAGTTTAAAATAATCTTTTTCTGGGGTACATACACACATCACACTGTGGGACCTTCTGGCTTGTTGCCATAGGTCCTTTTGAATATGATACCTGTCCAGAGAGAAAAAGGAGCTAGAATATACACTGGGGAGCTTGGAGGAGAAGCCCTCTCTCTCCAGATGGATGAGAAGGCAAGTGTAGCGGGTAGGCAGCACCTTGGCCATGGAGAGAGAAGGGAGAACTTCACTGACTCCTTTTTCAAGGTGAACTTAGCTGGGTGCTTTTCTAAAAAAACTAGGGTGACCAGTCATACTGGTCTGCCCAGGACTGAAGAATTTCCTGGTTCATGAAGGGGTTGGTCAGACTAAAAATCCTCTCAGAAAGTCCAAGATGAAAACTTCCCCTTTCCGGAGGCAGACATTATAAAAAGCAAATGCAGGGACCCACAGGGGGCCTTTGAGAGAAATTCACTAACCCAGGTTCATAAACATAAGCAATAATATACTTACTTGGTTTTTGCCACCAACCCGTCTCCCACGTGCTATGGTCTATAGAGAGGGTCTTCAACTTCCATGAACATCAAAACTACCTGGGAGCCTTGCTAAATATGCAAATTCTTGGACCCCTCTCCGGATCAGCTAAATCAAAATCTCTAGGGAAGTGCAGCCCAGGAATCTACATTTTATTATGTCCCTAGGTGACTCTGATGCACAGTGTCTGTGTGTCTGTGTGTAAGGGTCCTAGGTGGCAGCAGTCAGAGAGTTTGTTACACAAGTGAAGGTCAACAGGCCTCCAGGCCTCAGAAAGCCTGATGCTGCCAAGGCCAAAGGATGTGGAAATGTGTTGGCCTTGGGGCAGGGACATAGCTCACCCCTCCTGTCTTCCTGCCACGCATTGCCTGCTTGGTGCCTTGTCTTCCTTGGGGTCTAGGCTAATCATCAGTTCCTCAGAGTTCTTTCCTGGCCTTCTGCTCTATCTTATAGGTATTCGCAACACCTTGTTCTTTGATTTTATTGTGCTTATCACAGTTGGTAATGTCCCGTTCACCGGTGCTAGATTGTAAACTCCACAGGTAGAGGCCTATGCCTGTTTTGCTAAGCACTGGGGATCCTACAGCACCCAGCACAGTGACAGGCACATGACAGGTGCCAGCTAAATATTTCCAAAATGACCGCAGGAATCAACAAATGGATGGGGAGGCACTGGTGCCCACCCCAGCTTGGATGACGATGTGGAGTGCGGTGCCTCCATGGGGGCCAGTCGTGACCACTCCCTTGGTAAGGTTGCTTGCCACACCCCTGCTGGTTTACATAGGCACCAAGGGAACCAAGGAAGGACCTGGGATCCAATCTCTGGGCAGGGTCCTAGGTCACCCCAAGCTAGAAGGCAAACAGAAAAGCCAAGGCAGCCAGAGGCTGGGAAGAGCCAGGCTTCCAGCTGCTTGGCTGGATATGCAGAGGCCCAGGGGAGAGAGAGGTCCTGGGACCGGCTGCCTCTTCCCCTGGGCCTGCCTTACAGGGACCCTGGCTCCCCAGCCTTCCTGTCCTCCTGAGGGCTCGGCCCCACTCTATATCCCACCCCTGCTGTCTGCAGGGTCATGGACAGGGTGTCTGGAGCTCTGGAGCATTGGTCTCCATGCAGGGTCTCCCCGGCTGCTTAGAAAAGGAGGAGGGCCACACGTGCGGCTGCACAAAATCACATGCAATCTGCACCAATCTGCATACATTCTGAAGGGACGGCTCAGGCAACCTGCAAAACCACGTCCTCTCATAGCCAGAATGTCATGTTCCCTCCGGAATAAAGAGTCAGATCCCAGTGACTGAGGACTGTGACAAACTACAGGCCTGAACGTTCCCCAGATGGGACTCTGGGAAGCAGGGGCTTCTGATGAGAGGCAAAGAGCTATCGTTATTGTTTATTAAGGCAGCATGTTGGGGTTGGATGTAGCTCAACTGGTTGGGCGTCCGTCTCCCATATGGAGGGACCCGGGTTCGATCCCCGGGACCTCCGGGTAAAATAAAAAAAAAAAAAAAAAAAAAAGGCAGCATGCTGGCTGTGTTGCCTGCGTTGTCAACAATCTTTTGAGGTCAGTAATGTTGTTGCCCCTATTTGGCAGATGAGGAGCCTGGGGCTTTGTCAGGCTGAGTGGTTTTCAGGGTCACCTGCTCTTAATTGCCGTACTGTGTACCCGACCTCCCACAGACACAGGAGGACCCTCAGACGAAGGGGAGTCAAGCCATGTGCCCAGGCTCACACAGAAGGTTAAGGCCAGAGCTAGAAGGAAAAACGAGGTCTCCTTTCCCCCACTAAGGCCCTCTTCCCCCACAGGGCCCCAGTCCCTCTAGGTACAATAAGGATGACTTGTCCCCCTTTACCCACCAAGCAGATTCCCCGGGGCCTAGACAGAAGACTGAGGTCTCTTCAGTCCCATGAGTGGGTTTTCTTTGACTGCTCAGCACTCCAGGAAGCATGACGAGAACATGCTTCTGTGCTGGACCACAGCTTTGGGGAAGGATGCCACCTCAATCTAGAACCGAGGTCGCCCTTCAGTGATGACTCTCCAATCTTCCATTCACCCTCCTGGGTCCCTGGGTCTCACAGACTCCCCCTGGCAGGCCCTTTGGGGGAACCTTCCACCCTGCCACTGCATCTCTTCCTCTCCTTGGCTTTCTTTGGCTCGTTGTGGGGGTTGGGGGTGGTAGGTCACTCCCACCTGGGGCTTTTAATGAGAAGTTTTGTCATGCCCAGGCAGCAAAGATGAATAATTCAGTGAAGGAAGCCCAGGAAATGTTATTCTTTTAGAGAAGGGTCCCTTGATAGTGGAGAGAGGCAGAGAATGACTGCATCTTATTATGAGGGGAATGGGGGTAGAGATGAGAGCAGTAGAGGGAAGGAGGAGGAGGACGGCTACACAGGAGTCACTAACAGAATTCTGAGGGATCCTTGTCAAAGCCTCTTTGCCACTTAGAAGTTAAGCCTATTTAGGCTGATACAAAATCTCCCGTAATCTGTTGGCTTTTGCACCATCAAGCAGTGATCTCTTTATGACCAATGCCTACTTTCTGGATAGCAGTGTTGTAATCTCTAGTGGCGATGGCCTGCTTTCTTTATTCATTGGACTTTAAAAATGATTAAGAATGCTCTAAGGGTAAAGAGGACAGATGGAAGGAGGGAGTGACACATATTAAGCATTTATGTACCAGGGGAAAAGAAACAAACTCGCAGAAGCAAATTGCTGACTTGTGGTGCATCTGAGCACATATCCCTCTGAATTGAGGAAGGGAACAGTGGAGAGATGCTAAAATTCTTAGATAGCAACTTTGAGCAGAAGACCCAAAAGGCTAGCCTGCAAGGCAATGCGGTCCTACTTCCGACAGCACAGGAGATCAATGCATTTCCCAATTAGCAATTTGAGATGTAGCACTGGGGCACTTGTCTGAAGAGAAGGCAATAGTCTTCAAGTGGGAATTGGCATGTGACACAAAGCAAGATTTCTAATGCTTTATGTACCAAAGGGACCCTATGGCTTGTGGTCTAGGGTTCTTGGATTGGGCAAATTTCTTAACATTCTAGAGCCTCAGTATCCTCATTTATAAAGTAAAATTAATAGTAGTTTTTAACCCCTCAGAGTTGTCATAAGATTTAAATGAGAATGTACATGTGAAGCATTTAACATAGGCCCTGGTACATAGTTGTTCAATAAATGGGCGCTTTAGTTGCTGCTGTTATTTTGAGTGATCAACAAACTCTGAGATTATACACATAGTAGGCTTAATTTTAAAAAGACTTCACTGAATACTTATTGCCAAGCAGGCATCGATGACACAATAGTGAGCAAAAGCAAACATGGTACCTGCCCTCATAGAGTTTAACTGGTGACTTTGCAGTAAATGTTTGGTGAGTGAATGAGTAAGCAACTGAAAGCAAGATTCCACCTTAGCTCAGGAAATAATAACTCCATGTCATTAAGGCCTTGGAGGTAAAGGATGAAGGGGAGATTATTATTTTTGCAGACTCTGGGACTCAAATATGCGCTAAAGGAATGGGGGAGAGTGTCAATTGGTATCAGGCACAGGGGCCATACAGAGGAAGGGAAGGTAGTGTTTTTAAGGAGGCAGGGGTGTCCAGTTCCCTTTGCCACAGTGGAAATCAAATGCCCTAAGAAAACAAAATGAGTAAGTAACCCTCAACTAACCATGGACATGGACAAAATTTCCAGGGGCTTCCCCTGGGTCCTTCCTCCCCAACTTGCTGTCTCCCCTCTCCTTGTCAAAGCATGCATTCAGGAAAGGATCTAAGAACTCATTCACATTGCTGTAGTATAGGGCCAATGTAAGCAACCTAGGGACTAAGCTTAAGTCTGATTTCTGTCAAGGCCAGCTCATTGCATAGATCAGTGAATCTGACCCCAGCCCCATGCCCAGCTCCAGCTTCAGTTTCTTAAGAACTATAATTGCCAAAGCAGTAGCCAGTGGGAATTAGAAAGCCTCTGACAGGGGCTTGAAGGACAGGGGCTTGAAGGATTGCCTACCTTGGCCGATGGCTGTCTATACATGGGCATCACTGCCCTTTTGCTGTGGCAATGGTCTCTTTGGGAGGTCTGGCAAGGCATAGTTGGAGGTGAGAGAAATGGCCAGGAACCTTTCCTAAGTAGTGTGCCTTCTCCTATTTGTTTATACTCTCACCAATGAACAGCTACCTCCTGGGCAAAGTGAAAGTATGTGCCCTGTTAACTTTTGATTTTTGTCTCCTCCACCAGCTTTTGGCCAAAGAAGGAGCAAATCACTTTTGGCTGCAAAGTCCTTCCTGAGGGGAGTGGGGAAGAGAGTAGGGAGGGTTGGCCTTCGCCAAGACCTCTGAGGGTTAATACAAGAGATTAATACACCTTCCCAAGAGGACTCCTCAGAGATGCTGCCTAATGGATACTTGCTCTTTCTCATCTCAGTGTTCTCTTTCTCCTTTCTGCTGCTTGCCCTCTCCTTCAACTTCCACATGTCCCCAGGATCAATTTAATTTCCCAGTATTGAAATCATCCCAGGCAAAGCAGCCAGCCTCTGCTTCTCACTGAAAAACTGGATTGAGGACTGAGGAGGCCTGGACGCTTACTGGTTGCCATGGTGAGGAGTAGGTCCTGAGGGGATTAAGTTGCTGGGAGCTTGAGGTTTTTTTGTTTGTTGGTTTTGATGAGTTCTGTTTGCTTTTCTTCCCCCACTCCCTTTCCCCTCCGGTCTGCCCTTCCAGAATCTCAAACCACTAAAGCAGAAGGAGATTACTAAGAGCAAAATCACTCCTCATGCAGCCTACACTAAATACAAGCTGCCCTGCTGAGGATAATTGGAAGGTACTTTGCAATGCAGACTCCTAGGAGGGCCAAGTTTGCAATGCAAGTTGTTACATCTTTGTGGCAAGGTGCAGCATCCTGAGGTAGAAGGGGACGATGGGGGAGGAGAGTGCACTGAAGCTCTCTGAAACCTCCATAGATTATTTTCCTTTCTGGCTGCATAATAGGAAAGGCATAGGTGAATTAAAAGACAGGTGTTTGGGCTGAGTGAGGCCTCTAGATAAAGGGAAGCAGCTCAGTCCTAGCCCTCAGGGAACTCCTGTTTTGTCATTCCCATGCCCAAATGTCCTTTTCAACTAGTGTCCAGGCACCTCGTCCACAAAATCTCCATGAATCGTCTGCCTTCCTTCCTACTGGTGACCAAGGCAGAGCAAATATGTAGAGAAAATGCGGGCTCCAGAAGGGCTATGATGGGAATTATTATAATTAGTACTATAATTATTTTTTTTATAAGTAACTCCTTTCAATTCAGTCCATTGTTCTGAAAAGGTAGACAGCTAGTTCAGAAAGATTTTGTGGACCATGTGCCTTGTTTCCAGTCAAAAAGGACTTTGTTTCCTTCTTTGTTGGTACCCTGAGGCTGAAAAACAGTAAAAAGGGAGAAGGGCAGGGAAAGAGTACCCTGGGTGCACCTGCAAGTCCAGCTCATGGCAAATGGTGAGGTTTCCTCTTTCATTCTGTGGCAGCTGCATTGAGCTAGACTGAGCGAATGTGTATCTCAGAGTGAAGGTATCAAGTAGCGTCCCTGTACTCCTAGTCCAACCCTTTTATCCACCCCAACCTGGGAATATGCCCCCCAGCCTCCTTTCTAATTCTTCCAACCTATATTCCTAGCTTCCAAAATCTTTATTTAACCTAGCTTTGGTGTTGTTTTGTGTACGCTCTCAAATCCTTTTCCTGTATGTATGCTTTATTTTCCCAGCTTGATGGTATGTTTTCCGATGGCATGTTTCCTTTTGTCAGGTTTTGTGTCCTTAACTTTGCTGGAATCCCTCTTCAGGGCTTCTGAATACAATAGGTGCTCAGTAAATGCAAAGATCTATGTTATGTACAGCAGACATAATATAGTGATATTGGGAAAATTAGCTTATTATATAGAATAAACAAGGTTAAATGCATATCTCACACCATAGACACTAGAAACTAGAGGTGTTAAAGATTTAAACATAAAAGGCAGCACTATACAACGGTTAGTAGAAAATGTAGGAAAATATCTTTGCAGTAGAAAATATAGGAATAGGAAGGTTATTTTAGATAACACAAAAAAAAGCAAATGATTTGATTATAGTGCTTCAAAATAAAGATTTCTGTTCGATAGAGAACACAATGGTCAGATTTAACAGACAGGTGACACTTGGAGAAAATGTTTGTGAGGTATGTGACCAAAAGAGATTAATATCCAGAGTACATAGGGCAAGAAAGAGACAGGAAACCTGGTAGAAAAAAGAGAAAATGTTTGAATAAGCAACTTAGAAAAGGGGAAGCCCAAATAAGAGGATAAAATCATCTGAAGAAATGTTCACTTTATAATGAGGGAAAGACTAGTTAAAACAGCAGAAAAATACTATTTTATACCTATCGGACTGGCAAAACATTTTAAAAGAGTGAGCTAACAACAAGTGTTGATGATGATATAGGAAGATAGGAATCCTTGTACCCTGGCAGGGATCATGCAAATGGATGTAGCCACTATAGAGAGGAATTTGGAAGTTTTAGAAAAATCGAGTTTGTAGATACCCTATAACAGAGCAATTCCACTTCTGGGTATATATCCCACAAGAACTGGTCTCATGGCTATACAAAAAGGATTATACAAGAATGTTCATTGCAATATTGTAATAGAATTTGGAAACAACCTAAATGTCCAACAATAGGGGAATGGATAAATAAAATGCACATCATGGAATACTATGCAGGAGTTAAAATGAAAATCTAGATCTATAAATATCAACATAATTAGCTCTCAATAATTGTAATATTACATGAAACAAAGAGGCAGAACAAGATATACAGAATAATACCATTTATGTAAATCAAACTTAAGAATGGATGTCCATCAGGAAAAAGAATGGGATTAGGAAGGCCAGTAAAGAGGGAAAGAAATAAAGTAAAATAAATAAAAATAGAAATAAAGTAAAACAAAGTAGGTCATGCATGGACTAATGGTGATAGTGTGATGCTAACAGAATTCTAGTCAATGAAATTCTTTGCATCCACCCCACCCCACCCCTACTCACCCCACACAACCACAAAGAAAGAAAGAAAGAAATGGAAGAAGGTATAGGAAAGTGCTTTAGACAATGTCTGACAACCAATACTTGCATAACAAATGTGAGTTTCCTTCTTTCCTGCTTTCCTCTTCCTCTCTGGGAGGGAAGTAGAAGTGATTAGGGAGGATTACAGGCCTAGGAGTCAAACTCATGGACATTTGGATCTGTCTCTGGGTGTCAAGTGGTCCACCTGGAGGAGGTGAACCTGCTGGAGGACACCAAAAGCGGAATGGGGGCACCTGGTTAGAGACCATCAGGGGAATATATATTGAGATGTGAATTCCCTTTGCCTTTCATGTCCTCTCCTTGTACCAAGGAGCCCAATCAGTAGGGTTTCCAGCCTGGCTATAATGGATTCAGTGAGACTAGCCTCCCTATTTGCTCAAGGGCCAGGAGAAGCTTTATCTCTTCTTCTGACTGAGCCAACAATACACCTTCCTAGAGATCACCTGGCTACTCTGAAAAGTGTGCCAGGAACCTGAGGCCAAGACACCGGGCAGCTAGTTTAAGGAAACTGCTCCTACCCCTGAAAGGATACAGAAAATTAATCCAAAGGCAAGCCCAGCATTTGGTTGAAGCAACTGAAACACTGAGCTGAAGGATCCAAAGCAGTGAGGTGCTCAGAAAGCCCGCTTTTCATTGCCTCAGTCTTGACTTCTGCTGGAGGCTGATCAGCCTAGGCTAGCCTGGCTCAGCCTAAACGGGGCCAGTTCTAGAGTTAGTAGCCTTCGGGACCTGCTACCAAACACTGTGCTCCCAAAGCACGTTTTAAGAAGAGTAATCTCGAATAAAAGGGGGGAAAGATAAAGACAAATGAGTTTATATGGCTAAGAGACTTCAAAGTGAGTCGGGAGGTCATCCCAGAGGTAATGCTTGTGTACATCTCAGCAAGATCTCATAGACTGCCAAAGTGGATACTACCTCAAATAGTGGAGCTCCTGAGGGCTCTGGAGACACCCAGGTCCTATGGCCAGGGCAGGTAGCTCCAGAGTTTGGTGCCTTGCCAGTGGGCTCTACTTTGGAGTTTGTGCTCCTGAGAGTGACAGAGTTGGATTCAATTATGGCTTCCCTACACATGGCTCATCTGTCCCTTCTATTTGAACCTATATTTGGTGCTGGAGTTGGTAGGTGTATGTCCAAGAGACTGGAATCTTTGGGCTATCCATGTGCCAGCTGGGCCCGGAGCCCCAGCGGAGTTGCAACACCTACTCTCCAGTTCATTGGACTCACCCAGGACAACTAACAAGGAGGTGAGGATGGACAACCACCATACCAAGGAAACGAGAGACCCGACAACTGCAAGTGAGAGAGTCCCATCCATCGGCTGTATGAGATCAAAGCCCCCTCTCAATTAGAGGATTGGGGAATAAACTATGGACTAGAGTAGACTTACTGGTATTCTACTATAGACATATTATGATCCTAGCAATGGAAGAAATTACAGCATTGAGGTTGAGGCAGTGGCCACTGGAGGCTCTGGGGACAGGAGGAGGGAAAGACAGGTGTAATGTGGGGGCTTTTTCGAGACTTGGGAATTGTCCTGAATGGCATTGCAATGATAGATACAGGCCATTTTATATCTTCCCATAGCCTGCAGAATTGTGTGGGAGAGAGTGTAAACTACAATATGAACTATGGTCCATGCTCAATGGCAATGCCCCAGGATGCATTTATCAATTGCAATGAATGTGCCACACTAATGAAGGATGTTGTTTATGTGGGAGGGTGTGGGAGGTGTGGGGAGCGGGGCATATGGGAATCCCTAAATTTTTTGTGTAACATTTGTGTACTCTAAGTATCTTTTAAAAAATAAAAAAAATATATTAAAAAAAAAGAGAAAGAGTTATCTGTGAGACCTTGAATCGTGATAATGGAGGCCCGGGAATGCCTCAAATCTCCAGTTTGGCTTTGACCCATTTTCTAGCTGGGGGATAACATTCTTTTGTAGAGTTTCCAAGAACCTCAATTCTTGGAGAGTTCTAAGAACCACAATTATGGTATAGATGGTGTTTTAGTTTCCTTTGCTGCTCAAGCAAATACCATGCAATGGGTCAGCTTAAACAATGGGAATTTATTAGCTCAAGGTTTTAGACTAAAAGAAAGTCCAAATCAAGGCATCATCAAGGCAATTCTTTCTCCCTTAAGACTGGCGTTCTGGAGCTGGTTGACGGTGATTCTTGGCACCGTCAACCAGCTCATTTGTCACATGGCAATTCACATGGGGGAAGGAGCAATGGACTAAAGTAGACTTATTATTATTCTAGCAATAGAAGAACTTTTGTCACTGATATAAAGGCAGTGGCCAGAGGTTTTGAGGGAAGGGAGAGGGAAGAATAGGTATAACATGGGGGCATTTTTGGGACATTGGAATTGTCCTGCATGACATTGCAATGATGGATACAGGCCATTAAACATTTTGTCATAACCTATAAAATTGTGCAGGGTAGAGTGTAAACTATAATGTAAACTATAGTCCATGGTTAGTAGCAATGCTTCAGTATGTGTTCATCAATTGTAACAAATGTACCACACTAATGAAAGATGCTGTTAATGTGGGAATGTGTGGGAGGGGAGGCGGTGGGGCATATGGGAATCCCCTATATTTTTGATGTGACATTTATGTAAGCTAAAGCTTCTTTAAAAATTAAAAAAATTTTAAAAAAGAAATTCACATGGAAGCCTCTCTTGGCCTCTCCATTCTCTTCTGGGTTCCGTTGAATTTCTGCTTCTGGTTCCTCCCTGTGGCTTTCTCACTCTGCCTAAATTTCATTCTGTCTATAAAGGACTATAGTAAGACCCATCCTGATTGATGTGGGCCACGCCTGAAGTGCAATAGCCTCATCAAAAGGTACTACTTACAATGGGTTCACACCCATAAGAATGGATTAAGTTTAAGAACATGTCTTTCTGGGGTACGTACAGATCCAAACCACCACACATGGGAAGGGGACAGACAAGTGTACACGGGGGGCATAAAGGGAAAGGACTTCCAGAAGGAGCAATTGATTACCATTTCCTCTCCATTTCTTCTGAGCCAAGCTCAGAAGAACACTGAGCTAGGATGCTCATTGGACCAGTGTCAGGATTTGACATTGACCTTGGTTTTGGTGGTACTAAGGGAGATGGCGGCCTGGTTCTACCAAGCTACAAAGCTGTTTGTTTGTTTGTTTGTTCGTTTGTTTGTTTGTGGGGAAAGGGGCTCGGCCATGTGGTGAGCATCCATATTTGTGCACATGTTTCTCCTTGCTTTCAGTTCATCTTTGCTTCCACCTCCTCTCCCACCCCCTAGCTTTGGGGCTCTCAGTCCTCCTGGCTCATTCCTCTACATCTGTTGTCTATCTGTCTGTCTCTTTGCCTCCAAGGTCAGGCAATTGGGATTTGCTGATTTAATTTTTTTTTTAATTTATATTTAAAGATTTTGCAGGCTGCCTGCCTGACAACACAAATGGTGTGGGCAATGCCAATCTGCTCCAGGTACTCTTTTGTCCAATGTCCTTGGCAGGATGAGGGAGGGAAAGAAGAGAGGCAAGGGCCAGGTGATAGGGGAAGAACACTCCTGGTCATGTATTCCAAAGCTCATTTTCTCAGCTAAACTGCCCCTCCTCCTCCTCCCACTGTACTCCTGAGGAGAGAGACACTGAGGTTGCAGGGAAGGTTCAGAGTGAAAGGAATAATACCTAAGAGTGATGGAACATTTATTATGTATCTCTAGCCATGCCAGGAACTCTATATACTTTGCTGCACTTAGTGCTCACAACAGCTTAGTGAGGTCAGTACTATTACCTTTTTTTTTAAAGAAGGCACCAGGGATTAAACCCAGTCATACATGGGAAGGAGGTGCTCAACTACCAAGCTACACCCACTCCCCAGTTGTATTATCTTTTCCCAGTTTCTACATTAGCAAACTGAGGTCCAAAGAAGATAAGTAACTTTCCCAAGGTCTCACAGACAGTAAACCGTGGAGCTGAGAGTCAAATTCAGGTCTGTCTGACTCCAGATGTGGTGCCATTAACCACTCTGCTGTCCTGTCAGGTGCTGCTGGCCATGTCACCAATATGTGTGGCTACTGATACAAACATATCTCTGGGCCTCAGGCATAAAATGGGAATGACAATCTTTGTCCTGCCCGACTCCCAGGAGTGCCATGAAGATCAAATTGGTTAGGGGATATGAAAGAATAAAAATCCATTCCCAATGGTGGGATGGTGGGTAATACAATGAACACCAGTCTGTGCGTTGGCTGCCTGGATTCTAGTTATGGTTGTGTCCTTTCCTAGCACTGTGATCTTAGATGAAGTACATCAGGTGTCTGGGCCTCAACTGTAAAATGAAGGCGGAGACCTCGATGTTCTGATGTTCTATGGTCCTGTGATCATTTCCCCTCTCTCAAGTCTTAAGCCATCTGCCTGCTGCTAGAGTGAAATAGTCCCACTCAGCCTTCTTCCTTCACTATGCTCACATTGGTTAAGTCTGAAATGGTTTAAAACAAAGAAGGAGGGAGGCGGCTGTGGCTCAATCAGTAGGGCTCCCGTTTGCCGTGTGGGAGGCCCCGGGTTCGGTTCCCGGGGCCTCCTGGTGAAGGCAAGCCCGCCTGCACGGCGTGGTTAGCTGACCCAGCGAGCACAAGCAGCAAGGGGGGGATAAATGAATAAATAAATAAAATCTTTAAAAAAAATAAAAATAAAATAAAACAAACAAGGACCCAGAGCCCAAACAATGTCCAGTGATCTATCATGTATCCTACTGTCCTCTTTTATACCTTCCACCACCATAGTTTTGGCCCCAGGTACTACTCTCACTCCCATCTCATTGTCACTGATGCAGGGAGAGACTGTGTCAGTGCCCCAATCTCCTTACAGCCCAGTAGCACTGCTGTATCCCACTAGACTGAGTGATGCTGGCCTAAATTGGTGTCATCTGATGCTGCCCCTGGGGACTATAGGAAGGGCTTGGTCCAAGGCTTGGGCTGTGAAGCATCTCACAGTGACAGAGGCTTGATGGTCATTTGCAGTCTTAAAATAGCATGCTCCCAGTCATACCTTGAATTCATGGAGCACTGTTTTATTGGGTACCTATTATGTGCAAATTACTCTGCTGGGCACTAGGAAGGGAACAATCAGGTAGATAAGAAGCTCACAGACTGACGGGTGAGACGGACATGTCGCATCCTATTGCATACAGCACTTTGTGTATTTTACAAGGACATTCAGAACTTTAACTCATTAGATTCTCAAAACTTCCAGGACATATGCAGAGCAGTGTCATCTTCATTTTACAGATGAGTAAAATAAGTCATGTAAGTACATGAGAGACCATGTGCCTGTAAATGCAACAGAAGAGTAAGAATAGAACAGTAAGTGGCAATTGCAGAGATGTCTGATGATGTGGGGTGGACAGGTTCTAATGACAAAGGGTGGAGAGCCATTGGGAGAGAGGTATCATGGGAAGGGTTTGATTTGAGATTTAGATAGCTTATTCTCTGGAAACTAGGGGGTCACTAGGACTGTATTTGCATGCAGAGGTGTCAAAGCCTAAGGAACTGATGAGAGCTGAGCTCTGTCTTTGGGTAGCCCAGAAGTTGAGAAGATGGAGGGGGTCCTGCAAGATAAGCAGAGGTCTAAGGGAATGGGGCTTCCTCTGGATATCCCTGTTGAGCCTCCCTTAGGGAGGTCCAAAATGGAGCTTTAGGGCTTGGTCAGAGGTCCAGCAAGCTGCCCATAAAACGTTGCTCACAGAAGCTTGAACAAGCCACTCCTGCAGAGCAGCCAAGTGTCTTCCTCAGCTCCTGCCCTCAGCTGGGAGTGCTCTCTGAGCCCCAGGAGTTCTGCAGGGAGCTGAGCCCCCAGTGCTCTGGCCTTCTTCAAAAGCAGAATTGGAGGGCATGTTCGCCAAGCTCCCATCACTAACAAGCAATCTCTGCTCTGGTAGTCCTGCTCTGCCCTTCGGCTGGAATAATTGAACACAGAAGTGTGTGTGTGTGTATATGGAGGGAGGTTGAGGGAGGAGCTGTATTGCCTGAGGAAAGAAACGGATTCTCTCCCACCTTCCATTTGCCTTCCTAGCTTCCTCCTCCCCCACACATCTGATGTTGCAACCCTCCCTCCTTTCCTTTCCTGGCTCTCAGATGCCTAGGAGGGGCTCCCTGCTCTGTGCGCTAAGGCCACACTGGCCTGGGACCCTACTATGGCAAAACACTAGGATTGTCCCTGAGGTAGAAGAAGCCCCCAGGCATTAGGAACCAGGTCCTGAGTGGAGAAAGATTAAATCAGGAGGCTGAAGGCAGGAGAAAGAGCGCATATGCACATAGGCGCACTAGCCAGTTGGTGTACATAGTGGTTAAGAGCATGGGATCTGTAGGCAGATGGTCCAGGTTCAAACCTTTGTTCTGTAACCTATCAGCCATGTAACCTCTCTGTGCCTCAATTTTCTTGCCTATGAAATGGGGATACTAGTACCTTCCATATAGTGGTGTTTTACACACTCAGTGCATTATTTAATATGAAGTGGTAAGAACACTGGTGGACATATATTAAGTGTCCAATAACTATTAGCTATAATTATTATTTTCCCTTCTCCATCCTCTAACCACAACCAAGGTAGGATGAGATGGATCATGGGCCACCCACCCCTTGGCCAGCCTTGCCCTTCACAGGCTGGAGCCTGTCTGCCCTTTGGGAATGTGTTGACCCTCCTCTCATTGCAACCCCATCCCCCTACCATGTACAATTGCTATTGATGTCATTCTAGTCTGCTTTTTAGGGATAGGCTCAGGAGGATTTGTTCCCAACTCCCAAGCTGCTAGGGGCTCCTATTAGATGCCTGCCCTGATGAGAGGCCATGGCACCTCCTAAAGGTTTCTCTCCAGGGGTCTTTGGCTCAGATTAAGCCCAATGTGGTCAGGCCTAAAGCCTTGGAGTCCCTCTAGGAAGTGCCTCCTGAGTGCTGGTGCCACATTGGGATTCCTTGAGGGTTTGGGGCACAGTGGTCTACTTCACATAGAGAACAAGCTGGTCTTGATTTAGGGCAGGGGGTTGGTGGCAAGTGTCCCTGAGCCTCATAGGCAAGAACAGCAGAAAGAGCCAGAGGGAGCTGGGAGGTGGGCATGACTTGCAGAGGCTTAGAGAAGGTCCCCCATGCCCCCAGCTACAGCATGTGCACCACCGACACCCACCAATATAGCCCACCATAAAGCCTACCTCAGGAGGTTGATCAGCTGAGGCCTAAGGGAATAAAAGAGTTTCAAATCAATGAAAACTCCAGCAAAGAGGCAAGTGGGAAAAACAGTTGAGAGATCCAGGCCAACTTTGCAAAAGCAGAGAATTAAAAATAGCTGAACTTTTAATCTTTTTTTCTTTTGGTGGGGGGATTGAGGAGGCCTCTGGAGCTGGACAGGACGCAAGAAACATTTATCCCGTCTGCTCCAGGAAGACGTGGTTGTGGTGTGAATGCAGGTTCCTGAATCACTGCCCAGAGTCATCACACATTGCCCACATCAAGAATCCCTTTGGCACCAGAATTCTCTTTGCAGTGGATACCTGCCTCACCAGCCCTCTGCCTACAGCTGTTGCAACTTCTGGTCTTCTCAGGGCCTGGGCATGGTCTTCTGCAGGACTCAGTGGCACCACGCTGGTTGATGCTTGGAGAGTTCACATTTGTTCTCTGCATACTGAAGGCAGCATTAGATTTTTTTTTTTTTTTCTCTTTTCTTTTTTTTTTATCTTCTAGCATTAGATTGAGACACAGGGAATGGAGGGGGCAGCACTGCCCTGGCCCATCCCAGCCATCAGAGTCAGCTCAGAGGACTCTAGAGGAGGGTGGAGCTGAAGGCTTGAGTCTGGAAGATGGACATCATTCATTCTACAAAGCCCCCTAAAGAGGCAGGTCCTTAAGAAAGAGGAGGCTTCATTTGGGGCTTTGGCATTTGTCTTGGGATAGGCTGAAGATGGCGTGTTGATTAGCTCTTGAGGGTGAGGTAAGGTAAGGTGCTGCCAAGAAGAGACTGACCAGGATGGAGTTGGCAGGAAACCAGATAAAGTGCTGCCAAGACAAGCCAGCCCTCAGGCTACAGGAAATGTGGGAAGAAATTAAAGAAAGGGAACTATTTATTGAATGCTTATTATATGTCAAACAGAGGGCCAGGGCTTCCCTGTAATGACAATAGCTACCATTTCATGAGCACCTGCTGTGTCAGGCACTTTATATTCATTATTTCACTTAATCTTCACAAATAGTCTATAAGTTTGACATTATCTCCACTTTTAAATTAGGCAATTGAAGCGCAGAAAAGTTAAGTGACTTGCCCAAAGTTGCACAGCTGGTGCAGAACTGAGATTTGAATCTAGTTCTGACTGACTTTGAAGCTGTGGCTCATTATACTACAGAGCTATTTCTCAAAATAAACTCCGCAGAATGTTTGTGCCAGAAGATGTTATAGGGAAAAAAATTCCCTGATTGTATTAGTCAGGATAGGATAGGATAGCTATTGTAACAAACAGGCCCCTCCCTGCCTCCCAAATCTCAGTGACTTAATGTAATAAACCATTATTTCTTATCCGTGTCACAGTTCAGTGCTGCTTGGAGAGAGTGGGAATAGGGTGGGCTGGTAGGCTGGGCTCTGGACAGTCATTCAGGGACTCAGGCTCCTTCTATAGTGTGGCTGGGCCATCTTTTATGTCCTTGGAGTCTTTTTTCGATCCTCTGCATTCTGTCAACAGATGAAGGAAAAGAGAGTAAGTAGAGAAGGCACATCCACTCTTAACTACCTCAGCCTGGAGGGGACACACACCATTTCTGCTCATATTCCAAAGGTTAAGACTGACCATCTTATTGCAATGGAGCCTGGGAAATGTAATTTAGTGATGGGCTCTGTACAGAGAGGAAATGGGTTTGGTGAGCATCTATACAGTCTCTGCCTCACTGATGAAATATTCTATAGTACAACCAACAAAAGTATGAGCTCTGCTGATTATTAGCTGTGTGACCTTGGCCAGGTTACTCAACCTCTCTGTGCCCCAATTTTTTCATCTGTAGAATGAGGATAGCAGTAGCATCTACTTTATGTGAAAAGGATTAAATAAGGATTAATACATGTGAAGCACTTAGCACAGAGCCTAGGACACAGCAAGTGCTTGATAAATGGCAAAGTCTTGATAAATAGCTGCAAAGTCTATTCCCTCCATCTTTTGAAGACCATAATGCACACGAGCTCGTTGGAGATTCTGAGAAGTCTCAAAGTAGACACCTTAATGTTTGTTTAACTCTGGTTAAACCCAGTCTTTCCCAAACATCTTGGCTGCAGAACCCTATTTTTCACATCACACCTTTCAACATCCAGTGGAACTTGCATTCTCTGAAACACACTTTGAGAAATTTTGCTCTTCTTCCAATGAGGGACTCTGATAAATTTTTTCTGTGCTTTGGAAATGTTTCCATTTGATGCTATTGATACTTTCTTCTTTATCTGTTATCTCCTCTTTGGGGGCGGGGTGGTAGGAGATTCTTTTTCAAAATGCCAGCCTGTGTCAGCTGGGCTGCAGGGGAAGGAAAGAGGCATTGTGTTGTTGTTGGGATGGGGTCTTTCTAAAAAGAGGAACAGAAACTGAGCTGGTGGCTATGGTGGCTGTGGGATAAACAACAGGATGTAAACCCAGATGGACCAAGTCTGTCCTCCACGCTAACCTTCCAGGTCAAAACCTGGAGGATCAAATCCCAAGAATGTCATGGGTCAATTGCAATGATTCTACTCCACTCCTGTATCTATGAGTGGAGATGGGAAAATGTTCTCTGATTAATAAAGGTCAGTCATGAAAAAGGCGGTATCAAGCAGGGCCCTGTGGAAAGAGGGAAGTAGGAGAGGATACCTGGTCCTTATAGCCCTCATACACAGGCTACATTTAGCATACCCTCTACCCCTGCCAACCACAGGGCTCTTGTGGGAAAGGGCCCATAGCAGGCACTATCCCAGCTGATTTTCAGGAAGAAGCCACAGTATCTGAGATAGTTTGGCCCCTGTCAGCCTTTTCTCAAGACTCCAGTCCCTCCTCCTTGGTCCCATCACTCTGGCTTCCTCTGTTGCCTGCCTGGCACTGGGAAGGAGGCCCTCTCACTAAACCTGAAAGCAGGGGTTGCTGGGAGCAGTTCCAGCTCTACTTTTACTGCTGTCAGCTGCCAACTGCTTACCAAGCCACCCCCAAATAATAGCATAATCCAAATAAAGTATACTTAAGCAAATGCTGCCTCAAGGCAAATTCCCCTACTCCCCTAACACACATTCCAGATCACTTAAGCACCTATTGCATAAAAATGGCTGGAACTTTGTCAACTGCCTCTCTACCCCCTACCCCTTGAGACTTTCTTGCCTGGTAATTATCACAAAGCTACATGCCCAGGCCAATGAAAGCTCACATTTCTTCATCTAAGGGCTCTCAAAGATACGTGGCACCTGATTAGAGGGAGGGAAGGCAGGAGGCAGTCTCACTGCGGGAGGCTAAGGTAAGCTCGCCGGGGCAGAAACCATATCTTATATTCCTTCTGAGCCTTCTCCACTCTTTGTGTTCAGCAGAGTGTGTGCTGGGTGAGCTGGAGGAGTACAGCAGTAAGGATTTACTTCATCCTTGCTGGGTGACTGACAGACTGATTCTCCTCTGTCAGCACTACATAGTCTAGTAGTCTAGTTGGAAGCTCTGTAGTTGCATCTCTGGCAGCTACTTTCATGCTCCCACGCAACCGCTGTGCTGAGCCAGCAGTCTCACCATGGCTGGCTTGGCCTGCTGAGCTCTTCATTTCTATTAGGGCCAGTCAGGAAAGGGCCTGAAGAAAGAGGTTTGCCTGGTGGTGTTTGGTGCAGATATGGTTGGGTGATTCTAGTAATGAGGTGCAGGCCCCAGAACAAATCACATGACATCAAGATCACAGCCCACCCACTCCCAACACACACACACTCTCTCTCTCACACACACAAACACACAGTTTAGTGAGCAACTACTGTGTGCATGGTTAATGAGAGTATTCAAAGTAGCTGAGGAGACTGGTAGAGAGGATGATACGTCAACATGTCAAGGGTAAGATGTAGCCTATTTGAAAATGGATTTGTCGTTAGAGGAATTGCCGGGAACCCAATGCAGTCTCCCTTCTTTTTTTATTTTTTATTTTTAACTGTAGAAAAGAATATTTTATTGAAACAGTTTCTCAATTAACAATGGAGCAAAGTACACTTTTGACTCAAACCTGTCCTACTAGCCTCAAATGCTAATGAAAAACTCAAACACACAGAAGAGGGGGGAGTGGGGGCAGGACCCTTAGGTCCCATTTCTGCCAATGTGGCAAAAAAACAAAGAAAAAAAAAAAAAGACAACTGGACCCCCCCTTGCTCTGGCACTGGGGAGGCAGGCAGACCACCAGAGGCCAGGCTCCCCAGGCGTCAGTCCTGGCTGGTAAAGGGGCCACCTTCCTAGCGGAGCAATGCAGGCGAGGAATTAAGCACTCTTTTAAAAGCAAAGAGAACGTCCTGAAACTCTTGTTCTAGTTTCTCCGCTTACTAGCTGAATAGCCATGGGAAAGTTATTTACATTCTCAGAATCTCAGTTGAATTATCTGTAAAGTGGGGGTGATAATTCTTTCCTTGTGGGATAAAAGAGTGAAGTACTGTGTGTATGAGTCATTGCAGTGAGGAAGAACATAGACCATGGGGAGCCAGGGGTACTTCAGTAAGAGTGTTAGGAATGACTTATTACAGGAGTTGGGCCTGTGTTAAATGCTTTGGGGGAGGGTTTGAGGAAGTGGGGCTTTTCTCTGGATTGGATGACTTCAGGAAGTGGAGGTACTTCTATAGTTGGGTATCTCAATACATCTTATCTACAGGCAGGGAAGATTAGAGTGAGGATAAAGCTGTAGTTAAAGAAGCAGTAATCACTCATATTAGCCAGAATAGGGAGACGTTTGGTCTTTTCTGTAGTTTGGACAATGTTCATGCTTTTCTCTGTGTTCAGACCTGTTTACGAGTGGTCTTGTTTTGTCTTGATCCATCATGGTTACAGATGGCCTTGTCTGATGTTGACATCCTGTAAAATTGTTTATTTTTAACAGAACAGCAAGGCCCAACTGATAGTTCGAGGCCGATTCCTAGCTGCCGGGGCTGCTTGTCTTTTTCTCAGTCAGGCTGTAAGACATCAGTCAGTGATAGCCAGATTTTCACCATTGCCAAGATTTTGCTGATCAGGCTGTTTAGAGAATGCAGCCGGTAGATGGACAAGGGTTAGTCTATCCTGCTCATTACATTGCAGGATGAGTTGCTGAGTCCTCTAATATGACAATGGCTATACATTTGAAACTCTGGACAGAATACATCAACCAGCTGTAATGCTAACACTTATCAGAAACTAAATGATTATTATTCCATGAAATAAGTGGCATTTTTACCTTAGTCACAGTCTGTTTTAACTCTCTTGTAGAATATAGGTGTAGAAGAAGTATTTGCTATAGCATAAATTTCCCATTGGCTAGGTAAAAGGAAATCAAGGGCTATGTGATTGTCCATAACAACCATGGCTATGAATTTAGACTATTCGTTGGGCTTTCAGAGTAGAAATTGTGTTATTTATAGCTTTTGTTAGGGAGCATCTTTGCCAGCTATATTACTTCTGATGTGGGAATCAGAGCTCACATAGTATGCAGGAAGAAGCCATCAGTTTTCCATTCCAGGAATTCTCCAGAGCAGCCTGTGTGCACCTCATTTTGGAGGTTTATGGGTATATGTTATATAGCATACTCTTCTGGAGGAGTGGTGATTTTCAATATCTGAAAGTCTCTAAAAATTATCCTGAATTCATAGGATAAATTAGGGTGTAACACTGATGCCTGATGTCCACATAAGAAGTGGGGCAGACACAATCTCCAAGGGAGCAGCAATAGTCCTCTGAGTGTAGGGACAGTGCCTGTCAAAATAGGATGACCCACTGATGTTTTTTTTTTTTTTTTTTAATTGATGACTACCCTTGTGAGTTTTTGCTCTTGTAAATGAGACTTAGCCTGCAGTTGTGGGGTGCCTAAGGGTTGCCACCTGAGAGCCTCCTTGTTGCTCAAATGTGGCCTCTCTCTAAGCCAAACTCAGCATATGATTGCATTACCTTCCCCCCAACGTGGGACATGACTCCCGGGGATGAGCCTCCCTGGCAACAAGGGATTAATACCAAGTGCCAACTGGCAGCTTTGTGCAGTGGCAGTATCGTAGCCAATGAGGTTTATCCGAGGCACAATTATTGCTAATTGAAAACTTTTCCCAAGTGCCAACTGGCAACACAACTGGAAAAAGACCTTGAATAAAAGGGGGAAACGGTAAAGACAAATGAGTTCAAGTGGCTAAGAGACTTCAAAGAGAGTCGGGAGGTCATCCCAGAGGTAACTCTTACGCACACCTAAGTAGGAGCTCATAGAACATCTAAGTGCCTATCACCCCACTCAGTGGGGTTCCTGAGAGCTCCAGAGACACCCTGGTCTTATATAAGGGGGGATAGCCCCAGAGACTGATGCCTTATCAGTGGGTTCTATTTTGGAATCTGTGCTCCTGAGAGTGACAGAATTAGACTCAAATAAGTCCTCCCTGCACATGGTTCACCAGTCCCTTCTATTCAAACCTATATGCGATGCTGGAGTTTTTAGGTATACTTCCAGAGACTGGAGCCTCCCGCCTACCTATGTGCCAGGTGTGCATGAAATCTAGGTGGAGCTGCAACTCCTACCCTACAGCTCAATGGACTCATCCAAGTCACCTGGTGAGGAGACAACGATGGGAAATGGCCATCCCAGGGAATGGAGAGGGCCTGCATCTGCAGGCAGGATCATCCTACCCACCATATCCATGGGATATAAGCCCTCTCTCACTTGGAGTTGGAGTGGACATCACCATCCCAGTCGCCTCTGGATTGGGGGAAGAACTATGGACTAGAGTGGACTTGATGGTATTCTCTTGCTCACATATGGTGATTCTTGCAATGCAAGAAATTATAACAATGAGGTGGAGCCAGTGGCCACTTGACAGTTTTTGGGTAGGGAGGGGATGAGCAGTTGAAATACAGGGGCTTCTTTGGGAGTTGGAGGTTGTCCTGAGTACTGTTGTGGCAATGGATGTAGGCCATTTTAAATCAGCACACACCACTCAGAACTGAGTGGGAGAGAGTGTGGTCTACAGTGTGAACTGTGGTCTATGGTTGGTGGCAAGGCTCCAGGATGTGTAAGTTCATTGAGGTTTGTGGGCCACACTATGGGAGATGTTTGTGTGGGATGTGGTGGGAGGTGTGGGAGGTGGGCAACATGGGAATCCCAGTGGGTTCCATGTAATATTTTAGGTAATCTAAGCACCTCTTAAAATATATGTATATATATATATATAAATAACATTTTTGTAAGCAAATACACATATATGCATATATATTTATATATCATTTTACAAATGTTTGTATATATTATGAGAATTTTGATTTTTACCCATAATAAAATAAATAAATAAATAAATAAATAAATAAATAAATAAAAAGAGAAAATAATAAAAAAAAAAAAAAAAAAAAGAAGTGGGCCAGACTGTAAAAAAATCATTTATTGCAGAAGGAATGGGCCAATTTTGGGTTCCTCTAAGGAGAAAAAATTTTTAGTAGAGTTAAACTGTTCCTGAAAAGCAGAATGAAGTGTCTCTGAAGGTTGGTGCACGGCATGGCGAGTTCCCTAACAGAAGCAAGCAATTGTTTTTCCTTCTTCAAGTAAATGAAGGAGAGTGACTGGGTTTACAATATTGCAGCAATGGACAGCATGAAGGGGAAAGCAATAATATTTCATAGGAGATTAGACAATTAGCTGAAAAGTAGTGAGCGTTTTTTGTCAAAAGAGGAGTTTATACAGTACGGGGCACTGTTAAGTTTTGTGGCAAACTGGAACTAAGCTGACTAAAGGTTGTACATATTTGGTGCATATAGCTCTTAGATGAGGTTAATATGTCTTGGCTAATGGAACTAATGAAAGAGTGAATTAAGCAACAGACCTCTGACCATTCCCATGGAATTAACTTAGCAACCCTAGTGCCTATCCAGAAACTTTATGAACATAAAAGGAAAAGGAGTTTGTTAATCTAGAATCCTGCAAAAATCATTTGGTAGACAGTTATTGTATCAGCCTTTGTGCTTATTTTTTTTTTTTTTAAAGATTTTTTAAATTTATTCATTTATCCCCCCCTTGCTGCTTGTGCTCGCTGGGTCAGCTAACCACACCATGCGGGCAGGCTTGCCCTCACCAGGAGGCCCCGGGAACCGAACCCGGGGCCTCCCATATGGTAAACGGGAGCCCTACTGATTGAACCACAGCCGCTTCCCAGCCTTTGTGCTTAGATATGAGTATTTCTTTTAAATCGAAAAGTATTCAGTCATTGAAAGATACTTTTATTAGCATATCTTACTTGCATATAATTAACCTAGGAAGGTAAACTCTATTTTTAATTTCTCAAGTTATTTTAATGCTAAGTTTAGTAGGAAAAAAGCTCTTGCCACAGTTCAACAATTAAAAGTTGGAGAAATTTACACAAACCTAATTCTTTTTATTGTCCTTTCTTTCGTAGGGTGATAGAGCAAATCTTTGCATTAGCTGGTGGCCATTTTAGGAAACCCAATGACAGTTTAGGCAGAAAAGACATCTTAGTAGTATTAGTCTGAATTTGGAAAAGGCAAAATCAAGAATACTTGTTAGAGGGGACAAGGTAAGAATCATAAGTATTTAAAGCAAGAAATATTTACAGTCAACATTGTAAAATCACCTAGCAATAAACAGCAATGGCTGGTAGGAAATTAGCTTTTTTTTTTTTTTTTTTTTTTTTTTAAAGATTTTATTTATTTATTCATTTATCCCCCCCTTGCTGCTTGTGCTCGCTGGGTCAGCTAACCACGCCGTGCGGGCGGGCTTGCCTTCACCAGGAGGCCCTGGGAACCGAACCTGGGGCCTCCCATATGGCAAACGGGAGCCCCACTGATTGAGCCACAGCCGCTTCCCAGCTTTTTTTTTTTAAATTGAAGGAATCTTTTAAAAATGATTTAAGAATATATCAAAAAACACTGAGAATTAACAGAATACTGGTGACAAAAACCTCTACTAATTTGGGCATAAAATAATATAGTCATTCTACGTAAAAAGGCCCCAATGATAATTTTACTTCTTTAATACATTGCTCATGTAACAATTTGCAGTAAAGAATTTATTAAAATATACCTTTTTATTTTATTTATTTATATACACAGATATATAAATATAGGTAATAATCTCAAGCTTTTAACTATAGCTTTAAAATGTAATCGTTTATTAGTATATCAACTAAAACAGAATATCATATTAAATTTATCATATGAATGAACTATAACAACTTTCTTAAACAAACAAAATAATAACCATTATTTTGTATACATATTTCTATTTCTCTGTAATTAATGTACCTAGCATAATAAACCATTTATATTAATTCTTATCTTTAAACACAATAATCAACCTTTCCTTCTTCAGACACAGGGAAAAACTAGAGAACAAAAAATCAAGAATTGTTTATTTTTTTCTCCATGAGCAATCATTTCATATCATTTTAACAGTTTTAGGAGGCAAAGGCTTTTGCATTTTTTGTTAGTTGATTGCCATATTAAGAAATAAGGATAAACCTATATTTGAATCTCTTTTTTTTCTTTTTTAGACACTGTAAAGATAGCCAAAGATTATTTATTAATTAAGTCTAATGTCTTAAAGTAGGCTAAGAATCTGGAAATTACAATTTAGCTAACATACTAAAACCTTATGATTTATAGCATTGCAAGGATTTCATAAAATTAAACCCTTTGAAAAGATGTCCACTACTATCATTCTATTTAGTTAAATAAAATTTTACACATATAATTTTAAATTTTAAATAAGTTATGGAAACAGTGGTAACTTATTGAACCCAGAAAACCAATGTAGGAAATTTAGGAAGTTTGTATCCTGAGAACCTTAACCCTGGTCTTGAACATCCCCAGTGAAGTTGTTTTTTTCGTTTGTTTGTTTTTAGGAGGTACCAGGGATAGAACCTGGGACCTCGTACATGGGAAGCAGGCGCTCAATCACTTGAGCTACATTGGTTCCCCCTTCATAAGGTTTTTCTTTCGTTTTTTTTTTTGGGGGGGGGTGTATTTTGAAGACATTTAATTAACCTTTGAATAAATACCATGAACAACCCCTTATAACTCAGTCAAAACAATACAGTCAGGTTTGCTATGTACTTCTCAGAAAAGTCTCCAAAATTGCTGCTTATATCATATTTACAAAATTATAAAGTTAATAGATTGTAATATAGCACAGTCTTCACCTTCAAGGAATAGTAGGATTTTAAACCATATTAGAAGGCATTGTACAATTCCTTATCTAAGATTTGGAACAATTTAATATTTCATTATGGAAATTCAATTTTAAGGATTTTTTCAGTCATGAGATTTCCAATGATAGGCTAACTGTATAATGCTAAATTTTCCAGATTTTTCTTTTTTTAGAATGTTTAATTTTCAAAGATACTTAGATTACATAAATGATACATAAAAAATATAGGGGATTCCCATATGTCCCATTCCCTACCCTTCCCACACTTTCCCACATTAACAATATCCTTCATCAGTGTGGTACATTTGTTACAATTGATGAACACATATTGGAGCATTGCCACTAAGTGTGGCTTATAGTTTACATTATAGTTTAAACTCTCTCCTGCACAATTTTGTAAGTTATGACAAGATATATAATGACCTCTATCTGTCATTGCAAGTTCATTCAGGACAATTCCAAAGTCCTGAAAATGCCCCCCTATCACACTTATTTTTCCCCTTTCTCTCCCTTCAGAACCTCTGGTGGCCACTGCCTCCACATCAATGATAAAAGTTCTTCCATTGCTAGAATAACAATAAGTCTATAGTAGAATAACAGTAACTCTATGCTAGTCCATTGTTCATTCCCCAATCCTGAGGATTCTGGGATGGTGATGTCCACTCCGCCTCTAATTCAGAGGGGGCTTAGATCCCATGGGGCAGATGGATGGTACTATCTTGCTTGCAGTTGTAGACTCTCTCTGTTCCTTGGGATGGTCGTTGTCCATCATCATCTCCTTGTTAATTGTCCTGGGTGAGTCCAATGAAGTGGAGAGTAGGTGTTGCAACTCTGTTGAGATTCAGGACCCAACTGGCATTTGGAAAGCCCAAAGATTTAAGTCTCTTGGACATAAACCTATCAACTCTAGTACTAACTATAGGTTCAAATTGAAGGGACTGAAGAGCCATGTGTAGGAAAGCACAACTGAGGGAGGCGGCTGTGGCTCAATCAGTAGGGCTCCCGTTTACCATATGGGAGGCCCCGGGTTCGGTTCCCGGGGCCTCCTGGTGAAGGCAAGCCCGCCCGCACGGCGTGGTTAGCTGACCCAGCGAGCACGAGCAGCAAGGGGGGGATATATGAATAAATAAATAAAATCTTAAAAAAAAAAAGGAAAGCACAACTGAGTCCAACTCTGTCACACTGGGGAGCATAAATTCCAAAGTAGGGCCCACTGGCAGGACACCAAACTCCTGAGCTGTCAGCCCTGCCTATAGTGTTTGGATGTCTCCAGAGCCCTCAGGAACCCCGATATTTGAGGCAATATTTACTGTGGCAATCAATGAGATCCTGATGAGACATGCATAAGTGTAACCTCTGGAATGACCTCCTGACTCACTTTGAAGTCTCTTAGCCATATAAACTCATTTGTCTTTACCCTTTCCCTCTTTTGGTCAAGGTCTTTTTCCAGTTGCAGTTCTAGTTGGTGCTTGGTAGTAATCCCTTTGTGCCAGGGAGGTTCATCCCTGGGAGTTGTGTTGCACATTGGAGGGAAGGTAATGTATTTATATGCTGAGTTTGGCTTAGAGAGAGGCCACATTTGAACAACAAGGAGTTAATTCTTAGGCAACCTATAATATTAGGCTAAGTTTCAATTTATCAAAGGCATGCCACTGGTCCATCCTCCTTCACTAGTCACTGACCCTGTACTCAGGGGATTCTTGCTGTCACATTCGAGAATGTGGCAGAACTCCCCAGGATAGGAATTGGATATTCTTTTGGTTATTCTGTGGATCTTCACCCACCCTGACAATGCCCCATGAACACTTGAATTCTTTCTTATGCCTTATAGGTATGCCCCAGTTGAACCTGCTCCCATGCACCCCCATCACTGATGCCTTGCACCACTGATCCTCCCCATCACAGTTGTAATCCTTCTGTGATACAAAACTTCTTCAAAAATGAAGCCAACAGAATAAACGAATAAAATTAATAAGAAAATGAAATAATAGTGATAGTTTTAAAAATGACAGATAAAATACAAAAAATCAAAACGATTTGAAATAATAAAATAATAAAAAATAAAATAATAAACTTTGGCATTATGTCTTTCATCATTGTAAGATCTGTTGTCTTTTATGTACAGTGACTTTTTTCATTTTCTCTTCAAAGAACTTTAGGTTACAGAAAAGTCACACACAGAATATAGGGGATTCCCATATATCCAACATCCTCCCCCTTTCCCCCTTTCCCCTATTAATAACATTTTACATGTGGGTGGTACATTTGTTACAACTGATGCACAAATATTGAAGCATTGCTACTAACCATGGTCAATGATCTACATTTTAGACCATACACTTTTATAAATTTTGATGAAATTTAACATGGCCTGTATCTATCATTGCAAGATCATGTAGAACAATTCCAATACCCCCAAAATGCCCCATGTTCCATCTATTCTATTCCTCCCTCCCCTTCCCCTCAGAACCCACGATAGCCACCAAGCTTTACTCCTTGAAGAACAAGATTCATAGTTACTTGCAACAACACTGAGGGCTTGACATACTGGCCTGTCCTCCTCTATTAGGCACTGCCTATGCTCTTGAGAGACTCCCGCCTCTCTATTTGAGAACAGAGCAGGACTCCCCAAGATGGGAGTCCAACACCTTCCCATTCATTGTGTGGGTTTCCACCCACTGATACAACACACTATCACAGGATGAACACTCACACATTCCCTAGAAGCCTGCCCCAGGTGTGCCCTGTCCCGCATGCCCCTCACATCCAACACCCTAAACCAGTAACCCTCCCCTGCCATATTAGCCAAAAACAAAACAAAACAAAACATTCCTAACGTTGTTGTTTCAACCACATACCCACAAATCCCCAGAGTTCATCTTCTCCTTCCCCAACCCTCTCCCCAGTTCCATGGACAGTGCAACACCCCCCCCCCCCACAATAACCTGAGGCAAAATTTGTTCACCAAACACTGGTCTGAAGATACTTGAACTCCTCAGTTTCTAGGGCCAGGTCAAAAACAAACCTATCTCACCTATGCCCATCCTCTCCCTCTAGACTTATCCTGTTATAGACAAGCAGTGTTAAAGACAGTAGGCAAGCAGACAGACCATAAGAGTACCTGTTAGAAGGCTAGAAAACAGTTTCACAGAGAACAATACAAATTTGATCAGATAACAACAACAACAACAACAACAAAAATCCCAAGGGAGCTCATTTCTAGAAAAAACAGAATAAACCCAATGCGGAAGGGCTCCAGTGAAATATCAGAGCTCAATTCAGTGTGAACTCCCCTCCCAATTCAGTGTGAACTTACCTCCCAAACATGGGCAGGGTGGCTCCTCAAACAGGTAGACATGAGGGGGGTCTCAGATGTGGCCACTAATTACTAAATGGAAGATCTGGGTCCAAGGCAGTGAGGGCTTCAGCTGAATCTTGGTGTTCCTCCATTTCTGTCAATGTCCTCTAGCACTGCTGTAAGACTCAGAAATAAAATTTGTTTAAAAACAAAACAGAAGTGTAATGGCTAGGTCATGTCTGAAGTGGCCCCAAGAGTAGCCCAGTCAGGAATCCAGTGGCTTAGTGAATCTGGATACCTGTGATTTTGCTATAGACAGAGGAAGAGGCTTGCTGTCTGCAGTAAGCCCTTTTCCCCAGGAAGATAGCCCTCCACCACAGAGCGATTTCTCCAACTCCTGTCCTTGGTGTATTTGTTCTCTACTGTCTGTACTACACAATTTAGCACTTTCTGATATAGTCTCTCTGCAGCAACAGCCTTGGGTAGTGGGAATAACATCAGACTTGGATTTGGAAGAAATGGGCTTGAATCCTAGCTCTTCCAGTGCCGTGGGCTTCAGAAGCTGCAGTTTACTCACGTATAGAATGGGTATAAGCAACCCTACCCCACATGTTGTAAGATTAACAGGGATTATGTTTGTACAAGAGTAGTGGATGGATAAAAATGATTATTTCATTAGCTGACACTAAAGTTTCTTTTTAAAAGGAGAGAGGTTTTTTTGTTTGTTTGTTTGTTTTTAAAGGAAAATACCTTGATAAGCCAACTGGGTTAAAGGAGGAGTTCTGATGGAAAGGACTGGAAAATAATACATATGTAGCGAAACTGTTCTTCATAAGAAATCAATATGAATTTGGGACAGTGAAGAAAAAAGGGGAAATAGGTTGGGGAGAAAAGAGCAAGAGGGGTTTCATAGCAGGAGGTTGGAGTTTGTAGAGAAATTCATGGTGGTAATGCAGCCAAAAAGACTTTTAAATACAGGAATGTCTAATAATCAATTAAAAAATCGTTTTTATTAGAGCAGTTGTGCATTTACAGAAACATCATGCACAAAGTACAAAGTTTCCCATATACCCCCTTTGCACACACATAGTTTTCCCTATTTATTATTAACATTTTGTATTAGTGTGGTACCTTTGTTATAATTCATAAAACAATGGTATTATAATTATGCTATTAACTTTATTGCACTGTTTACATTGCATTGAACAGTTCTATGGGGTTTGTGTGTGTTGTGTGTGGTAACTTATATACAACCTAAAATTTCCCTTTTTCCCCTTTTCAAACATATAATTTACTGGTTTTAATTACACACACAAAATTGTGCCTCCATCCTCATCATCCTATTGTCAAAATTTTCCATCACCCCAAACAGAAACTTCATACTAATTAAACATTAACTCCCCATTCCCCTCCCCCACTTGGCCCCTGGTAACTTGTATTCTAGTTTCTGACTTCATGAATATGCTTATTCTGCTTGTTTCATATAAGTGAGATCATACAGTATTTGTTTCTTTGTGTATGGATTAAGTCACTCAATATAGTGAACTCAAGGTTCATCCATGTTGTAGCATGCATCAGAACTTCATTCCTTTTTTACAGCCAATTAATATTCTATTGAATGTATATTCCACATTTTATTTATCCATTCTTCTGCTGATGGACACTGGGTTACTTCTACCTTTTGGCAATTCTGAATAATGCCACTGTGAACCTCAGTGTGTAAATATCTGTTCGAGTTCCTGCATTCAATTCCTTTGGGTATATACCTATTCTTTTGGGATTGCCAGGTCATATGGTAATTCTATACTTAACTTTCTGAGGAGTCACCATGTTGTTTTCCACAGTGGTTACACCAACTTATATCCCCACCAACAATGTACGAGTGATCCAATTTCTCCACACCCTCTCTACACTTGTTGTTTTCCATCTTTTTAAAATAGTAGTCATTCTTTTGGTTGTGAGATGGTATTTCATTGTGGTTTTAATTTGCATTTCCCTGATGGCTGATGATGTTGAGCATCATTTGTATATTTCTTTGGAGAAATGTCTGTTCATGTCTTTTTTCCCATTTTTTAATTGGACTGTGTATCTTTTTGTTGTTAAGTTGTAGAAGGTCTTTATAAATTCTGGAGATTAAACCCTTATTAGGGGGAGCAGATGTAGCTCAAGTGGTTGAGTGCCTGCTTCCCATGTATGAGGTCCTAGGTTCAATCCCTGGTACCTCCTAAAAAACCCAACCCCTTATTAGATATATGGCTTTCAAGTATTTTCTCCCATTCTGTAGGTTGTCTTTTTACTTTCTTGATGATTTGATGCACAAAAAGTTTTACTTTTGGGCAGTAGGTGTAGCTCAGTGGTTGAGCACCTGCTTCACATGTATCATGTCCAGGGTTCAATTCCTGGTGCCTCCTAAAAAAAGTTTTACTTTTGATGTAGTCCCATTTATCTATTTTTCTTTGGTTGCTCATGCTTTTGGTGTAAAGGTTAAAAAAACAGCATATATCACAAGGTCCTGAAGATATTTCCCTATGTTTTTTGTAGGAGTTTCATAGTTTTAGTTCTTAGTTCTTATATTTAGGTCTTTGATCCATTTTGAGTTAATTTTTGCATATGGTGTGAGGTAGGGAGTCCACCTTCAATCTTTTGCATATGGCTATCCAGTTCTCCCAGCACCATTTGTTGAGGAGACTATTCTTTCCCTGCTGAGTGGACTTGGCACCTTTGTCAAAGATCAATTGGCCAAAAGTGTGATGATTTCTTTCTGAATTGTCAATTTGATTCCATTGGTCTATATGTTTGTCCTTGTGCCAGTATAACACTGTTTTGCGTTTTTTAAAAAAATTTTAGGAGGCACTGGGGATTGAACCTGGGACCTCATACATGGGAAACAGGTGCTCAACCACTGAACTATACCTGCTCCCCAGCACTGTTTTTGATTACTGTAGCTTTGTAATAGGTTTTAGAATCAGGAAGTGTGAATCCTCCAAGTTTGTTCTTTTTTTTCAAGATGTTTTGCCAAATTAGGGCCATTTACCCTTCCCTATGAATTTAATGATTGGTTTATCCATGTTTGCGAAGAACTCTGTTGGAATTTTGATTGGAATCACATTGAATCTGCATATTGCCTTGTGTAGAAATGATACCTTAACAATATTTAGTCTTCCAGTCCCTGATCATGGAATGTTCTTCCATTTATTTAGGTTTTCCATGATTTCTTTCAGCAATTTTTTTGTCATCTTCCATCCCTGGTTAAATTTATTCCTAGATATTTGATTCTTTTAGTTGCGTTGTAAATGGATTTTTTTTCTTGATTTCCTCTTTGAATTGTTCATTACTAGTGTATAGAAACATTGTTGATTTTTGTGCGTTGGTCTTGTACCCTACCATTTTGCTGAATTCGTTTATTAGCTCTAGTAGTTTTGTTGTGTATTTTTCAGAATTCTCTCTGTATAAGATCATGTCATCAGCAAGTTGGAAGAATTTATCTACTTCCTTTCCTATTTGGATGCTTTTAATTTCTTTTCTTTCTTTTTTTTCTTTGTGCTAATTGATCTGCCTGGAACTTCCAGTACAATGTTGAATAACAGTGGTACAAGGCCATAAACCAGAGAAGCCATAAATTCCTAGATAAGGCAAAACAACAACAACAAAAATAAATAAATAAATAAAACAAAACAAGCAAGCAAACAAACAAAAAACACCCCACCCCACAAAACCCTGTAAGTACATGTAAACATTCTTAAGCAAGATAGCTATCTGTACTAGAACCACTCCCGCTACATATCAGTAACTTCAAAGAAACATGTTTTACAATCTTGCAAATCTGGGCTTTGCTCTGTGCCTTCCTTGTTCTTACCCCATATAAGGCCTTGTTACCCCCTGGGTGGCATGCAATGCTACCCTGAACAACCTGAGGCTGCCCAGGACCAGCTCCTGGTTTCTATGTCCCCTAATAAACTGTTACTATTGTAGCTGAAGGTTAAGAAACATTATAAAGATGCTTATTAAATTAGCCAGAAGGGATAATATCTGAAATTACTGAAACTGGCTAGACTGACTTCAGCCTTTGTATGTGGCCGTTTCCAACTAAAGACCTGCCATTGTAATGATTACTCCAGAAAGATCTTACCTTTGTATATGAACATTTCTATTGAAAGGGTGACCGTTCCACCTTCCTCTGTTTGATAGCAATACAAAAAATCTTTGTTTTAGGTATCCCCCTCTCCAGGATGTCTTGATCTCTGATAATGGTTGTAACTTTGTAACTCACCCCTGGTCAGTACTTACCCCCATCCTGTCCAGACCCTAATGTTTATTAATGAAAGAACCTGTGCAAACTCCACCCCAATTACTCATTAACATCATGATCTTATAAAATACTAGAATTTCTGAAAATTAGAAAGGCAATTTTGGACCGTGAGGCCTACTGTGCTCCTTTACTTGTGCAATCAAATAAACTTTTTCTCTCTGAAACCCTGGTGTCTCAGGAATTGGCTTTAAAGATGTATCAGGAGAAAAGAGCCTGCTTTTGCTCAGTATCACTATTTTGCTTTATGGAGTGACCTGCTTCATTTTTTGGTCTTAAGTGCCCATCAAACTTTGGCAGAACCTATACTGTAGCTTCACAACCAGACAAGTGGTGACAGTGGGAATTTTTGTCTTGTCCAGATCTTGGAAAGCTTTCAGTCTTTCACCATTGAGTATGATGTTAGTGTGGGTTTTTCATAATATGCCCTTTATCATGTTAAGGAGTTTTCTTCTATTCTGGTTTTCTGAGCGTTTTTGTCATGAAGGGTTACTGAGTTTTGTCAAATGCCTTTTCTGCATCAACTGAAATGATCATGGTTTTTTTCCCCCCCTTCCTTCTATTAATGTGGTGTATTACGTTAATCGGTTTTCTTATGTTGAACCACACTTGCGTACCTGGGATAAATCCCACTTGATCATAGTATATAATTCTTTTAATGTATTGTTGGATTCAGTTTGCTGGTTTTTTGTTGAGGATGCTTGCATCCATATTCATGAGAGATATTGATCTATAATTTTCTTGTGAAGTTGAGGCAGGTTAGTATAGTGAAAGGGGGAAGGCAGCTGGTCTGGCAGACAACATGGCCGACAGACGACATGGCCGACAGACATGGCCACGAGACCCTGCCAAGGCCTTGACCTCAACCTTGAGGTCCCAGTTGGGACTCTTTCTGGGGCTGAGAGGAGGCCCTGGATATTCCAAACAGGCCTCACCATTGGCCTCCACCATTGGTAGGGTAACTGAAAACAGCTGGGACCACACTTTTTAAGTCGGCGCGTGGGGGGGGGGCGTGTGAGGTCATGGCGTGGGAGGGCAGGCGGGGTTGGGAGGTTTGAACGAGAGGAAGACGGAACCGGAGCCTGGCGCGGGCAGTGGACGCGGTCCCGCCAAGAGCCGAAGATGGCAGTGAGCGTATACTCGACATCAGTGACCAGCGATAACCTAAGTCGACATGACATGCTTGCGTGGATCAACGAGTCTCTGCAGTTGAATTTGACAAAGATTGAACAGTTGTGCTCAGGGGCTGCCTATTGTCAGTTTATGGACATGCTGTTTCCTGGCTCCATTGCCTTGAAGAAAATGAAATTCCAAGCTAAGTTAGAACATGAATACATCCAGAACTTCAAAATATTACAAGCAGGTTTTAAGAGAATGGGTGTTGACAAAATATTTCCTGTGGACAAATTAGTAAAAGGAAAGTTTCAGGACAATTTTGAATTTGTGCAGTGGTTCAAGAAGTTTTTCGATGCGAACTATGATGGAAAAGACTATGATCCTGTAGCTGCTAGACAAGGTCAAGAAACGGCAGTGGCTCCCTCCCTTGTTGCTCCAGCTCTGAATAAACCAAAGAAACCTCTCACCTCTAGCAGTGCAGCTCCACAGAGGCCCATTTCAACACAGAGAACTACTGCAACTCCTAAGGCTGGCCCAGGTGTGGTGAGAAAGAATTCTGGTGTAGGAAATGGGGATGATGAAGCAGCTGAATTGATGCAGCAGGTCAACGTATTAAAACTTAGCGTTGTATGAATATTCTCACTGTCCTGATTTTGTGATAATCAGGGTAGGCTAAACATTCGCTATATTAGAAACCATGCGTGTGTCCCCAGATCTAGTTTTTCTCCCTAGGTCTGGTTTTTGGAATGCTGGTAATAAACTAAGCCTGATTTATTATATGACCATCCTGTATGGGAAAAGACTGTAACTCTAGGTATCTTTGGTCAACCTTAAGAGATATAGCAGGGGAACAGATGTGGCTCGGGTGTTTGGACATCCGTCTCCCATATGGAGGGACCTGGTTTGATCCCCGGGACCTCCCGGTAAAAATTAAAAAAAGGAAAATATAGAAGGCGCATGGGCCACAAGGCCCCACGAGCCACTCAGCAAGATGATGATGTAACAGGAGAGTGACACAGGGAGAGCCAAGACAAGACGCACCAAAAAACCAGGAACTAAGGTGGCGCCGGGCAGTAGGACGCCTCTCTCCCACATCAGAGGTTCCGAGAATCGAATCCCAGTGAAGACAGGAGGAGAAGGATGAGAAGAGAGGGCAGGAAGCGGACACAGATCGTTGCCCAGCGAATGGACGCAAAAACAGCAAAAAACGGGGCGGGGGAGGGAGAATGAATAAAAGTGAATAAATAAATAAATCCTTAAAAAAAAAAAAAACTTACCGTTGAAGATTTGGAGAAGGAAAGAGATTTCTACTTTGGAAAACTAAGGAATATTGAATTGATTTGCCAGGAGAATGAGGGGAAAAATGACCCTGTATTGCAGAGATTGTGGACATTCTTTATGCCACACAGGAAGGCTTTGTGATACCTGTGAAGGGGGCCCCCAGGAGGAACAAGAAGAGTATTAACAACCTGGACCAGCAGAGCAACATCCGAATTCTTCACTCCAAATCATGTGCTTAACTGTAAAATACTCCCTTTTATTCTTAGAGGACTCACTGGTTTCTTTTCATAAGCAAAAAGTACCTCTTAAAAAGGGCACTTTGCAGAAGTTTCACTCCTTTTCCATTAAGTATGAGTTAGGAGCTTTTTTACCTTGTAGCAGAGCAGTATTAACATCTAGTTGGTTCACCTAGGGAACAAAGAGGCTGACCATGGGGCTCTGGAAACACTGATTGCTGGAGAAGGTGTTTTTATGTAATACATTGAAGTGGAGACCTCAGTAGAGAAACAAAGACTGAATTGAATTTTAAGCTAATGTGAAATCTTGGCAAAGAACGTTTTAATAAATAAATGCCTTAAGAGTATTTAAAATATGCTTCCATATTTCAGAATATGAAATGTAACATGACAGATTTTACGTGTTTGACATTGTGTTTAGGACGGAAGGGCCATACCTTGGAACTTTTGGAACCTGCTGTTCACAGGGCTTTGAAGGGGTGCTTGAATCCTTGTAGGCCTAGACATTGGCCCAAAAGGAAGGTTGCTCTGTAAATCATTTGCTGTCACTGACCAATTTCATCCCTGCTAAAAAGCAAGAGGCATTGTTGCCTGGATGAATACAGGATGTTTCAACCCTGAGATATTTGAGTTAAAGTGTTCAATTTTCATTGGGCATTTCTTTGATGATTTTTCCAATTATCCGCCGAATTTCTGTGTATAGTGTTTTTTAGGAAATGAGGTATGTCCAATTTTTTAATCTTAACTGCTTTTGGGGACTTCCCACATCTCTGAGATTTGAATGGGGGTTGTGTCCCATTTTATTGTCTTTTATGTTTACATTTAACATGTTTCTCTTCTCTACTCCCCTTGCCCACTGGGGACTCCTCTTTGGCTCCTTAAAGTTTGCTGCTTAGAGTGGAAATACAGCAGGCAGGTGATCATGCTGCAAGTTCTTTCTGGACCTCTGGCAAAGGGAGTGATCAGTGAATGCCATCGCTACCTTGGATCTGCAAGGCTGGGGTGATTTCGGTACCTGCTGTCCACAGCTCTCCACTGCTATCGGAACGCTTTGCCAGTGCACTAATCTCTTTGGAGATAAATTTGTTAGTGTATTACTAAATGTTAATTTTCTTTTGCAGAAAATACAGTACCATGACTGATTTAATTATTAATATTTAACATATTTCATTCCTTAGCTTTCCCTCATTTGCTTTTGCCCACAGCCTATTCAGTCCCTATGTTTCACAGAATTTTGCAAAATGTGTGTCACCCACTACTGAGATTGTTCAGCCCCTGATGTATTTGTACTGATTTGTTTCTGGTGGTAGCTTGTCCTAAAATGTGTGTAGAAAGCAGGTATTTTATGATAAAAGTATTGTGTAGTGCATGCTCTGTGTGGAATTCAGAGGAAAACCTAGATTCAGTGATTAACAATGCCAAAAAAATGCAAGTAACTAGCCATTGTTCAAATGACAGTGGTGCTATTTCTCTTTTGTGGCCTTTTAGACTTTTGTTGCCCTAAAATTTCATTTTATTGGGAACCCATTTTCCACCTGGTCTTTCTTGACAGGGTTTTTTTTTCTACTTTAAACAGTTTCTAAATAAAATTCTGTATTTCAAGAGTGAAAAAAAAAAAAAAGGCGACCACATAAGCCAAAGCTTGCTGTCTCTGCCTAGAGGAGCCTGCATCACATCTCAGGGCATATTTCTGTCCTGCCTTCCAATTTCTCAGCAAGCTCTGCTCTTTCCCCCCATTTCCCAATAAATTCTTTTTACTGGTCTAACTAAACTAGCATGTTCTTAAATTATTTTATGCAACAGAGCCAAGAACCTAGAGGAATCCAGCACTTCCCTGGCTTCATTTGGCGAGCCAGCCAGGAGGTCTAGAGGCAGGTTACCCTCCCCGACCTCCACCAGAGACTGGTGAGATTTAATTAAGGCCTGTCTGTGCCTTCTTTTGGTTCTGCCATTTTAAACAGGGTTCCTGGATAGGCTCCCACAGGACATAAACTCGGTCTGCCCAGACTTCCAGGTCCCTCTCCAGAGGTGGTAGGGGTGAGCCTCCACATGATGTAGATCCAAGGAAGTTCTGAGTGGCAGGTGAAACTGTCCTTGAGACCTGACTGGGCATGTGGCCTAAGTCAAGCAGGAGTCTGCTGGGAGTTTACCAGACCCTCTCTGTGAATTCAGAATGGCTATCACCCATTGTACCATTTCCTTAGACCACTAGTTAACTCCTTTTAATTAGAAGTGCCTTTGATCTTCCAACTACTGCTGTTTTCATTTGGAGTCTGTGAGATGCTTTAGGATGCCTTAGAGGGAAACGGATGTGGCTCAAGAGGTTCGGCGTCCGTCTACCATATGGAGAGACCGGGGTTCAATCCCCGGTACCTCCCGGTAAAAAAAAAAATAGAATGCCTTAGAAACTGAAAATGCATGAGTCCCAACCTTGGTAGTGACCTGAGGCTTTGCTCCTTCAGCTCTAGGAAGACCCTGAGATTGTCTCAGGGGGAGGGTCCCTGAGACAATCTGGCAAGTCATGGGACAATTAGTCTCTAGGTTTTTTCAATGGGCTTTTAATTTTGGGTTTCACTGTGGAACCTGGACCCTGGGAGTCACTATGAGATGAGCTCGCTCATGGCTAACTCCTAAGACCTCTGCAAAGTAGGCAAAAGAAAGGTCCCTAGCCAGCCCCTTTCCTAAGGTCAGCCCGGCTTGGGTGTTCAGTCTGGGATCTGGACCCAGACACCCCCAAGACTTCTAAAGCTCTGGGAATACCCAGAGACATAAGGCTCCTGATCTCTGGAATGTGGGGACAGAGAGCAGGGCTCCCCAATCTCCAGGACACTGGCTTGGTGAGCAATCTGTTCAGTCAGGTCTAGCAGTAGGATGCCATCCAGACTGATGAGCACATTTTATCCTCCCCTAGGATAATGGGCAGCTCTTCCAGCATTCCAGCAGCTTCCCCACTGGGTACCTTCTCAGAAATTGGGACAACCTGCCTACTAATGGTCTAAAATGAAAGAGGCTAATCTTTTCCTGCCACAACACGTGGCCGCAGCATGGCTGAGAGTGGGCTCTGTATGGGACTCTGAATTCCAGTTAAACCTGTGTAAGGGAGAAGGAGAGGACAGACAGATCTGAGGGCCAGAGACCATGTGGCCATGTCTCCTTAAAGGGATGAGGAAATGTACTCTATTTACTAAACCTCTCCCCTGTAGAATAAGGAACCTACTTATGTGCCATCAATTAAGATTAAAAGGTTCCTGGCTTTCCTAGCTCCCTGCCTATTTCCTTGTAACACTCCAATACCTCCAGTGAAAAGGGCTTGCAGGGTTTTACCCCTTGCAGGAGGTAACTAATGGGATGCAACCCCAATTCGTGTCTCATTGGGGGCAGGGCTACTTTGGACCCCTTAGCTCCATATTTAGCAGCCGCCCAGGGATTTTCCTGGAGGAACTAACCTTGAGGATCCTGTACAAAGTTTCTGCCATGGACAGACACTGGGAGTTTTGCATCTAGGTGATTCTAAAGTCAAGTCTTTCCCTAAGCTAAGCTAAGTGTGTAAAATTCTCTCCTGTTCTAATCTGTGCTTGCTTTAACTTTACTAGTCTGCCTGTGCCTAGGAGCTCATAAATCAGATTTAGGGTCCGCCTGCTACAAATTGGGTAATGGTGAAAGGCAACCTAAAAATAAGTCTTTAAATGTCAATACTATCTTGCAATTGAATTTTATGTATAAAAGAAATCACAAGTGGAATTAATTCAGCTGCTGAAAAAATCAGAAAAATTTAGCAAAGTTGTTACTAATAAAATTGTTTTAGTTGCTTAGTTAATAAACAAAAGTGCCCAATTATTTTACTGGGGGGAGGCACCAGGGCCAGGGATTGAACACAGGACCTCGCATGTGGGCAGCTGGTGCTCAAACACTGAGCGACATTGGCTTCCCCAATTTGTTTTTAAAGTAAAAATGTATTGGAAACTGTAACTGAGAGTTAAGATCATTATATAGATGCCTTTATATTATAAAACAGCAGAAGGATAATATCTAAAATTGCTTTGGAAAACGGATGTGGCTCAAGAGGTTCGGCGTCCGTCTACCATATGGAGAGACCAGGGTTCGATCCCCGGTACCTCCCGGTAAAAAAATAAAATAAAATAAAAAAAAATAAAATAAAATAAAATTGCTTTAACTGGGTCAGATTTAGCCTAGTACCTATTGTAATGGTAATTTTAGACTAATTTACCTTTGTTTATGGCTACTTCATGTCTGGCTTGTGCTTGCTATAGTAATGGTAATTATAAACTAAACTTACCTTTGATTATGGTTATTTTGTGACTAGCTTCATGGTCTGCCTTAGGCTTCAGCTATTGTGATGGTAATTATAAACTGAGTTTGCCTTTGTTTATGGTTACTTCAGGTTTAGCCTCACCTCTTGCCTGCTTATGGCTATCTCATGACAACTTCTGCCCCCTATGGCTCAGCGGAGAGCAAATTTAAGACACCCCTGTCTCCTGTCCTACTGGTATTAGTGACCCTGCTTTCTCTCATGACTCCAGATGAGGACTAGATTGCTGCCTGGTAGAATACTTGACCCTCAGGTTTGGACGACCAATCTTCCAGTCCAGTGGCTGAGGACTGGAGGGCGGGGGGGCCTCCCAGTTCGAATGTTGATGTTCCTAAAGCAGCAAGTCATGAGAAAAACCAGGTTTCCCTGAGACTTCAATGACTTCAGTGAGAATATACTGGAAATAGTGTTTTGTTGTTGTTGTTGTTTGTTTTTGGCCACAAACAACTTTATTATTATTATTTTTTAATAATAACTTTTGTTTATTTTTAAAAAATACTTAGATTACATAAATGTTACACAAAAATTATAGGGATTCCCATATGCCCCACCTCCCACACCTCCCACAACCTCCCACATAAAGGTCTGCCAAAGTCAAAATGGGAAATAAGCAAAGTTCTGAAGTAAAGGAAAATTGTATTTTAAAGCACTGGGGACAATTTGGTTATAAGTCAATAATTAGAAGGAACAAAATTCTTGTGCAAAACTGCATGGTCACAGTGCAAACTAGAGTAATTAGAAATAGCCTTCAAAGAAATCTTTTAAATGTTATTTTGCAGTTAAACTTGTTTTGTAAAAGAATGAAAGTTTTAAATAACTTTAGTGAGTTGTGCTTTTGTGTCTCTCTATTTGTGTCTGCCTATTTGCTCAGTGTATGTCTTCATACATTGGGATGGTAATATCAAATTAACAAATGAAAATTCTTAAAAGAGCTCTATTCAAATTGTTAAAAATTAAGTATGCAGTTATATATGTGAATGAATATTCCCGGAGTCCAATTTAGGCTAAGCAGGATGGAAAGGTCATATAGAAATCTGAATATAGAAACTATCCAGAAAGTGAAAAAGATCTTCCTGAGCAAAGATCTTTGACCTTCCCAGCCCCCAGGGCCTTTTCTTTGCAAGAGCTCTGAGGGAGGGGCCAGGTGTGGCAGATTGAAACTCTATTTTCTAGGCTGGAGAATTAAGAATCAGTTTGCCCTGTAATTCCCCAATTTAAACCTTTTACCAGCTTTAAAATAAGGGTGGTTAATAATCCAATTGTCAAATTTCATTAAGTAAAGGAAAAGTCCTTGAAAGCTATGAAAAGATCTTTTCTAAATTATAATTAAAACAAAGTAAACACTTTTAATATATTCCAGAACCTAGCACCCAGTATGCTTTTAAGATTATTCACAGTTTTAGAATTTTATTAAAGAAAAGAGATTTTAGTCTCCTGTAAAAGAAGGAAAAAGAACATTCCTTGCATAAACTATAATGGTTTCAATTTTGTTTAGCTTGGGTGTTATCTCTCTAGGTTTATTGAATAGCAATTAAATGAATTAACATTATATGTATTAAATCTTTAAGATGAAGAAAATTGTAAGTTCATGTTTAATGAAATAAAGATAAAGGTAAATTTCTTTGGTTGCTAATTGTAACTTAATAAGCTTATTTAAAGGTGAAGTAACTTCTAGTTAATTATAAGAAGTTTGTAAAAGCATCTTCTAAACTGAAGCATTTGAATGGCTAATTTCAGGAAGCCATTATTAATTATAAACCTAAATTGATATTAATAACAAAAAGTAACTTCATAACAGGGAAACCTGCCAGAGGCCACCTCAAACTGCCTGTTAAAGTGGTGTTAAAGAAAGATAATCTTTTTTTTTTTTTTTTTTTTTTTTTTTTTACCGGGAGGTCC